>CM040745.1:10767500-11135000 GCA_022829145.1 Albula goreensis | reverse complement strand
AGATCTCATACCGATATCTCAGCAGCTCAGCTGTCAGGTGTCACCCGGATATCTCAGCAAAACCATGAGTTTGCATTTCATCAGTAAAGGTTCTCAAATACACATATGAACATATATTTACCTTGTAATTTGATATGGTGGGCGATTATGTTTTTAAAGTATGCTATTTAAAAGGTTTCTAAAAATGACATCAAACACATAATTACCTTGCCATCCAAAACACCACATTCTACTTAAGTAGCACCTTCTAGAGAACTATTGTCTTTCAGCCCTGAGCAAAAAAAAAAAACTTTGGCCAAGATTCAATCAAAATGTGTCTATAACAGTGGCTCACAATTAAACATGTGTTAAAAGGTGTTCATTTTTATCTTTTGCTGTGTGAGTTCAGAAATCATGAAAATGAACTCACCTGTTCATGTAGAGAAAAAGAAAAATACTCTTTTTCAACAGTTAGTAAAAGTTAAAGATAAATGTTGAATGAATCCTGGCCTTTGTGTATGGTATCTTTTGAAACAAAGTATAGTCTATTTTGTAAAAACTGAAAATTACTTTTTTTTTTAATTGAATTTGCCTTTTCAGACTGTGGAGGCCTAGTTAGACAACAGTCAGCAGAGTTTATTCTAAGGACTTTAGCGAGAACTGACAGGAGAAATCCATCAATTCCATTTCCTCCCCAGGCATTGGTGCCTCTATTACATTACAAATAAACAGGACTGCATGAGATGTCAGGAGCAGCAATAAGCATGTCAGACCCAGAGACCATGGGAGACATCATAGCCATGTCAACAGTGCATGTATACAGCCTATCAGAGTTGCTGTTGTTTGATTATTGAGAATAATGCCATCCAATCCTTGAGGAACCAGGATACACCATGTGGTTACATCATCATAGCACCCAGTACAAATGTAAAATACATTGTACAGCGTAGACATCACTGATAAGGGTACGCAATGCAATTCCAACTACCTGAGATTGAGATTGCTAATCATTCAAAGGCTACAAGTGCAAACTAAAGGTGTGTCCTTTCTGTTAGTCCCTTCATCAAGAAATAGGAAGCAGTTTCCTTGAAGTAAGAGGTAAAAATAAAATGGTTTATATTATTTTTTATTACTATTACTACTACTGCTGCTACAACTAATACTACAAGCAATACACTACACACATGGCAGCTCCATAGAGCTTTAAGCTAAATACATTCATTAAGTCACAGAGTCAAATCGAACACATTCTCTAATTTATTCAAATTGACTACACTATCTGAAAATAAAGCGGACGTAAGATATATCACAGGCATAGCTTATCAGATCAATTATAGAGCTGGAATGTAACAACCAATTTACACAAAGTACCCTATTCTTTACAGCTCAACAGCTGGAGCAAATGGTGGAATTATGTGGAGCAAATCGGTAACTTCTAACCAAGTGTTAATATTTAACAAGGTGTGTATGTATACTATAAATAGCCAAGACGTAGATAACGTTTTTCAGAACATGAAAGACCTCTCCAAAGAAAATGCAGCACCAGTAGTACAATACAAGAAACACTTAAAACAACATAGGCCAAACAGTTATTTCAGTTAAGCATTTCAAACGATTTCATTACTTTATTAATGATTCCAAAGTTGCACGTTATTTGACGTGGTTGTAAAACAAATTATCTAAGAAAAGGTATTATTTCAGTTAGCAAACGCTTTCATTTAGGCTTTAATATGTAAACCAAGTGAGTGTCAATATTGACATAACGCGTTACACTGGACTATTCGTCCATTCTGCCTTTTCAGCCTCACAGCATCAGTCGGAGGCATTTAAAAAGAAAACATATAAAAGAAAGCCTACATCATGTTAACTGAAAAAAGTCTTTTTCAGTCTGAAGAAATTGTGTTTTGCAGTTCAACATTTAGAGTGACGTAAAACATAGGACAACAGAGCTAGGGAGTCATTTACTCTCGCTGGTTTCACTTAGACAATGAAACAATATTGCCGAAATCACAGTACATAACATTCAGTTCAGACTATTCCAACCTTTCTTCTAAACTTAATTTACGATCATTCAATCCCACCTCTATTTCACCAGCAAGCACCGCTGAAATTTAGTAGACCTCATGAAGCCGCGGATCGATTTGTTCACACTTGGCATAACTGCAAGTTATCTATTGACAAGTACACTACATGGCATGGCTGGGCGAGACGCATCCAGTTGAGCGACTGCCGAGGCAAGCTAGCCTCCCTCCAAAACACTGATGCTGGCTAAGTAAAATGAATGTGTAAGCGTACAAACATCACGCAAAAGCTTACCATACATCTTACAGTAAAATTTCGCTGGAAGAGCTTTCGATCAATCAAAAATGTTAAAGACCTGTACCGTATAATGTCTCACAAGGCAGCCGACAGTGTCTCGCTCGCTCTTTCTCAACTTAATCCAGTGGTTTAATCCAAATCTTGTGAGCGAGTACGTCACTTCCGCGTTTACCATTCAGCACACCTGTAACCTCGTGGGTTCAAGAGTACCTGGCTTCAAGTGAAAGTATTTCTTTCTGAACAACGGACAGCGCAAGCATTATTCTTTTACGGATTTATAACCATACGTATTGTATTCCAGTGTTCTCTCGTTTGATTCTTTCTAATCCGCTTGAAATTTGTCATGGTACTAATTCATTATAGATATATTAGAATCGTTTGGGACTTCGCTCCATTTGGACCATGGGTGCGTTCCAATACTCAAAAAATGTATCTTCCTCACTCGCCTCGTCTCCTCCCTCCCTCTGTTGCCCCAGTATTTGAGAGAGGGAGGAGAAAGGAGACGAGATGATAGTAAAAGGACGGTACATTTTAGCTAGTATTGAAACGCTCCCTCTCTCCTCACGTCCATCGTGACCTCATAATAACATAACGTATGGATATTTGTTTTTTATTTTCTTAAATCACGTTTATGTTAGTGCAAAGGCATAACGGAGGTGATATGACATAGTATCACCATCTGATTTTGTCTGGGATAATTCCTCACCAGTCAAGCTAGATTAAAATCTTTTCACTGGTTACCTGCGTGTCCAAGGAGGCGCTACTGGGTAGTTATTCTTTAAGAAAGCTTAAGGAATACTTCAGCACACATTTTTTTAAACATGTTTTTCATTTATTGGATTTTTTATGGTTACATAATACACATACAACCAAAAGCATTAAAAATTACAAATGAATGGGAAAGTAAAAACTTTATCTTACCCTATTTCAACTGTACCTCATCTTTTGAGAAGACATGCAAATAACAAACATACATAAAAATTAAAAAACAAAGAAATGAGTAGCTTTTATAAACCCATGGATTTCAAAGTAAGGCATTCTAAAGATCCTTTGGTATGACTCACCAAATTAGATAATGAAATAATTTATGCACAGCTTTCCTAGTTCAGCACTTTCAAACACTGTATTTATTTAAGGCTTATCAGTTCAGTGTTCTATGCATGTTCATTTCTGTGACTGCACACATATGCTTATCCCACAGGTAAAATAATGATGGAGTATATCAGTAATTTCTATTTCGCTAAGCAATGCAATACACAGAGCTCTATATATTCTTAATTTGTGCTCTGTATTGTTCATGACATAAAATCTGTCTTTATATGATATACAATGCATTTGGATACCCTTTCTTGTCTCTTTCAGTCCCTGGAAGAATGCAACAGTCAAGTGCGACTATACACAATACACAGTGCTTGTTGATCACACAAGTTTAAAGCAACCCAATATTAATATCAATGCTATAATCTTACCACACCAATGAATATGAAATTATATATAAGAAATGGCTTTTTGAAGGCTCTGTCCATGATGCATACATGTTTAGTATTCATTGATAGATGAGTTATACATGAGATGTAGAATCATGCCTGAGATGTGACTCAAAGGTAATAATGAGATGATATAATGTGTTTTAATTTGTGAGTCAGTTTTGCATGTGCATTTTAGATTGTGGTGCATCACCCAGTAGAGAGCACTTCTCTTCAGTGCCCCACTCATGTGAAATGACTGTTAAGGTATTTAAAGTGCTCTAGGGATTGTCAATAGCCTATAAAGTGGTACTGCTAATGCAGAGAAGGGTGACAGGGATTCTGCAGGCCCTAGGCTGGCAAGTGCCCCAAAAACATGTTTGTCAATGTCATCATTAGGCCATGAGGGGCCCAGGACTCCTGACAGTACCCCTGAGCCAGGGAAGTTTGGGTGCACAGCTGCAGTCCTGGAGGGCCAGTAGGTATGCTGATTTTTCCCCCCAGATGTTGTAATTATGGCTTTTTCAAAATTTCTGTACACCAGAAGGTTGATTTACTTCTACAATGGAACACCTCGCGCTGTCTGGAGCTGCAATTTATAAATTTAATACAAAATGAATGACTGTGTTGAGTTAGGTGAGTAATTAAGAGGAGATTACAGCAGATTGGCATGAGATCCTGAAACAGACTGGCCCTTGGTGTGCTCCCTGCTGTACAGTCTTTGTACTGAGCCATGGTTTCAGAAGGGTGGGGGGGGTCAGAATGGTCTTCCATGCAGCTCTGCCACCGTGCGGAGGACCTCTCTCTGGTACGCACACACCAGCGTCCGGCTGCTCACTTCCTGCCACTGGACCCGCTCGTCTGAGTCCTTGCTGTTCTCAGCCTGAGAGAGACAAAGCCCAGGAAGGGTTTAGTGTGCCTACAGTGCAGCTCAGGGAGGACAGTGGGTTGATGGTGAGGCTGAGGGTGTGTGGCTGTGAAGAGGGAAAATGGCTATGTTTATACATTAATCATTTTACCATCTATTAGTGTGCATCTGTGTAAGAGGGAAGGAGATGATGATGATAATGATTATAATCTTTATTATTTACAACGATAACAACAACAACAACAACAATAATAATCTCTCACACACACACTGACTCACTGATAGTGTGTCAGGTAATTATTCTTATTAGCAATATTTACAAATATATACAGACATACATTGTTTTACCATACTGTATAGAAGAGAGAGATAGAGAAGGAGATAGCGTGTTTGTGTATCTTTGCATGTCATAGAGGGAGAGAGAGAGAGAAAGAGAGAGAGACAAGGAGAGACAGACAGATAAAGGCGTACAGTGCCTTACCATTCTGTTAATGTCAGCCATCAACAAACCTCTCCGGTCAAGGTGTATGTTGAAGGCAGTGGTCTCCACCCAAGCATTATCTGTGTTCCTGTGGTCATCCACATAACCATGGTGCACCTGCAACACCAAAGTGCACCTGCATTCTCCCAGACATTGAGGAACCCCTTAATCACTGTGTGTGAGACTCATTTGTCTCTTATTCATGTTCTAGTATTTAATCGTGATTGTCTCTTGCATTTCATGGTCATTTTAACTTGTATCATAGGAAAATCTTGACAAAGTGTAGTTTGACAATCTTGACATTCATGTTTCACTATGACAATGGAGTCCTGTATGACCTGCTTAAATAGCCGAAACCAACTAAATCACATGCAGGAATGTAGGGAATTCATTGGTGTGTGTTCTAGATGGCTTCTGAATGTGCAGCTCTATATTAGTCTCTGTTTTTCTATTGTACCTGCAGCTGCAGCAAGGTGAGTATCTAATCCCTGTGGTTTGGCATGCACACCTGTGTTTAACTGGTTTTGGATTAAGGTGAATGTCTCTTTGCCTGCAGTCAAGTATGTGTATCTAAATTTAGCTCCTTTTTATACACGTGAATGTGTCTGTTTTTAACTTGTTCTGAGTCAGGGTGAGTTTAGAGGCATACATTTGTGTCTGCATGTGTGGAGGTATGCTAGCAGTTATGTATGTGTGTGCATGTGTGTAAGTGAGTGTGTAAACATACTGTGTGTGGGTGCCCATGTAGTTACATCTATGCATGTGTGTGTATTCTGACCTTGATTACCTCAGCTTTTCCAATGTTATTATTCTACATTTAAAAGCGAAGATTTGAACAGCACCAAATTTTATGTGTTTAGTGCTAAAATATTACATTTACCTCTGGAAAATTAATTCACACCCCATGTCTCCACTCGTGAGTACACTTGTGTGTGAGTAAGTGTGTGTGTGTGTATGCATGTTTACATGTATCTTGTATTATATGTGTATTTTTACCTTGTTTATCTCAGCTTGGCCCTCCAGTTTGGCTTTAACCTGCTCATGCAGCTTCCTGCCCAGTATTGCCTCCAGCCTCTGTGGAAGGACCTCCTCTGAGTGTACGGGGCCCTGCAGCACAAACACCCAGCACTCAGCACTCAGCGCTCTGCCTCATCTCCACTGCCTCGCTCCCACTGTCTGCCTGCTCACCTAAACAATACCAATGTCCCAGCCATGGAAAACCCCTGGTTTTGTCTAGGTTTAGTGCATGGGTGGAACAAACGCATGGTGTTACTTCTACTTTCTGAAGCTAGGGTTTTCCCCTGTGGTTTTCAAAGCACAGACATGGGGCCACTGTATAGTAGCTTGCTGTTAATTAACATAACATTAAAAAAAACCCAAACAAAAACAAAGCATTGCTACATTTACATGTGCATTAATCATTTAGCAGACATGATGCAGAACTTCAGAATCCATGCTCACCCCAGGTATTGCCCAGACCCCCTCTTTCTTGTCCCACACAGCCAGGAACTCCAGGGCACACCTCCCCTCATATCTCCAACAGTGAACAAGAACAGAAAAAACAACTAAGAAGCTTAAATGTCCCCCATCACAATCCTCCAGTTTCACCCGAAATGTCCATATCCCATATTTTTCTGATCAAAATTATCCATCTTCAAATCATAATCAAACCCCATTCTTACAGCAGAGACATACTTAAAATGATTATTTACAATATAGCCATTTGGTTAAATTTCAAAACTATCTCAATGAAAAATAAACACGGTACACTAAAGTCTAATGTCCACTTCCATTGGCCCGCTATGGTTTTAAACAGTGGTCCAATACCGTGTGATGATGGGATCCAGAATTTGGTTTGGACCAAGATGATTCAGCATTCCTCTCCCCCTCAGTCCTGTCCTTCCCTGTGGATTTCTGAATTAATAATTAATTGATAATTAATAATTAATGACTAAGTAATAAAATGGAAAAAGAAAAAATATGTGTAATTTAAATGTAAAAATCTTGCCTGTATTTGTCCAAATCGATGTCAGTACTATGGACCAAGAAAGTATATACAAAAAAGTCAGTAACAAACAAATTAGACAAGGCTCCAGTTTGACTGGTTGGTTCAGCGCTATGCAAATGCTCACAGAACACAACAACACAGACAGCTTTTCCCAAAGCACCAGCATACACACAGAACTTACCCCTCAGTCTGCTCTGGAACAGATGGGGTCTTCTTAGCATTGTATGTTTGGGGATTGTAACAGGTGAACTCCACCTGCAATATAACACAGGGCAGTGAAGAAGCTGACATGAAAAACTAATAAGACGAGGCCACAGTCAGACCAAAGAGAGAAGTCTCGTAGAATTAGATCACTCTGTGCAGTTGTTAATTAATTGTCTGAATTAAGATGACAGAAGTAACTGAAATCAGGCACCTCCCAGGGCACCTTCTCCTCTGGGACTGGGAATCGAGTCACAGTGCTGTCGGGGTATTGGAGACGCCGAGCATTGATGTGAAATCCTATCTCCTTCTTCACACTTTTTTTCTTGGATTGAGATTTGTCCCTCTCCATTGCCTTTCCTGAAGCTGATGGGCAGAAGGACAGGGTCAAGTGAGTTACAGGCCGAACAGAAATGGCATAGGGCAGCATACTATTGTATCCTGGGATGGAAATCCCCAGTGTCAGGAAGCTGAAGTACTACCATGCATTTGTTCTAATCATGCAGTTAGTTTCACTCATCAGCCCCCTTCCCTGCCTGCAGAGTTGTGCTTATTAGAATCATTATGTATGAAAGAATCATTATGTATATCTCGACTTTCTGAACCCAGGATCCCAGAAGCACCTCTGCTTGTATCCTCATTGTGAACATATTTCAAAACAAAAAACTGAAGTATGTTCCATTTCCGTGAGGCTGTTCAGATTTGGGGGACTGGCTAAACCAGAGCCCTTAGCTCTGATCTGACCTGAGAGATGAAACCACAAACTCACTACAACCCGTTGGCTCAGCAGAATCACCGAACACCTCCTGGGAATACACTTTGTATTCATTCAACATAGGACTGATCTAGGACCTGCTTTGCCTTTTAGCAATATAGATAAGGTTGGGATATGGTAAGTTAAACCTGATCCTAGATTTATGACCATAAGCCCAGAATGACACTCACACATCACAGGGGGCTCTTCTTTAGACTGGTATCCCTGGGATTTGAGGGCTTCTATTATCCACTGTAAAGCTTTAGTGGACTGGGAGACCTGCCGGACAGAGAGGGGGTCATTGGGGTCATTACTGTACCCAAAGCTTACAATCTAAGGACCATTTGAGGGAAAAGGGGTATTCAGCAGCAGACAGCATTGTGCTTCAGGAAGAGAGAGCAGCATACAATGATATGAAAAGGAAATCAACCTGCTCCTCCAGATGGGCCATTCGCCTTGCCAAGGTAACGTTCTCCCTGTCCTGCTCCCCTTCCAGCAGCTCCACCATAACCCCAACCCTGGGGGGGAATATCCAAACACAGTTTAAAGCAGCACAGTCAGGCAGGCTAGCAACCACACAAGAACATTTATAGATTGAGCAGAGCAGAACATCTCCACTACAACCCATGTTTATCATCTGTGGTGCCTCATCCATTCACATCAGTTCAAGAACAAAGACATTTGCTCATCTGAATCAACATATTGACTGATTCGATGTGATCAGTTTAAAATAGTATGTCCCTCATGAACCACGCTGTGTTCAGCAGATTTATATCAGAGAGGTATATGTGTGGTACACAAAGCTATAGTAGATTCAGCCAGTGGGCTAGATTTAATCAAGCACACTTCTCTTTAAGGGCATATACAATTCAAAATGGACTTAAGTCTCTGTCAGAGCATATGCTATTCTATTTTAAAATGAAAAGTGTGTTTGTTGAATCTGTCCCCATCCCTAGTGGTCCGAGCCCGTACTTGTCAGCGGTGTCCTGGATGCGGTGCTCCATGCTTTGGCTCCAGTCCCTCCGTGTGACAGCCAAATAATTCTCCTTCATGAAGGCCTCCCACGAGAGCATCTCCTCCTCCTCCACCTGACGAAGCTCATCCTCTGAGTGGTGCACATGAAGCAAAGGCCATTGCAGCAGAAACCGAAAAGATCTTTACCTACCTATTCCTCTTTACACTACCTGGGCACAGTGAAGGACATACAGTTACACATTAAAGGTCACTGCAGCAGGTCTGAGGTCATAACTAAGAGACAGCAGAGATCCCAGTGACAGAGTGCAGGGGCAGTACTTACTGAACTGTTTGTGTCTTTGCGGGGGCCGGCGGAGCACCACACGCTTGATGAAGAGGTACAGGTGGCTGAGGAAGATGAAAGGTGGGGGCGGAGCCGGGCGGCTGTGGTACTCTTTGATCAGCTCATACCGCTGAAACTTCCAGATGCTGTCCGTGTTGTCCTGGACCTCCTGAAATGTGAAGCTGCATGGAAGAACAGCAGCAAAGGATAAGGGGGTAAATGTGGAGGGGGCAAACTTGGGGTAGGAATGTAGTTCAAGGACCTCAAGTAGAGCTGGAAAAGAGTTTCCAAAAGTAAGATAGAATGAATGCCAGTGGTCCTCCCAGGATATATTTTACAAGATCAAGAATTATGTTTTAATTGAGTCACATTTATCCACAGTGACTCACACTTCTTACATTTTTGTTACAATGTAGATATTCAAGTCAACTGTGACCCACCTGGGAATTGAACCAGCAACCTCTAAGTTACAGACCCAGGTCCATAGTGATTATGTGTATAAGTGTTCCCCTGAGACAGGTGATCGGGGACTCACTTGAAGATGGCGATGAGCAGGTTGAGCAGCAGGATGTTGGCGAACAGCAGGTAAACACACAGCAGAATGATGGTGAGCCACTCAGGGAAGGCCGGCTTTGCGTCTGCGTTCAGCACGGGGCACTTGGGCTTCAGCGGGTCAGTGCCATTCACACTGCACGTGCTCATGTCAAACTCCACATCTGGACCACAGACAGGGGTCCCATTAATATCAGATTCACCTTGTCTATGATGTTTGGATAAATCATTGTCTAAAAATAATAATTTTGCCATACAGTAATGTAAAAAATTTCTGAAAGTAAAAAATTCCATTGGAATATGTATGTAAGCAAGCACACTGACACACTTACATTCCACATGTCAAACTAATGAGCTGTAAAGAATAATGGAAACATATAGTATCATATATTTAAAGAAAACAAAGTACTTTTTAAAAAAACATTGAAAAATGACATGTCCATGATTTTTTGAGTATATTCCAGAGTGAAAACATATTCAAAGACTGGGGGATTCCTGCATACAGCCAGTGGGGTTGGGCTCCCCAGACCAGGGAAGTGTGGAAAATCCCAACACCATCCAAAACAAAACCACTCACTGTCAATGTTGGTGGGGACATTCCCAAATATGATGAGGTAGGGTTCATACACTACACCCCGGATTATCCAGTCCAGCCTTTGCTCGTTGTGGATTAGGATGCCCTGTTTGGCTACCCCATATGCCACCACCCAGATACTCAGCAAGAACATGAAGAAGAACATGTCCTTCATCTGGAGGAGACAAAGAGAGGAGAGAGCCAGTTCATCTCCTGTGAGCTCAGATATCACACAGCCATCATTTATTGCTCTATTATCCTAGTTATAAGCATGGCCCCTTTAACAATTCACATCAGTACAGCCCTGTACATTCTGCTGTCCTCATCTCTGAAATCAAAATAACAAGCTGAAATTTACGACATTCACCAAATACATTCAGGACTGCATTACAGAGGAGCCGTGCTACATGAGTGAGACAGAGAGTGAGAGAGAGAGAGATGCTTCGGGAGCTGAAACATGGCCACTATCTGTTAGAAGTGGCTCACAAACTTTTAACCAATCATAGTGCGTTACTATGGAGAACATACATGTTACTGATGCGAGTTACTGATGGAACAAGAGCTTCATGAAGTCTCTGTCAAGAGTTAGCGAGTTAGGACTCACCATTCTCCTGACAATGATGATCTTGGGACCTAAAGTCTTGCTGATGGTGAATATGGCCATCAGACGGAGGCAGAAGACGATGTAATCTATGCAGAGGATTACCTTCCCCGCATAGAACACAGTTGTGGTTAACCTACCAAAAAAACACACAGTTTTTCAATCAATCAGTATATGATGCAATCAATCAGTCTTTGTGTAAGTATATCACTATCAACAAACAGATTGTCACATTATGCTTCATAATGGAAATTTTACTGTGGGAATTGAGAACCAGCCAATTTAGGACAAAATGCAGAATTTCACCCAGAACCGTTAAAAGTCAACATAACTGCTGAATATAAAATATGTCAACTAAAAAGTAGTAAGTGTAATGTCAGGCTGCAACAGCTCACTGCAACTCACCTACAGACCAGTCCAATGATGAAGAGAAGGATGGAGAGCACATCCAAAATGTTCCACAGATCACTGATGTACATCTTGGATTTTCTCTGGAACCCATATCCATCTGGGTCATCAAACAACTGACCGGAAGAGATACAAGAGCGTTCAGTCTGGTTTAGTGTCTATGATAAACCCTTAACCCCTTCATCTTTCAGCAAAAGGTTTCAGAATTTTCTGAGATTGTGACATTAGTTTAGATCTCCTTTCCATTTCAGTCACCAAATATTACACACTTAAGCACCTCTCCCCACAAACACCTGATTAAAGATTAATACCTAAAAACAATTTACTCCGCCTCACAGCTGAAGCCACTGTTAAATGCATAGTCCTCTGCTAATATACACCAGCACCCTGCTGGCTGCAGCACCAAACTCAGCTGTAGTAGTAGCAGTAATTGTAACAGTTGTAGTATATTAGTGGAGATATGAGTCTCTTTCCCATATATCCAGCCCAAATATATACTGGATATGGAACAACCTTCTGCCAACATAAACCAGCACCCTGCTGACCGCAGCTCCTAACGTATTTGTTGTAGTAGTAGGAGTCATAGTAGTAGTATTAGAAGTGTCTTTCTCATATATCCAGACCAAATATTTACTGGATCTGAGATACAACTGAAAAACCCTGCATCAACGCACACCACAGATGTGTCAGCTCACCTGGCGGATCTCCTCACACACCAGCGAGATCAGCCAACCATACAGCAGGTACTCTTTCCAAGAGGGCTTGGCCTGGAAGTCCATCATCAGCACATAGCCAAAGAGCCACAGGAAGCCGAAGTAAGACACGATGTTCCAGTAGAACTTGACCTGCGGTGAGCTGAAGAAGCTGACCAGACGTGACGTGCAGGTCAGGGGCTGCAGTTCTGTGCACTCCATGTAATCTCTGTGAGGGAGAAGAGTAGGCATCATTTACCCAAAACTGCTCTGTATTTAACTGAGCTATGCAGTCAGGATAGACAAAGTAGACGAAGGGTGTTGCTATAGTAACTATAATAGTGAAAGCAGTAGTAGTCGTAGTAATGGTGAAGACTGTAAAATTAGTAGTAATAGTAGAAGTGGTGGTAGTAGTAGTATTTGAGGTACTAGTAGTATTTATAATACTAATTGTAGTAGTAACCAAACATTTACTGTATATGAGATGCAAATGAACATCCTGTCACTGTTTCCACGGTGAGCATCTTCTCCTTTCGATGAGTCTCCCTCAGGATTTCCTCATCGCGCCTGAAACAATAAAAAATAGAATTTCACTTAAATTTGATTGATTTGAATTGATACCCAAACTGAGGAGATACCATAACTTTAGACTTCCCCTGACACCACAAATGTTGCCTAAATGGGACCCAGTATATCCTCAGAACCAAATCCTTTAGACCAGGGAACTCAATATAGTCCTGGACTATAACAATGTGTTGTCTTTGGTGTTCCTCAGTTTTCAGCATGTAATTTAAGTCATTAATTGGATAAAGAGAGGAAAAATGACCATGTTATCAGGGCTGGCTTTTGGGGGTAGTGCACTTGGGGATGCATTTATGTATAGTACCTCCTTTTTGTTTAAGAGAGGGGGGCAATATCAAATGGAAACCACAAAAAAGACAATACAGCCTTCCAGGACCATTTGACATTCTGCACTGTTAGCGCAGCTGAATCATGTTAAGTAAGTCTGGACTATTATTGCCACCAAGTGTCAAATCTCAGTACTACATCCTGAAAGACATCAGGAGTCGGATAGCGGAGGGCAGATTTGACGGCTCAAACAGGCTTGCTCATGGTTACATTTGTTAAAGAGGAACCACCTGAGAACAATCAAAGTACTCACCTGAAGGACAAGAGGCCAGTATAGATGAGCGGGACGAACAGCATACAAAGCATCATCTTCCAATGGGGGTTATCTTCTGCCAGCTCCCCATACCAGATCTGGGTCAGCAGGCCCTGGAAGTCAAATGAGAAGCCCACCTTATTTAACATTTCCATGTGCATCTTGGGCATTTAACAGATAGCTGCTTCTACCCAGAGCCCTTTTCACAGCTGTCATTCTCCTGACAAAAAACCCAGTTTATGCAGCTGGATATTCACTACAGATTTGAACACAGATCTGTTTCTTTGTTCAATGCTACAACAGCAGGGGTCTGCCTGGGAATTGATGCATCGGTCTGAGTTACAATATCAGTTCCCAGATCGATACGCTACACTGCCACCTCCCAGGCAGCATTAGGAGGCAGCCATTTACTCCGACCCACCCCATGTCTTACCCCCAAAACGATCCAGCCCTGCCATGCTCTGCTACATAGTCAAACCCTCTTTGACTGACACCCAGACCACAGATCACATGTCGGTCAATCATCTGGAGAAACAATTTTTTATTCTGCCTTCAGCAGAGGCAATGGAGCTTTTTTTTTTTTTTTTTGCTGGTGCAAAAAATATCTAAGAGAGCATGTGATTGAGGTTTGATATTTTGTTTCTTCCAATCACAAATTATGTTTATTCCAATCACAAATTATGGTAGCATCCCCGAGTCTTTTGTAAATAGCATCTGTGACCCATGGGCAGGAAATTTTCCTGCTTAGGCAGACTTTGAGCCATGCGGTCATGGATCAATATCTTTCTTTATGAAGACTTTTTTCTTCCCAGAAAGCAAGGTATCAGATCAAACTAATAACAAACACCTGAGACCAGAGAGATGAGGGGGCTGTAAAAGATACCTATGAAAATGTGGAAAATCAAATGGGTATGGTACTAGTAAGATACAATTCTGAGAAAACGAGACAAGTTGCCAAGTCTTGACTCTCAATATTCTGACAGAAGTTGCTACAATATAGAAAGTTGCACAAAGAAAGTTTTTAAAAATGATTATTATTCTGAATTTAAAAAGAACATAACCAGTATATCACTGACTGAGTGAAATGCATACAATTCAGGTTGATAAAAAGGGAAATATACCTACTTCAACTGATACAAATAAGAAAAAAGTAATCAAACATTGTATTGAAGGAAAGGCTTGCACAATGCAAAAGAGTATGCAGTGCTGGTGCCCCCATACTGTGAAATAGCCTCTTTCCAAATTAGGGATGCCCAAAAAGGAGCTGCTTTTTGAACACAGATTTTCAAGCTTGCTTTTAGCCAATACTTGTTCTTATTGTTGTTTTATTTATGTGTTTTATCTTGTTTTTTGCTTCTACTTAAATAAAAAAAAAGTGAAAAACAGGCCGAAAGGCTTGCATGACCTTAAAACCATGCTCATGGTTATGCCACAGATCTGAGATGCAGATCTGGGTTCTGACACACCTGAACTCCTGCATGAGCCACAAAGTTTTGTTATCGGCCTCCAGAGCCAGCCGCAGGCAGGTGGTCCGGCCCCAGGACGAGGAGATCCGGATCAGCAGCTTCTGTGCTCGCTGCTCGTCCTGCCTGTAGCACTCACTGAACACACCTGCAGGCACAGCCAGGGAGGGAGGAACGGGTCCACAGATTGGAGAGTGGGTGGGTCCAGTAGGGTAGAGATGAGGCAGAGCCAGTGCAGAGAGGGACGGGGTCATGGGTAGAAAAGGGGTGAGGTCATAGCAGGGACAAAGGACAGGAAGAAGGGAAAACCAGTGTTGAAATGTACATCACAGCCCCAATGAGGCATAAGTACATGAGGTGAAAGAGAAGCAAAATGTTGACAACAAGCATGTGAAACACGGGGACATGTGGTCAGGATGTTTCTGCCTTGGACATATAATGTGGGGAGAGGTGATGGGAATTAACTACTGCTGATGGGGGTGGGGGGGGTAGGGTCCCACCCACTGCCTTTCAAACCACAGACTCCATTACACATTACTAAAAAATTACACTATGCAAAAAATGCATTGTGAAATTATGAACAACAATATGAAGAACAATGAACATCATTAAATAGTAAAGTCATGCAGCTAAACAGTGCTTAGTGTGCCTTCTGCAGGTCCCTGGAGAACACATATTGACAAAAGTATTATATTACACGAGTGAGAAAACCAAAATAGTAATGTGAAAATGATATTTTGTGGCTGACGTACCAATAGCCTGGTTCTCATAATGATTAGCGAGCTCCTGCATCTTGTCGACCTCATCATCCTCATCTTCCTCATGCGCCATCTTCTTAAGGATCTTGCTGGCTGCCAGGGCAGCGCACATTCCATCCCTGCACTGCACACAAAAATCCAGCAGTGTAGCGTAATGATCAGGGAAATGGGTCTGTAGAAGCTGCAGGTCTGATTCCCGGGTGGGGGAACCTCTATTGTGCCCTTAGCCAAGTATACTTAACCTGAAGTGCCTCAATAAAATATCCAGATCTATGTATGTAAAAATCAGAAATTTGCACTGAGAAATATGTAACTGTAACTCTCTAATTAATAAATGTTGCTGTAGCAAGACATTTAGCTCCCTACCGACGGCGGCCCATACACATTGCCACACAAAGTACTCTGACAGTATACATCATCAGAAACTCTATGAATTAGCCTCTATGTTCTGACCCACAACATATAGTCATAGTTTCCTGTTAGTCAGGTTTTAACTCAAGTCTCACTCATACCAGAAATAAGCATTTACTTTTCAAAGCTATCCAATAATACTGTAAATGGAAATAAATATATCCTCTTATTTAAACCTGACATTTCTGATCTGTTTTGAATCAAAGTACACCCATATTCTTTGTCTCTTTCCTGTGCTTTACCTGTTCCCAGGCGATTTCAGCCAGCTCCTTGCTGTTCTGCAGGATGGCCCAGAGGAAGAGGTCCCTCTCTGGGTCCCATGCCCCCCCTGTGCCCCTTCCTGATTGTATGGAGGGAATGTTCTGGAGCTCTGCAGGGCCCTTGTTTGGAAGCTGCAAAGATACACCATTGATATTGAAGGTTGAAGCAGGGTTGGATGTACAATGAGTCAATTCTGCTTTTTTCCCCAAAAATATATTACTTCCATTGAAAGATATCACTACTATAGGTCTCTGGTGATGGTGTAATCAATATACAGCTAAATTATACTAAACTCTTTGGCATGACTGGTTTCTCAAATGGTTAAAATATTTTAAAAATCCCCTCTGCTGCTGGGTTGAGAGAGGAAGTTGGCTGTTGCCATTGAAAAAGGCTACAGCCAGCTGCTCACCACACCTGAATCCTTCGACAGGCCTTTTCCACCTGTTGACACTCACTGTCACTTGGATGTCATCCTTCGGCATCTCGATGCGGGGGCGGGCAGGGGCTGGGGGGTAGAGGGGCGTGGTGAAGCTGCCCAGGTAATGCTGCACCTCGTCGGACACGTGGTGGAGCGACACCTTCCTGCGGACCGAGAGGTTGGACTGACCCCTGCGGCCCCTCTCGCCTCTCATGCGCTTGGCCAGACGGCGTAGGAAGAGGCAGCCTGGCTGCAGGTGGGTGTAGAGCTCACACAGAGTGTCCTCCCTCAGGAACTCTCGCAAACACACCCCGTTCTCCAACAGCAGCTTCACAAAGTCTGGCTTGTGGCCCACCAGTGCTGAGAGCATGGCCTCATGCAGCTCACCAGACTGGCAAATAGAAGGGAATAGAATAGAAAACATTATGGCCCTTTTGCTCAAAGTAATACATTACATAGACATGCATTGCGTAAAAATATCAAAATTTAAAAATGTTATAATGTCGCATTAGTCCAAGTCAGGAGTGTTACCTAGGAGCCACATCAGCAAATATGCACGAATTGCATACAGCATTGGTTATACAATAGAAACTACAAGTATACAGTACAATAAAAACTGAAAGAGCACAGAGTCAGAAGTAGTAATTATGTCATTAGCATTATTATGAAAAGAGAGGGACAACAGATGAAATGCAGATGGCCCCCTCTGGAGTGGGGTGTCAACAATCTATTTCATAATTACAGTCTAGCATTGAGCCTTTCTGGCATGTGCTCAAACCACCACAGATATTTTTAACTATGTTCAAAGAGGAAATGTACATGAGTGAAGGATCCTCTTAAGGAAGGTAGGAGATAAAAATACAGAAATAATAAGATATATTTGAGAGCATTGCTGGCAATGTGTGGCTTCCCTTTAGTTTTATTGTTATGGATTTTTCACACAGCACCAGCTCTAAGTTCTGTTCATGGCTCAATCCATTCTGAGATGTCATCCACAAACACAGTATATTTTTTCACAAAGGTACAGTGTTTCTTTCTGCTGTGCTGATAAAGCAAGACCCAGACCTGCCACTGGCTCTCCTCGGTGAAGATCTCACTCTTTGCAATGTCCACACGGTTCCATGCTACTGCCAGCTCCAGCTGCTGTTCCCAGTTTTCCCGACCCTGAGAGTTGTTGTTCCTGGAAGCTGGGAAACCCCAAAAGAACAGGTGAACGGAGAACACAGAACCCTGCTGAAGTTCTAACTGTTCCATCTCGGAACACACAGAACAACACTCCAAAGAACCAAACACCACTCTCATATGGAGAGCTGCCAGTGGCTGGATGGGGTCTATGCACAGCATTCAAACGTGGATGTAGTCTGATAGCAATGGAACATCCATTAAGAGAAAATTAAACACTCAGTATCTAAAAATGCTTAGGAGTGCATTTAACGATTGTTTTCTAAATCTGTACGGGAAACAGTTTTGTCAAGGGAGTCATGAGGAGTGGTTATACATGAGCTTTGAATGTCAATCACCGGTTGGATAATGGACCAATAGGTCTGGATAAGAATAAGTAATGCAGAATAAGTCCAGCAGAAGAAATATGACACAGGTAAGTAGATCTGTTTTTCAAACTGGAGGACTATGATGAACTGCAAGGGAATGTGAAGCACTCTCTGTCTGGGTGGTTCCCAGCACGACAGCTCTCCACAGCATTAGTTACATAAAACATCCATCTTTTATAGAGAATGAACTGATATTTGCAGCTATCATCATGACAAGATCTTCCCTGACTCAATTACCTCTGCTTGAAATGCAGATAAAGGGTTTAATATTTCTTCCAGGGTTTTTCTAAGTGAGGCTTGGGAGGGGACCTTAACACACAAATTTGTTTTTTGTCAGAATGCCCGCCAGGCTAATTGAAACATCTCACAGGCATTTATAAACCCCCGCCATCCACCACCGCCCCGCCTCTGCCCCCAGGGGTGAGTACCTTTCAGGAGTGCTTGGAGGATGGCCACATCCACGTCGTTCTGTCCCTCCTCATCGATGCGGAACACGGTCAGAAGCTGCGGTGTCCTGATTATGTCCTGTATCTGAGGGGGGCAATGACAGTCAGATCCCCCATTTCCCCAGTCATGTGCCACACTCACTCTAAGCACACACTCAGCCCATCCCTCTGCCTGCACTTTTCATTCTTAAGAGTTAATAAGCAATAAAAACAAATTAAATGATGTGACTACTGGTCTTGATGTTTTTTTTTAAAGCTATGATTATGGTCATTAGGACATAAGAATGCATACAGATTAAAACAAGCTTTTTAGCTCAGTTGGGCTAATTATTTATCTACAGTCTAGGGGAGGGTGAGAGAGAAATTTGTTCCTGGAGGGATAGTGCATATGCAATGTTTTGTTCCCATTAGTTACTGTTGCTAGCTAATTGGCTGAACACAGCACTCCGAGCTAACTCTTGATTATACACTTCATCTTGGGAAACCAAAACAGGTTTCTGCTTCCAATGATTCACTATCACATCAGCTGAAATTGTCTTAAATGCATGTTAATGATTCTGCCAATTAAATAAGTAAGAGCAGAAGGTGGAGGAAAATCCAGAAACAGATATAGCTCCCCCCCATGGTCTGTATGGTCTAATGCATCAAACCTAGACCTGTTCACTCGGAAGCATTTCTGTGTTTGAAACTCATATTGTTGAAATCATTGGGATCGTGAGAACCACCATCATGTGTATGACCAAACCACCACCCACCAACCCAACGCACAGTTACCTTCTTTGTCCACTCGATGACCTTGAGCTCCTTGAACTCCTGGCCAAAGAACTTTGACATCAGTTGGTTGATGAGTGCGACGGTGACCCGAGACACAGGCAGCTCAGCCACGTTGGCGATGACATCAGCAAGCCGCCCTGACCCCTCCAGGATCACGCAGGGCGTGCCGTTTAGCATGGCATTGTAGATAGTCTGCAGAAACAGTGGGGCATAGATACACGGTCTTATGAGAAGGGGCACTAGCAAACTCTGATGCAAAGATGTGAGCATGTAACTAATCACACTTTCCTTTGTAAATAAAACCTCAAAATACTGTCAAAATCTATTCAGAAAATGTAATATTGAAGCTTTGAAAAAGCATTGCAAGAAGCCAATACAAACTCAAATTTTCTTGCAAAAGAAGACAAGGAGAGCAGGTCTGAAGGCCACAGAGAACAACTGATAGATGTGCTCATGAAACTCTGAGTACAGGTGGTTCTTCTGTTTATTTCATCTAAACTATGCTTTATAGCTGCTTCATTCAAATTAAATAAATAAGAAAATATTTTTTAACAGCTGGGGTTAAAACACTTTTAAAACAGTTTAACTACACTTTCAGAAGTCATAAATATTTCTGAATTCCTAATGTCCTCCATTCCCAGTGTGCTCATATCTCAGGGATTCTGCCACAAAAGAATGTTGGAGTGTAGGGTCAGGGGTCACTCACGTCCAGCGTCCCAGGCCCACCATCCAACACCACGCACACCACAGGGATCTTTACCCCGTTCGCTGTGGGAGAAACACAGGCCACACTGTGTCAGCCTGGCTCAGGATACTGGCCCAGGATCCTCATAGACACCAGAAATCTAATATCTAATCACTCCCTGTGCTCCCCACAAAAATGGAGCCTCCATCTGAACAACTGTGAAGTATAACTAGGCTATTCAATTATAAATTCAAATGGGCCATATTTTAAAAACAGTAATGTAGATAAGAGAGCTACTTTCAGAGTGTGCGATAACAATGTTTTTTTGCTAAATATAGGCTGTTTTTAGAATTAGCATTGTGACCCTTTGTAATTACAGAGGCAAGTTTGGGCTATTCGGAGCATTGCTGTAAATCCCTTAAAATATCTAAATACATGTTGGAAAAATAAAGTATTTAAAATTTTTTTAAATTATTATGAGTTCAAAAAATATATGTCAGCCTATTTTAAATGATGGTGTGATCCGCTTGTGGCTGGATTTGGCCCATGGGCCTCCAGCTGAAGAGGCCTGAAACAGAGCATTTGTATACCGCTGTACATGGTCTCTTATTCACTGGGGGAAAATGGGGATTCTGATTGGCCCTCTCTTTATTCTGATTGGCCCACAGCTGTACATGGTATCTTATTCACTGGGGAAAAGTGGTCCCCTCCTCACCTCTGTTGCCCAGAGGTAGCTCAGAGATGAGCTTCTCCAGCTTGCTGCGGAGCTCGATCTCCACGCCGTAGCGCCCATGTGTCCCATCATCCACCAGCAGGAAGTGGGAGTGATTGTCATCCAGACAGGAGAGTCTGCCCTGGCTTTTCTCATCCAGGGAATAGTAAGCTGGAAAGCAGCCCTACATGAGGGGAGAGGAGAAACAACTGGGTAAAACTGAGCAGGGCAGTAGAATAGAATGGGGAATAGAGTCAAGCAATATAATATTGCAGGATAGTAGAACAGAACTGGGAAGTGGCACATTACAGGATAGTAGGGAGTAGGGATAGTGGAATAGAGAGTAGAGTAGGCAGTAGAATATTACAGTAGTCTGAAATAGCAGTCTGGCCCATCCTAACCTCAGGGTTCACCAGGACCTGCCGGTTGAGTACGATACCCCAGGTGGCCACACCAATGGCCACAATCTGATTCTCTGTGCAGCTGCTGCTCAGGGCGTAGTCCCTGACCGCCTGCCCCACGTGCTTCATCACCCCTGTGTGGGTGCCCCCTGTCAGGATCCACGCCCCTGCAAACGAAACACAGACATGTCACCTGTCCCACAGCTGCACAATGACAGAACCACAGACAGTGTCACTTGTATGGCTTAGCACTGGAGACAACAACTAATGCCACATGCAAACAAACAGCAGAGACAAACTATTACAACCAAACACCTGCACAATGTAGACCCAACATACAATACACTTGAGACCAATTGACCAGTGACATACGTTCCAGGAACACTCTAGAGCATTCAAATGCTAACGTGCTGGATACACAATCAAAATGCACCATCCAAATGCTAACTGTAGAGACACAAACATCATCACTCAACAACATGGAGAGATAACACACAGTGCTGTCTTCTTCCCAAGGCCCTGAAATGCAGGAGGTGCAGAGTGTGTCTCTCTCAGCATGTGAGAGTCTGAGCACCGGGACAGAGAGGGGGCCTCTGGGTGGGTGTACCTGTGGTTTGGGCCACTTTTATCAGGCCCCTACGGAACATCTCCTTCAGCCGGGTCTTCATGTAGAAGTTCTGAGCTCCACCCGTCACGGAGATGAGAAGGTTAGGTGGGTGGAGCTTCCAGTGATCAATCATCAGCTGGTACAGGTCATCGGTGGAGGTGTCTGTGGATACTCGAACATACTGAAAACATGCACACACATGCATTAAAGCGCATACACACATACACAAAACACCATGAGCACACACAGAAACACACACACATGCACACATGCACAAAACACCATGAGCACACACAGAAACACACACACATGCACACATACGCAAAACACCATGAGCACACACAGAAACACACACACATGCACACACACAAAACCACAGACAAAAACACACACAAACAAAAGTAACAGATATGGGATGTGAATTTACAGTTACAGTTTACAGTATCCTGTTACCTTTCCCAGTTTCTGACCCAGGCCACCGAAACTGATGTCTCCAAAGGCATCAGTGGGCACCTCCCTCATGTGTTTGTGTCTGTCCCACGTCTCTCCCACAAACTCGTCTGGTTTAAAGGCATCTTCAACATGGTGAATCCTGGGGTAGCCACACTTACAGAACCCCCTGGGGGAGACACCATCATTCACACATTTTAATAACGCTGTGCCAACTGACATTCAGCTCATAGCTCATTATCACGTTTGATCATGACCAAAAATCAGAGATGCTACAGATTTATGACATGAATATATGCGTACGGCAGAACAAGCAAACAGAACCATTCCATTCATTTTCAGTGTTTTAAATAGCATACTTCACTATGAGGAAACATACCATCGATTATATGCTAATTCTTACATTTACATTTTTAAAATTTCATCATGTAATGAGTAATCAAGTGAAATAAAATGCAATGCACAACAGAGGGTAAGAGGGTAATTCAAGTCATTTTGCTGTCAGCTAATTTGTAACAATTAACAACAGACATAAGACAGCCAACATTTTCCAGCCAGCCCTGAGGGTTTTTTTTTGACTGGGTAAAGCAATATGATAATTTTCCTCACTCTGGAAATCTTATGATAGCTTATTAGTCACTGGAATGATTTAACATGTATGCTTATAAGAAGTACATACACACTTTACATACTGTACTCAAGAGTACTATGGCAGTGTCCTACCTTGGCATCAAACCTGCAACCTCTAAATTAAATGACCAGTTCCCTGATAATTATACTACACTATCACCTTAATACTAAGTCTGATTCTTAATCAGCAGCTAAACAGAGAAAGGTATGATGAAGGCACATATTGAGTTCTCTTACAAGCAGAGAAATTCATCTGAAAGCCATAATCACAGAAGCTGATCACTAAAAATAATAAAAAGGAATTTCTGTTCAAGTGGAGTTCCCTTGTGTTTACTGACAACAGGTTATTTGTCATGCCTGTGAAAAATGTCACACTCTAAAGCTATGAACCTCAAACCTTGCATGGTTGCGTCTCTAAAAGGAGGAGGCTATTGAAATTACTTTAACCACACAGTCATTCTAAATGAGCAAAATGTATACATATGATACCTGATAGATAAAAATGAACAGTCATTTGTCACAACAGTAACACAACTACTCATCTGAAGCTGATGTTATTAAAAACCATGCAATTTTCTCAAAGTAAAAACATACACTGTGCACACATTTTAGCTTTAGACAACATTACGTCTGTTTCTAAAAGCAGATAAACTTCTTGTGGCACACAGTGTACTCCCATGCTTACAGTGCTTTCTGCAGGATGACTCTGTGTTCTGAGCTATAGGGACATTAAAACCCACACGTGTTCGATCCTGACAGCGCAGTCTCATCCCCTCCCTGCTTCAGTCTCTCCACTGCTTCACCAAGGTCAGCAAAAAGAGAACGTGCTCTTACATTCAGACAGCAGCTCTGCTGGGGGGAAAGCTGGGACAGTCACAGTTCTGTTACCTTTCATCCTCCACAAAGAAGCAGCACTCCTTCTTCCTGATGTTCTGCTTGATCCAGGAAGAGTACAGGCCGCGCTGGAAGGAGGGAGAGAGGGACATGTAGTCTGAGGATTGGGCCATGCTGACGGCCAGGCTCTGGACGAGCGTGGGCTCCTGCAGGAGCTCCTCCATGCCCAGGACTGTGCGAGAGGCAGAGCGGTCTGCTCCAGCAGCAGGATGCTCCGCAGAGCTACTCTACTCTCCACTGCTGCAGTGATGTCACAACACAGGCTCAGAGTGCTGCTGATGGGGAGGGGGGCAGAATCAGCTCTGACCCACAAATGAACAGAAGCCTTTCTGCACAATGGGATGTGCCTTAACAACAACGTTGAATCTCAAGGAATTCAGAAGGGTAATGTCAGACGATAGGTCTGTCTTTTCATAACCTCTATTCATAATGGGAATCTGCAGATCCAGATACAGTGACCAAAAGACTTCAACTCCCATGAAGCACTGGGGGAGCAAAGCTATACAGCAGCTAGCAGACATGAGCACTCACTGTTGCAACATTATCATAAACTGTAGTACCATTACATTTTAGAGACTTCAAGGAGCTGATGTCACAGATATGTCAATGGGAGTGCATCTTGGAAACAAAAAATGATAGTAAGAGCAATGAGAAAGACCAAAATGTTCATGCCAAGGAGAAATCATGAAATTATTGTAATGTATTGTAAAATGATGTGTTTAAATTGTGGAATAGCCACGTATAGATCAACCTATACATTGCAAAGGGATATTTTGGGGGACATTTATGCTTTACAACCTGCTAATACTGTAGAAGTTCCAAAATGTTCATCACAAAACAGTCTGTTCTGTTTCCTGTTAAATAGTTTTGCATAATTTGTTTGTATATCATATCTCTTGGGTCTTCATCTTGCACAAGAAGGCCTACAGATAAAAAAATCTAATATTATCTGAATAAGTTAAACAACAATAAACAATTGTATTTGAGCTCTGTCTTTCTTGAATATCTCACTGAAGTTATCAGCCCCAATTAAGTCACAATATGCATGTCTTGAAAACACATTTTATCATGGTGTCATGTCAATGTCTGGCATGAAAGCCAGTAAAGTTAAGTATGTAATTTATAAAGTAGCCACAGGGGCCTGTGGGACACATTCCAGTGGAGGTCCTGTCTCTGGTTTAGTCAGAGCTCAGTTATAACTCACCTTCCTAATGTTGGACAGGAGCTGGCTCACTTCCACAGCTGCCCACTGGCCCTCCACTTCATCTGGGTGGATCTTAGTGTCTGATCGGGGCAACATCTCTGGAAAAGTTTGAAACTTTTTTTTTTAACGTTTGTATTTGTATACACATGTATGCAAAATCCCACCATCACAAGCACATGCACACACAGACACACACACACATGCACACACACATACGCATACACACACACGCGCACAAAATTTAAACCCAAAACCAGAAGCATATTTTGAATAGCTGAACATTACATAGGTTCTTGAATTGAAGGAGCACATATCCTACCTCTACACATTCAATGGTCATTAGTCACTGTACATTAACATTGGATTGTTTAATATTTATATTATATGTACTTTTGTATATTTTTTTCATTGAACATGTGAAAACTGACATGGTTAAAAAAATAACAGACAAGAATTAGGATACATACTGTAGAACATTCCTGATTCCTGATCAAATGAATGGCACATCGATAGCACACAGACACTTCCGCTGATCAAAAACAAGGGGAGTAATGAAGGCACTTTCTCCCACCTCGCAAAGAAGTCCCTCCCTCCCTTCCCATGTTTCCCTTGATAATACACTAGTACAAACAAACGGGCAGGAGCAGGGGTGATGTGGGGGCGGGGGCACCAACAACAACACTACAAACAGCATTGCATTTAAGCAGTTACACGGACCCCCAAGAATGAAGCACAGAGCCAGGTCAGGTTTGGGGTGGAGAGGTGGAGAGGTACCTGTTTTGATGTCTGTTACTGCAGGTTTCATTTTTTCCCTGTTTTATCTGTCTCTGTTGGCTCCTCCCCCATGTGTCCTCCTCTGGAATCGCTGCTAGGTCTGACTTGAAGAAAACATCATTGAAACTCTCTATGTCTTGTCACACCAAAGGATCAAGGTTATTCAAACTTCTTATGTCTTAGTATACCGACACACCAAGGAGACACATTCAAATAGCTGAGCGAAACACAGGCTGTAGTCTGTAGACCAACGATTTCATATTTCTCTGAGTGGGGCTGCTCAAATACACCTGTGTTCCCCTTCTCTCAAGGCAGTCGTCACAGAGATGGTCGCCAGGTAACAGCTAAATCGGATACCATAGGACATGATGTGGTTGTTTTAAAAGATCAAATGTCACCTTCAGGGGATTGGCCTGATCCCCAGGCAGAAGAACCAGCTTATAATGTGTTGAATGCAAAGACAGTATGTAGTATATTGTATTAGCTCAGAGGTGGGGTGAGAGACACTTTACAGAACAATGCTTGCTTAGTCATGGAGGGAGAAGGAACATGTAGTACAATGCCTTTTATGACAGTCAAATGAAACTTTATTCAATAGTTTATATTTAACTCAAGATCTACTACTGAGCTAGGGGATCAGAAAATACATTTCTGCTTGGACTCAGCTACTGCACCATGCTTCTACATCCTTGTTCCACCTGCAGCTGAATATGCAGATATACAGCTGAACTGCTGGTGCTCCTCGGATTCACTCACCCACAAGACAGTGAGTACTCTCCCCACCACTCGCCCTACAGTGTGCCACAGGAGAGCTGGTGAAGACATACACAGCTAACCAGTACCTAACTATCAACTAGCTGTTAGCACTACAGTCAGTCTGCTAGCATTGTGTAAACTGGCACTACAACAGTCCGCTAGCAGTGGGACTACTCACCCACTGTGTATTTTTCTCATAGAAAGTCACTGGTTTCAGTTAAACAGAAGATCTTCATCAGAACTGTCTCATCTGAACTGTATGCTATCAGACACCAGGAGAGCTGATTTTGAAAGTGCTAATGGACTGACAGCTGCGCCGGCACTGAGCCACTTTGTGCTTGTTAACCAGGGAGGCACATCCCTCACTGATACAAATGGATGGCAGAATGTAATTATACAATGTTTATCCAAAGCATTTCCCGGCAAACTAAATTTGGTTCTAAATTCTTTCCACAAAATCTTTGTTGTTTTTTTGGATAAATGTCCAAGATATCAAATCTGTCTGATTGTACCATAATTCTACACAATATTTACATGGAACATTCCAGAATAATCCATAATGTTCTCATAATCACATAATATTCAAACATGGTTCTCTTTGCTTTCCACAGGAATTTAGAAAGGTCACTAGTATGTTGGAGCACAATGAAAACATTTTGAGAATATTGTGTTTCAGCACTACTTGTGAAATAACCTGAAGTCAGTCGTCCATGATGGATGCAACAGAGGTTATAGAAACTTTCATTTCCACATCCAGAACATATTTCAAGAACATAATTTCCCATAAGTCCTATTAGACATTTTCTGAGAAACACCACTTAGGAGACAAGAAAAACTCTGTTGATGTTTTAAATTCTGTTTAATCCAAACAAATGTGAATCTAATAACAATATGCCATGAAGCTGCAGAAATGTAATTTCCTCTGGGTGTACTTGTGCAACTGAGGTACATTTTCTGCATAAAAATCAGACTTCTCCTTCAGAGAACCTATCACTACTCAACTATCTAGAACAGCATCTTTAAATAATATGAGGCCAGCTGCATTTCACCAGAACATACCTGTGGTAAAAAATGGCTCCTGACTTGATACAGGAAGAGCAGCATCACTGTAAGGGTGTATCCATACTTGAGGTTAGTGACCGCAGCAGTTGGGAGCCTGTGAAAGTTTTTGAAATGGTTGATATCCTTTTACACAGAATGAATCCATTTTATAGTGCTCTCCAGAAACCAGAATCTTTCAGCTGCTATTGATTATGCAGAAACCATTGACATCTACCATAATTGACATCAGCCAACTTTTTGTGATTCTTGAACACGACTAAGTGAATGATTGGGGGAGCCAAGTTTCAAGACTTCAAGCTTAAACTTGGGTGGAGCATCAAGTAGTTACTGCATCACCTCAATTACAGTAGTACTTACAAAAAGGGAGAGATATTCCTAACATTTAATATAAACATGCCCTAATGGTTAAGGGCGTTAAATACTAGTTTATATAATAGTTTAATGAAATTTAGTTAATTCGTTTTGGCACTACTTCATTGTTCAATTATTATGTTCACTAATGTATGGCTGTATCTGGGGACAAAATATTGGAAGAACTAAAGCCATATGATAAAATCTCTTCTCACTGAACACTGATGGGAACCATTATTGACCTCTGAGAAGAAGCATTAAACTAGCACATGTATAATTATCAGCAGGTTTTAAACACCACTTCATTATTTAACAATGGTTTTTGATCTCAAAACACGTAATTGTGCATGAGACTGGTGGGAAACAGCACATACAGAAATGCTTCTCTCAAACTAGCTATCAGCCGATTGTGGTTTAATGGAGAAACTGACATACAGTGACACCTTTCAGCAAGTTCACCTAATTTGTCCCATTAATGGCC
This sequence comes from Albula goreensis, assembly GCA_022829145.1. Classification (NCBI taxonomy): domain Eukaryota; kingdom Metazoa; phylum Chordata; class Actinopteri; order Albuliformes; family Albulidae; genus Albula; species Albula goreensis. Next base: position 11,106,550 of record CM040745.1, on the reverse strand, counting down.
CCAAAATGTCCACTTCCGCACAGTGGTGCTGTTGAGGGCTTGTACAATGATACTCACTCACCCGTGGATGTACAGTATAACCACCTAATAGCCTTATTACCATTCATTTATCTGTGTCCTGGAGTTACCATGTGCCCATCTCCTCTGACAGCATGCCCACCTCATCAGTAACTCTCACACCACTGCTTCCAGAAAAGCCATGGCACTATTTTAAGGGATTATAACTACATGACTGCTATGGGACTTTTCTAAACCAAACAGCCCAACACAAAATTAAACTTACAAGAAATTCTGTTGAGGTCATGTGAATTTGAACTGTTGAAAGTTTTTCAAATGTTTTAACCCTGCACACAATACATTCTGTTGCTATTGAATTAGGTGGTGCATAGGCCAAAAAGGAATAAGATATAATAAGGAAATAAAGAATATAATAAATAATGAAGTAAACCAGTCCCCTCTGTGCTTGAAGGATTTTTCCTTCAAATCTCACCATGTCAAAATACATTCTGCCACTGATGATGATGACTTGATTTATGTTTCATGTTTGAATATGAACTGTCATAACAACATTTGCTGAAATACACAAAAGAAATTGTGCACAATTGAAAATCTACACAATAATATGAATAGTTACCATGCCTGTTTTAGGAGAAAAGGTCAGTAAATTTAACAGAAATTAACAGTACAAGTATGCAGTATCTCTTTTGTAATCATTTTTTACTCTTTTTCTTACTTGTCTGTGGTCAGTACCTGTAGATATGGCTTTTGACACCATTTTTTTTAGCAGTTTTAGCAGTAACAACAGCAAGATGACCATTTCCCATTTTTGAAAGATGTTCAGAAGTTTGTTTTTCATGGGGTGTTATTTTTTATAAACCCTCCGTTCAGAGTTTATCATTTTTCCGTATATCAAACACTTATTTCAGGCTTCATCTGAGCAAGCGCATTTTGATGAGTACAGAGTGGAAGAGTCCCCATCACCGGGGATATGAGATTTTCAGCTCCTACACTATAAAAGTATTAATTTAAACAACAAATGTTTCATTTTCATGCAGCCTGCATGTGGCTGTGTATTACCAGACTGTGATCAATTCAAAACAATAAATGGTAGAGTGTAAATGTGAAAATGTCTGGAATAAACTACTGAATGTATACATCTTATACAACAGCAACACATCAGAAATAGTTACACACTCATATTCTTAAAAAATGCTGCTTGCATGCATTGCAAGATCAGGAAAAAAATGAACTTGCAGCTGTTTTTTTATACTTTCTAACTTAGGCCTGCTTAGTATGTGTGAAATTCTACATTTTCACTGAAAATTTGTTGCCTTCTCAACCACATTCACTTACTCTTGGCAAAGATACATCTTTGGGGGTGAAAAGGAGACAGTAGCTTGGGAAGCTGTGCAAAACTATGGTATGCTGTTCATATGTTTAAAGAGTATGTGTAAGAATATAATTTTACTCATTTTGCAATAACATTAAAGATGACAGTTTTCCATAATACTTTAACAGTATTGTGACATGCTTTCGATTAAAACATATCTAATTATCAGTCATCCTATCAACTAAACAATCAGTTGTTGCAAATTTTTTTGAAAACGCACTATGTAGATGGGGAGAGGGGACAGCTGAGTGAATTGATTTCTTTTGGGGATTCATGTCAATCGGACTGGCCAGCACCAGAGCAACAGTAGATTCTGTTTAATTAATCTGTTTAAATGAGTGTTCCTCTGATCCTGGGCTTTTATTCTTAGCTGTGTTCTAAGTGTCCAAATCATCAAAGCGGGTTTAAATGGTTCTTATAAACCTTGCCCTAAATTTTGGATCTTGCTCTATCAATATGAAGCTATTTCCGGACTCATTAACTCTTTGGGAACTACTGACTATTTGACACGATTTAAAATGTTTCTATATATTCGTATCTAAACACTTACAAAATATCCCAAATAATGATAGCCTAATTGAGTCTTTAAATTGCTAAAAAATAATTCCAAATAAAGAATAGCACAGCTGTGTTAATAAGGACAGATCTACAGCTTACAATAATAATTGAACAGCTGGGTCCTCAAATTCAGCTCATGGTAGGTCACATTAGATGTTTCACATCTAATTTATTAATATGAATTAAGATACTGAAATTACGTACACTCCAAAATATATTTACTTTTTAGTATTTGTTTTTAAGTGATTTTCAAGAAAAATTCTTTTCAGACGTTAGTATGTAAATATGTTCTGTAGTGACAAATGGAATTTAATTCTTTTAGAGTAACAGTTCGTGTCACTTTCAGTAATATGCATGCCCTTATTTTTAAATTGTAGCGATTTCTCACAAAGCATACTTATAACTATTTTTATCCGAGCACTGACCTTTCTCTTTGGTCCAGAGTCACGTCCTCATGGCAGTGCTATCATTGTTTAAAGCGCTGGACACAGAGGAGCTGTAGAAAACAGACCGCTAGCCACAGACTTGTATATCAACTGGACAGGTTAGCCTAGTATGTTTCATTTTCTTCGGCTATCATAAAAGCTTATGAACTTTCGTCAAATTACAATTCGCCTACAATTGTAAATGTACACACGAGTATATTGCAATTCAGTTCGCTAATCAATGTCAGAAGAATGCTTATTATAATTATGTTGCGTTTTTACAATCCATTTGGATTTAAATAGTAAACGAAAAACACATTTAAAACGGCAGGTTATGAGAAGAGCTCCACTGAATTTCAGTTATGAAATGAATTATTCATTTTAATGTTTTCACCAAACTCTTCGGGAAAATAGAATCATTGACCTACGTGTTTGTAAACGTAAGGTTTCGGGCGCAGATCGACAAATATTAATAGGCTGTCAAAACAGTTTATTTTAACATGTGCTTCAATGGACAGAGTCAATCTTTCTGACACGTCATGGACAGTAGAGGCCATGTAGTTTCCAGGCACTCCTTTGGCTTCACGACCCGATCCCGCTCACCTTCTCCAAGCTTTATGCTCTATACCGGTAGCCCTGCACATACCGGTCAGCCAGGCAGCCTTAGACCGGTGACATCAATCAGGTCTGAAAGAGTGGCGCTAAGAGAGTGCCTGGCCAGCAGAGGAGACACTGACCTGCAATCTCAACAAAAGCATCCAGTGAAAGGAATTGGTGAATTGTGCTTGAGCTGACTGCAGTCATTCTGAATGAAAAACCTCAAAAAACGAGTCACTCGGTGAACACATTTGCAATTACTTCATATAAGGGGGAACAAAAGTGGTATATAATAAATTGTAAAGATTCCTAATTTTAGATTTAATGACACGTCATTTAATAAAGGGTATGTTGTCAGGACAATTGAATGCTTATCAAGATAATCGACTAAGTGCATGATACTTAACTCTTCTTGCACTTTCATGGGCTAGAAGAGTCTTAATTATCCTTTTTTAAAAATTGTATTTCAGCTGTTAATTTCACCTAGTTAAGTCATTCTGGCTAATGGCATTTGCTAAATTACAGTAATTTATTTTTTCTAAGACCCAAATTAATGTAAGTGCATGAGGTATACAGTATTTTCCCCAAATATTAACAGTACACACACATATAAATACAAACCTAAGTCAAAGCTAATTTATTTCATTGCTACAAAGGTGAAATTTAAAAACCTGTGCAAAACAGAAACGCATAACAAGATGAATATTGAAATGACTGAATGTTCTTGTATGCAAAATATGTAATTACATCATAGTTCTGATAACAAATGAATTATTCAGACCAACAAATACTTATTGCATGTGAGAAGAGCATTAAAAGATCACTGGTGCTTTTGTGAGAGTGAACAAAAGTACCCAGGATGTTGCTTTCAGGTAAGTCATGGTCCTTGTTTGACGGCTGAAAAAATGATGTACATGAGCAAGGGATCTGATTGTCAAGGCTCCACACATCTGATCAAAGGTCTCCTGTGGTATTTCCAGACACAGTAATTGTGTCACCTTTTGTAATATTATTTTGGCAGAATCAGTTATCCATGATGACAAACATTGTGTTCTGATAGTTATGTGCTGTGGATAGTGGGACATTTCAGGGCGCATGAATGTCTTCTGAAGTGCTTTCACGCTCAGGTGGTAAGGACAGGCAGAAGTGGTGTTTTGATGCCTCCTTACATGACCCTGCCATTTGCAATGGCTGTCAGAGTTGTGTATACTTCAGTGAAGAGTTTTTCTCCACCATGATCAACATGGTTGCCACACCTAAAATCTCACAGTGGTGATTGTGTGGGTTTGCTTAGCATTTTCAAGTTGGCGTAGGACAGGGACCTCAAGCCCTGACCCACGCAAACAACAATGTCTGCTTGATTTCAGTGTCCTTTGGAAAGCAAGTATTTCAGTTACATGTGGGTAAAGGGTACACACACCTTGTTTCTAAGGCCTAAACTGGAGGTTGATTGAATCAACAATCAACTGAGGGCCTCCAGGTCTGGGCTTTGAGATCCGTGGTGTATCTATACAGGAGGAGATTAAGAACTGATGCACAGGAATAAAACCCGCAGGGCCACGACTGGGCACACCAAACTTTGATCTTTTAACAACAATAACAATACAAAAAATAAAAATGCCTACATGCTGTGTGTGTGATAACCATGAAGAGAAGCCCCGGGCCTGGTCTCAGATGATGCGCAGCTTAGCTCGCAGACTGCTTTGATCTTCAAACACTTCAGCTGTGATGGAACCCAAGACCTTGTTTAAAGGGCAAAAGAGGCAGGAGGCAGCGCTAATGGGGAAGTTCTCCTGGTCTTATCTGAGATCCACTGTATCTTTTTAAGAGGAGGAAAGTATTGCTGAAGGAAGAGCTAAGACAGCTGTGCATTTTTAACTGTTTTTATATTGCTCAAGCTCTGGGCAAAACTTATCAATAATTCAGCGTAACTTCAAACAGCATAATAACAACATAGCTTGCTGCAAAGCAGACCAAAAAAAAAAGTTACACACACACGTGGACAGGAATATTGAAAAGTAATATTCCTGTCTGAAAAAGAAATACAGAAAAGTCATCATCTTGTCTGATTTTGCAGAAGACAGTTTGTTGTTGAATAAATGGCCACTAGGTGGGAGCAGTGTGCCTCTTTAAAGTCACGAGGAGTGGGGACCATATGGCATGGACTGTCTAACCGCACACCAGCTTTCCTTGCCAGCATGCCTAGCCTAACAGTACATTTGATGTCATCCATGTTATAAACCCAAGTGATGTGTGCATGAAGGCCAAGGCAATCAAACCAAACAGAGTGATCAACCTGATCCAAGCAACAGCCACAGCTCAGTACAAAAGGGGCTGGGGGTAACAGCCAGTACACCCACTGTGATTAGGGGGTGCTCTTTTTCTACACTTTTCATTTCAATAAATCTCTTACACTGACACTCATTTACCTGAAACATATGTGGAAATATGTTTGAACCTTTTCTGGTGACATGTGAGTGATGCTAAACATGCTGTTATTTTACCATGGCAACAACAGTTATACAAGTCAAATTACTAAAAGATAATAAAGACGTTCACACACAAGGGGTGGTCTTTGCATCATCTGACACTAGGAATATGTCGAGCACACTGAAAAAGGCCAGACTGATGGACAGCCAAATAGCAAGGATGACAAACAGTGTGTTCAGAGTGACTCTTACATCAAGAGAAGAGCCTCGCTGCTTTGGACACAGACCAATGTGATACAGCACATTTTATTATTATCATCAACAATCCTCTGACACACAACTTCAGTAACATGTGAAAATTTCATGTGTGTGCATGAATTTACTTACCTCAATGGGGATTCAAAACTGCCCTTTAATTGCTTCAACTAATTAATTTTGAAAATTATAATATTACAATCAATGCAAAATTGTTGCTGATTTTACAAAGACGGGAAGAAACTGTTACTGAAAGCTGTTACATGGAAACAGGAGCCCTAGAACAGGACAAAGCAATGACCATGGCTTGCAAGATTTTTGAACAGCACAAATAACAAAACTGTACACATTACACATGTACCCAGAAACAGCACAATATTTATTCAACATGTCACAGATAAGACAGAGCTCTCTGCATTGAAGACTGATCTTGTTTTTTTTTTTCATTCTTTCTCGCTCTCACTCATTTATACATTTTTATTTACATGGATTTAAAATATTATTTCATTTACAACATCAATTGTACAACGTTTCACATTTGTTTTTTCACGTGAATCTTTTACGTTCAATTCATCACCAGTTATACTCCGTTTTTAAAAAAAAAACCGACAGCTCCAACCACTGCAGAATGACATACGGTGGCATTGCATGCATGAGTCCAGCGACTCCAAGCAACTTGCCACAGAATCTATCAAAAACGGACAGTATCACCACCACACGGAAATCCTGGGCACTTCCCAAGAGACAATGCGCACAAAGAAAAGAGGTGGCTGTCATTTTCACTCCAATGTGGGAAGCTGGACGAGGCCCCAGCGAAGTCTCCTGGCTTCGACAGCGGCTCGCAAGGCCTCGCTTTAACAGCGGGGACTCACAACACAATTACGACGCAGTGACTTTCAATGATCTCCTGTACATAAAACCGTGCGTCACTGTGTGTCATTACTAATTCTGCACAAATAATTCAAGAAATGTAAAGCTTAAAAAGAAAAATAACGTATGAAAAACATGTTGCATAGAATTCAATTGTTTTTTTTTTCCTGAAAGAAACATAATCATTAAAAACAGAAAGAGATGTAACTACGCTTTGAGGCCCAGCAGCTTTGTTAAGCAGACAGCTCAAACTCCAGACCCGACGAGACGTCCGGAAAACGCCGCTTTTTGGTTTCAAAATGAAAAAAAAAAAAAAAAAAAAAAAAAATGTAAGCCATACCCAATTGTACCCTTGCCTTCACAGTTCAACATGCATGAGGAGGGTGCACATGACGTGACGATAAATCAGACCTTTACCTTGAGGAAAAGGAAACCTAAATCTTTCTGAACGGAATCCCTGCCCTGAATTTTTTGTTAACACCTGTACATCTATTTCACATCGCTTTGAAAGAGGATCGGATAAAGTGCATCGTAGCAGAACACCTCATACTTTTCGCATGCAATCTTTTTTTTTTCACATAAAGGACATAGACTGACATAGCAGCCAGCCTGTCTAGGCTATTCAGTCCAACCGGTTCATAGCAAATGCATGGGTATGACAGAAACGCCGATTTTCTCTGCAGTGTATGGAGAATCCGGTGTCCAGCGATAGGCCGGCGGAAACACTGAGGTCCAGCTACTTTGACAAAATCACATACCTCAGTGTCTGCAAAAAGAATGTCGCTCTGTTCACGGTTTCATCGGCCGAAGTAAAAGCGTCAGAAATACCTCGCAACTTTTCACCAGGCTCGATGAACGGCATGGAAACACTGGCCACTGCATGACCATGGTTCTCGTTCCAGGATTTCTCAAGTGAAAAACCTCTCTTTCTGACAGAGAATTTACCAACTACTGTGGAGTTTAGCGAAATATTTCACTGGTTTTAACGATTCAGACGATCACGCATTGACGATGTTTGCACAAACGCATGCGTATACACAAAAAACTGAGAAAGTAATAACAGAAAGTCAGAGGTGAGACTTGATTGTGTGCTTACTCGCAACTCACTGACACATTCTTCCGTGAGACAGAGGTATCAATCAGCACTGTTAGCGAAAAAAAAAGCACTTGCCCATCCACAAAATGTCGCTAAGTCTGTATGTAAGACACCTTTTCGCAGTACAACCACTGAAAGGACACAACGTCTATTTTTGGACCCAATATGCCTTTGTGACGAAAATGAAAGTTGCGAGTGATTTATAAAACAAGAAAATAACTTCAGGTTGACTTCAGAGAATCCAGACCACTGGCCCATTTGGTAGAGGGTTTGTATTCAATTGCATCCGTAAATCTTTCAGGTTCAGTAATGAACAGTTCTAACAGGAGCAACAGTAAGCTAAACCGTACAATGGCGCATGCGGGAACAGATTAAAAACACAAAAACGTATGAGTCATTATCTCCCTGTAACAAACGTAACCATTATCTTCGCAGAAAGAGGCAATGACAGAGAGACACTTTTCTCTCAATGAGAGCAAGAAATTGCACTTTCAAACACAGCAAAGGAGCGACTGTGCAAAGCAGGTTCTGTGGATAACAAACTACTTTATATAAAATAAACATTACCTGAACTACCCTCATCATTAATTTCAAAGAAATTTCCTTTAAATAAAACAGACCAAGTACAGAGATTCACCTGTGTGCCTTGGTCAGTCAGTAAAAAAGAAACGCAAAAAGGATAACTGAAGGGTTTCCATTCTCAAAAAGGCTCTGTGGCCCAAAACAATATCATCACATAGCAATACAGTGCAGTGAACAGTGTGTAGAAATATATGGCCAACACTGACTAAACTTGCACAACAAAGACTCCTTGTGGTACAAGCTAAGCTTTGCAAGGGTCTGAATCTAGAAGAAACAAAAATATACTTCTTTAGCTATAAAATACAGCATGACATGCAAAAGCTTGGGAGCTTGAACTTCAGCTCCCAAGCCCTTCGAAATTGTACATGGCAATCTAAAACCCAGCTACGCTTCTTACAGCAAAAATACGGTAATAGCTTATGTGACAGCAATGAGTTCTGACCCATTCTTCCCCAAAGCCTCATAAATCAGGTGTTTTGAGTATCAGCTGAAAACAAGATGAGGTAGAAGGAATGTCTGTGGAATTGTGACACAACAGAACAGTGGCCACGCAGCTTCCAAGAGCCCATGCTTGGTGTCACCTAATGATAGGAGAGAGAAATCATCAGGCCCAAAATAGGTGGAGCCATGAAAGGAGGACTCATCAAATTAACCGCACACTGTTGAGGCAAGGGCTTTTGATTGGTTCATATGGTACACAGTAGCTCCGTTCCCTAGGGGATCCATGAAGTTTCACTCTCTCCACAGGAGTGACAGCAAACAAGCTCATCAATGGAAATTCAACTCAATGACATGCAATGAAGCTGGATCTACAGTCTTGCGATGGCCACAGTATCACACACAGAAACCGTTATGATTGACTAGAATTGCGATTATCAGCCAACACAAATTTTACAGCAGGTCTGTCCAAACCGAGACCTGGAGTTTCATCATGTGCGCACCCTGCAGATTCCTCAATCAATCAAGGTAACAATGAGCATATGCAAACACATACCGAACTGCTTGTGTGTCTTTGTCTTAACACACATTTTAACCAAACTCCGGTTTGTTTCACGACCATTTGCATTTTTTCAGTTTCCCTCCAGCTAAGTAGCGGTTTCGGTAGCCAGGTGTCCATGCTTTCAGCATTCAGGGCTGTGACTGCTTGAATCGATCGGTCGAGCAAGTCGAACCAATCATCTAGCAAACATAAATAAGCTCTTCCAAAAGGAACACCCACAGGGCACATCACATGTTGCTGTATCAGAGAATAGTTTCGATTTTTAAGTCTCTGAATGACCATGCTACATACATATTTACAGAATATCTCTGGGTTTATTAATCATACTAGGGATCGATCAGTAGGCCATTATCTTTGGGGAGTGGTGGTTTAGATGAAAACAAGCACATACAGCAGAAATCCAGGCCAGGGTTTGGTTAGCCTCGTTTAACAGCTATTACAGTCTGCACCCTACTATACAGCATTGCCTCAAATTGCAAGGGGACAAAAGAAGTTCCTGGCTCCTGGACATGTTGCAGGGTTCTGTTTCAGTCAAGACACTTTGAGCTTGCCCCCCTCTTCCCACCTGCATCGTCTTCATTGGTAGCAGAACACAAATTTCTTTGTGATAACTGTTTTTAAAAATGTTCCCCTCTAGAGTATTCATACAGCAGCAGTTAGGATTCTTCAAAAACCCGGTACAACCATTTTAGAGCTCTAGTTTTAGACTATGGTGATTCTAAGTCTTCAAGCAGGCAAAAGTTCCAGTTCCACAACCACTTCCATGTTTGCTTCAGTCTTGATGATTTTTTCAGTTCAACAAAAAGGAATCTCAGGTAAGTAAAACGGTATACAAATCCAAGCTTACAGTGGAACAGTTAACATCAGTTTGTCTCTTTGCCATAATTTGTTTTAAAACCATTTATCATGATTCAAGGACAACAGCAGTGTCTTTGGGATGTAATTCTTTACGCAGACTGCCATAGAATACCCATATAAATATTTACTGAAAATAAAAAAGCAATAATCAGAATCTTGATTGCACGTCACCCAAGGATAAACAAGAAGGCATGATAAACTACAACAATCCAATCTTTTCCCACAAACGATGGAGGTCTTATTGCTGATTCAATACAAAACATAGACTATATGAATCTCAAGATAAATTACATCAGACCCACAATAATTATTTTTCTCACAATGGATAATCATAACTTATAACTGCGCATCCCCGCTTATTTTTTTTGGATTTTATTTCATATTTCACGTGGGTTTTCGACCCCTCTGAAAGAGAGGATATGGAATGCTCCATTTGGTCAGAGAGGGTGCTGTAAGGACAGGGCATTCTGCAGTCTGGCCAGTGGGAAGTCCTTGGGCACACCGTTTGAGTTCTGTAAGTATGCATTCATTCTGATGCTAACGACCACCCGCTGGCAGCCACTGCAGTCGATTTGCTGTACAGGTGCTCTGCCCTCCTCAGGATCTGAGTTTTGACAGAGAAGCCGTCTTTTTGACTGGTCAGACATTCACACACATGCGCACACGCACGCACACACACACACACGCGCACGCACACACACGAACACGCACACGCACACACACGAGCATGCACACACATGCACACACACCCACACAGGATCTCAAGCGGACCAAAGATCCCCTTCTGAGAGAGAAAGATCTGTTAATTCTGCCCTGAAGTCATGTGACTAAGGGATTTTGGTGAAGTGTCGGAATCTCCCCTGGATCTGTAGTTGCACAGTTGGCTGACTGGAGGAGTGGGGAGGAAGAGGAAATGGGGGGGGGGGGCACCTACACCTGTGATATGATCTGCATGTTGAAGCTGGGTGAGCGCGACTGCTTGTTGAGGGGCGTTCCAGGAGAGAGCAGGTCCTGGGCCTCCTCTGGCCGGGCCAGACGCTCCTCTTGCAGGCTGATGGTGGAGAACCGGTGGGCCCCGCCCACACTCAGACTACCCAGCCCTCCCTCCTGCATCCCCGCCCCAAGCCCCGCCCCACCCTGGCTGCCGCCGTTCAGACTGACGTTCATGCAGTCGAAGGACTTGCTGGAAGAGGTGCTGGAAGTCCTGACCAGCGTCTGGCCTGCAGGGAAGCTCAGCCGCTTCTTCATGGGGCTCAGCTCGATGGCATCCAGGGTGATGGCAGGGGGTGGGGACTGCTGGCGCTGGTGGTGCCTGCGCAGAGCAGCCTGGGGGTCAGCCGACAGGTCCTTGTACTTCCCTGCTGCCATGGCTGCTTCCCTGTCCCTCTCCCGCTCTCTCTCCCGGGACAGACGCCCCACCAGACTCTTCTTCAGACTGGTGCTCCGCTGGCCGCCCCCGCCCCCCGCCCCAGCCACACCAACGCCGCCAGATTTGGTGCCGCTGGGCTGGCTGCTGTTGGACGCTCCTGAGGAGAAACCTTCGTCTGGGTCGTTCAGATTGAAGGACTCCTCCCCCCCACTCATACCATCAGCATCTGCACAGACCGAGAGCGCAGGAGACAGAGAGAGAGAGAGAGAGAGTGACAGAGAGAGAAAGGAACAGAGAGCATGGCCAAGAAAGATAGATGAATGGAATCAAAGAAAGAAAAAGAGGAAGATAAATGAGAGAAGGATGAAAAGGAAGGAGAAATACAAGACAGAAAGAGGGAGAAAAAGAAGAGAAAGCATGAAAGAGAAAGGGTGCAAGAAAGAATGCATGACAGAGATAGAAAAAGAGAGGGAAAAACAGGAAAAGAATGAGAGAGAGCAAGTAATGGTGAGGGAAAAAATGAGACAGACAAACACAGAGACAAAGGGAAAACAGGGAAATAATTATTCAAAAAATCATAAAGAAATGAAAATACTTCTGCCATGGAGGAGTCTGAGGAAAAATGATAATAAAGCCAGCAGGACAGAAAGCACAGAAAGGTTTGGCAACAGGAAACATGGTCAGACAGGACTACATCAGCAAACTGAGATCCTGCTACACAGACTGCCTACTTTGTGATTAGCAGACATGCTACCAACCAGTCGAATGAAGACCCCAATCCACTTGACTGATACGTTAATCAAAGAAGCTATTAGCTTAAGCCCCAACTTCTAATTTTTAGTGCCCAATATCAATAAAACAAATTAGATTTAAATATATAGCACCAGAGCAGAACAAGTCATAATTTTAATTAAAAAGTAATGTAAAATAAATCAAAATTAGATTTTTACCTTTTCACTTCTAATTTAGAAACCAATCAGTAGAGATGATTAGATTGAATCAGCTCAATGCAACAGCCTGGCAAATCCTTTTTTATTAATAACCTGGAACCAAAATCACTCAAAGCTTCTCAGGTTTGCTTGCCCCAATTCTCATTGCTAATCCACAATCTGGATGATGCCTTTTCTAATCACATATTTTAATTATATTAATTGAAAGGAACTAATTAATCACATCTGTTGAGAAATATTGATTGAGACAACACATCAATGCGATTGTTTGATGATAATTTTGACAGGGGAAAATAGAAAACAGACTGATGTAAATGCTTTCCAGCTATCAAACTAGTCCTATGATTATCAATAAAAAAGTCACATGCTTATTACAGATGACTGCTTCACACAACACCCAAGCCTCAAACCAGAAACCTCTGTCCACTGATTTCACCCTGGAGAAGTCTGCGATTTTGGTAACGCAACAGAATATTAAGGGAGATTTCCATCACTAATTTACCTGGAGGTCCAGGAGGAAGCTACTCTCATTCTTACAACTACTGATCCACTTCCCTATAGGCCAAAGATCAGTCTTTAATCTTTACACAATGTAACTCATCCATATATTGCACAATGGCAATTACTTATCTACAGTTTCATCAAAATTGACTTGGCAATCATTCACAATGTTTATTTGCCGTTTTCTATTTTCCAATCAGAAAATGAAATTGTGACACATGCTTCCAAAATTTAGTGATCTGCTCCAGAACTGATGATTAAGATGTATAGTTTTAAGGTGCTAATTGGCAATAATTCTTTGCAACTACAATGCGTAATCAGCCAGTCAAATCCTAAAACCTAGCCATGGCACTTGTGGATACCTTCCGAGGAAAGGGATGAGACACCTGAACAAAGAGTGTATCTGCATCAAGCTGCATTCTGCAGAGAACTGTATCAGTTCTCCCAGCCTGAAAGTTGTCTTTGATTTGTCAACCAAAAATGACAGACAGAAAACATCTGTCGTGCAATCAGAGCATCAGAGTAAATTCATTCGCCCCTTCACATTCATTAATTTGTTCACTTATACATTCAGACGTCCATATGCAGCAAAAATATACCAAAACAAATGACTGTTTCAAATTTAATTTAACAATCCATTGTTTGTAAGCTGAAAAGGGGAAAAGAGCAAAACAGGTTAGGGGAAACGCACAATGCCTTGAACATCCAAAATGACAAACGAACAAGATGTTAGGGCCTACAAGGTCCGTCATGCAGCTCTGAGCAAGCAAAAAGGGTTCACTGGACAGAGAAATTCACCAAATGAGAAGGGGATCCCAAGAAAGAAGGAAAGAAGAGGAAGAAATACAGCAGCAGATGAAAGAGAAGAGGACATGCACAAAACTGGAAAACCAACTCTGCATGCTATCTGGCTACAATATTCATATCAGCTCACTTTAGTGTTTGGTGTGGCTCAGCCCTGACAGAGAGAAAAATTATAAACCAATGAAAAGAAGAAACCACTGTGGAGCCTCTCATTGTGATGAACTTGGCACTTTCAAAATGGTTCTGACACTTGACATCCCAACACATAACACACAAATACAACGCTGAAAAGACTAGAAAGCCAACACAGCGAAACATGGATCCTGCTTCAGTTCTATCTAATGGTTAGCAATCTAGCTACTCTGAGGGTACAAATCTATTATCTTAAAGACACCAGCATCTTCTATTCACTCACAGACACTAAGTGCCACTGCTAACAAGCAATTGTATAGGAGACCAAAACACAGGGGCTAACAGATGGTGGTGTGTCTGAAACTGGTCATTCAATAAAAGACCACTTTAACTGCATTGGTGCACTATTTCAGGTCTTTGACCTGCTGAAGCCCAACATGATTCAGATGCCTGGAGTAACTCCTCAAACTCCTGGATCTATTGTGAAGGTGGTCGGTCATTCTATGCACAGAAAACAGAGAAGCTGAATCAACCAGGGCACTGGAAAGCATAGCCAGAAACTGTCCACCAATCAGTATCAGCTTTGTTCCATTGCTTGTTACTAATGTACTCTGTGACTAGTGGTGAGCTATCTTCTCTGCATCACTGTGGGGGTAAACAGGGTGAGTGACAGTGGAATACCCAGCAGTGTCATGAAGATCTAAGCCTTAAATGGAGAATCTGCCATGCCTGGACACATAAAGGTGAGACTAAGTGAGCGTCACCTGTCTGGACAGTGACTGAATTCTAACAGAAAACCATCTCTGCATATCAATAAGAAAAGATTATGCTCCAGTCCGCTGGCAATGTTTAATTTCCAGTATCTTAATATGACTCCATGATCTATTTTGGTCTCTTTTTGAAATGCCCCCAGTTGCTGAGTAAAGACTAGCCTGAAAATTTCTCTCAGTATTTTCATTATGGTGAGAAAAAGCCACCCAAGGCAACATGGGTAAGTCAGTACTTGGAGCCTGATTTATGAAATCAGCAAATAATATAAGACACCCAGCCATGCAGTGGTGGGAGTAGATGTTTAAGAGTGACTGCGGGCTGCAGGAAGAGGAACATGTGGCAGAGTCAGCTGGGCCGCTTAAGAGCAGATACCTCAGGGATACAGCTGCCAAATTCCTTATGGGGATACAGACAACTCTAGCTGTAAACTCTAGCTGAAAACCCAGGAACAAATGTGGGCACTTATCTACAGAGTATGGGATATGAGAGGAAATGTATGAAGATTTTCTGTTTGTGGCTGCATGTGTATGTTCAAGGTCATGATCGGACTTCATCGGCCAGATGAATGTAGGAACAGCTCACCCTCCCTCACTGAGCCTGCTCCTAAACATAGGAATGACAGGCCTGCATGCTGAGGCTCAGCTGCACTAGTGCAGACTACACAGAGCAGAGAGTGTGCGGCAGTGTGGAGTGGAGTGTGTGGCAGTGTGCAGGTGCGCTTTACCACAGAGGGCCCCACCTGGGGTTTAAGCAAAGTCTGGACTCCTGCTGTAAGTAGAGAGCGCACCATCATTCTGTTTATGCCATGTGTGCACACTAGGGCTGCACAATAAGCCTTTAAAATATTATCACGATAAATGTGACATGTTGGTGATAACGATAACATATCCTGATAAAATTTGCGGTCTCAAGTCTGAATGACACACAGTCGACTTTCAACAAATACAAATGAAGTCAAACACATCAGTCAGTAAACCGATTGATGTGTTTACCGAATGCATCTTTCGTTTTGGGATTAAATCATTAACGCTGCCATCTGCAGCTTCGCTTGTCCCGCTCTCCATTTTCACCAGCAAGTTAAGTTCCATGCTGGCTGCAGACTCCGCCTACGCAGTTCTAGTAGGATATTTATAGTGGTTAAATTATCTATCGTGAAAATGAAAATGACAACAATATCCTCATACCCGTGATATCGTTCAGCCCTAGTGCACACGCATGTAGTTCCAGCAGTCAAGGCATGAACGGTCACGTTGTCTGCTCAATGTTTGGGCCAACATGTGTTGATGCAGCTCAATAACACCACTAGGGGCAGTGAAGAAGCAGAATAGCTTAGTTTAGTCTTCTCCACTGCAATATGTAGAAAACAAAAAAAAAGTAGAAGAGCTGTAGAAGAGCTGCTTGTGGGTCCACACTTCCCAGAGTCTCTCCTTCAGCTGCACGACAGGGTTTAGAGACAGTGCACCCAGCTAATGTCAGTGCTAGAGCTCTGAACAGAGCTACCATGAGTGAAAACATGGATTTGATTTCCTTCATTTTTAAACATATTTATTTAAAATCTACAAAATGCGTCTCTTATTTGATTCAGAGTCAGCGAGGGGGAACCCAAAATGTAGAAAAAATGAGGCATTGTGCAAGTATGTGATGAAAACATCATTAAGCACTGTGATTGGTTGCTTTGTATTGATTGTGTGGTTGTTTCCCATGGCAGAATGAGCATGCTTAGTGAGTGATATGGAAGGAGATCTTAGCAGGTCACAAGAGGCATGCGCTCTGATTGGATGGCCATTTTTCAGGAAATGCAGGCACTACATGCAGGCTTCCCTCACTACCCCCTTTCCACCCTGACACAGAACCAAACACTAACACCACCTGCCCCACAGCTACGGACATGGACACCCAGGGATGGCTGTGGGAACTGAGGAGAGGGTTACACTGCAGATATTCATTAAGGGACTGGATGAGTTAGCACGGTCTGGAGGACTGAAGGGGAACCGCAGTTGGGGAGCCCACGGGTAGCGATTAGTGAGAGAGGTTTCATGAAAGTGAAAAAGGTGCAGCGCTACAAAAGTTGGTGTTGAGTAGCTGACTCAGTGTTTTGAACCAAGTAGAGAAAATATTGCTTGGCTCACACAAGTCACAAACTTGCTACTGATTGTAGCTCCTGTCATTCTGGGTTTCATGAAACCTCACTCTACAGTCACTAGCCACGGATGCCCCGTTAGGGCCCGCCTCCTTTGTCAGCTCCTCCCTCCCTGTTCTCTGCCTCCTGTCCTGCCTACCCTCGGGTGTGGCCACGGGCAAGCCGCACTGACCCCTCCCTCTTCGCTCAGCGCTGGCCAATGGTGGCTCCCGGGGGGTGTACCGGCTGGGCGTGACGATGATGCTCAACTCTGCTTCGTTTGAGTGGTCAAAACAATCTGGGATTCAACACAAGACGTTTTCCTTAGTGTCCTGAGGTGAGTCGGCCATCCTTTGAAGCACAACCTCACATTTTCCTGTTTTCATCACATATGAAAAGTTCTAGGCTTAAAAGGAATCATGTCTCTGTCTAACGGCAATCGAAGGTGTTCCTCACACACAAAAAAAGCATTAATCATTGAAAAAAGAGACAAAGGCAAAGAAAAACAGGAAGAAACAAAGAGAGAATGCATGTACACTGATCAAAACAGCACTGTCAAAGTTAATAAACACCAGAATAAAAAGAGGTACAGAGATCAAACAGTGCTGTTGAAGATATGGCAGCGAAATGGTCCAAACCCTGTCATCCTTATACACCAGAGGAGGTGAATAAGTACCTTGAAATTCAATCAGCTGTTCAGAGAAACAATGCAAAGCAGTCATGCTCTCTAAATATGTGTATAGCTTCAATTTCTACTTCACATAACAACAGTATGGAAATTAATGAACCCACTGTCCATGTATTTACATACAGTACATTTACATGTTCAGAATTTTGAATAATTTAGTAAATGCTTTGATATTGACGTGGGTGTGGGAAGATAAAACAGTGGCCTCTTGGCACCAGCGCTGGTTTAGCTGCAGTGTTCTCCTCATCTCTCTCTCCTCTCTGCCCAAAAGCCTCTACAGGTCCTCTCCAGACCATAGAGGCTCAGGCCAGAGCTTACACTTGCATATCCAAAGGTGGAATGGAGTCAACCTTAGCTCAGAGATTAGCTGGCCCTGGCCCAGACTGTTTTGGGATACCCACCAAAAATCATTAAAAAAACAGGTTTAAAATAGTCTGTATTGCTTCAGTCTAGCTATTTGCCATTTCTTCCACTAATTCCTTTTATATTTAACAGACAGTGGTTCCTCATCTGTGAGTATCTGTGGAGGTGACTTTGTTCAGGGAGCTCTCTCCAGTGGTTTTCTCCATGCAGGTGCAGGTGTCTGTGCTCCGAACCATAGGTCTGCTGGTAATAAAACTGGCCAGGGGTGGGGAGGGATGATGGGAGGGGAGTTCTTACCCTCTCTCTTCCAGCGATGGCGTCGTATGGAAGCAGCAGTGATGGCGGAGCGGGAGATTCGGCTCACGGTGGGTGTCACCTCCACCTGCAGGATCTTGCGCCCGCGGGACCCGTCAGGTGCGCTGGTGGGCAGGGAGCTCTTCATAGCGTTTGCTACCTAAGAGAGGCCATAGGAGGGGGTCAAAGGTCACTCAACAGAACCAGACATCCAAACGAAGACAGAGGCTCTGCAGACATCAAACTACGATTACTGGGTCATAAGCATTCAGTGCAGGGAGAGAGGTCAGTGACCACAAAAAATGCAATATTTTAATTAATTTGATTATGGTGAAATCATCAAATACTCATGCAGATCCCTAGTTCTGCGATGCTTACAAGTTCAGAATACTACCTTGTTAAAATGGGTATAAAATCTCAGATAAACTAGGAGCTGGCAGGAAACATTATCCTTCCTCCAGCTAACGAGTAGAAATAAAAAAAATAAAAACTGATGGAAAAGCATGTGTGAAATCAATAGCAGTTTCTTTTGCTTCCGGCATTATTTGGCTGATGGGAGCCTTACCAGGAGAGGCTGGGAGTACAGCTCCAGTTGAGCTCTATAGAGGATGTCATCCAGGGCCTCTCTACCCAGATCCCATTCCCCATTGTATCTGCAGAGGAAAGCACATCTTCAGGAAATGCCACAAACACACAGATCACACTGCCATGGGTGCACATGGATACAAACTAAGACAGGAGAAGTCCAGTCTTATCCAAGAGGGGCTGAAGTGGGGCTTTAGATCTACCCCAGGGCTAGACCTGAACAGCGTTAGTAGTTGAGTACTTGAATCAGGGTTTAATGTTGTGCTGCAGCCTGTGCCATAATGGCCCTTCTTGGTTTCGGCAGGACACGCTGAGGGTCGGCGATTTGATCTATTAGTCTGAGGCATTTCAGATTAGTTTAGAGTTATACTTAAATTTTCTTTTAGGAGCAGGAAAAAAATCCTACCATGGCACCTGTCGTATTAAATCACCCCCACCATTCAGTTGTAAAAGTTCCTCATGCGACTTCAGCCAAAGGCAATTTAATTAAACCTAAAAAAGCCAAATGAAGCAGCTGATGGTTTTCCTCTTTGCTTCCTCCCCTTCCATCACCATAATGATGCATAATTAGTTACACTGCTGCAGCACACTCATAATGGCTCCAGAGGAATTCTGCGTTCATCATGGCGCCATGTGACTGCTGCCACCCGCTGTGATGTCACTGTCACTGTTGGCAGCAATGTGCTGCAGTGGTTAAGGAGCTCGATTTGTAACCAGAGGGTTGCTGGTTCTTCTGCATACTTTGGTTTCACTCTTTAGCTGCCTTTAATGCTAAGCTGATTGTGTCAGTGACAGTTGAGGCTGAGTTACCCCATGATTCTACGTTTCAATTACAGCAGCCCATGTGTGGTGATGATTTACTTACTGTGGCTTTCAGTGAATGTACTGTGAATACAGCCTGAATTAGGGTACACAGCTTACACTGGTACTCCACTGGGGGGCAGGTGAGAAAAGAAGGGGTGGCAGACAACAGAGTGTGCAGACAGTGGTGTGTGCTTTCCTCACCTTTACACTTAAACAAAAACCTTCTATACTTTTATGGACTGTCTTATGGCTTTGTGACTAGTACATTTAATTTAAAAAATCCATGTGACAAAACATGTCTAATATCACAAGGTAACAGACAAACAGTTGTTTCCAGAAAAGTGGTATTTTTGGAGACAACATGTTTTGTTTTAAAACACTAACCTTTAACAAGGTAATGACACCTGCAATAGCAAATGACTAATAACTGCATAGAGAGAGGACTGCAGTCACAAACACCCTTTAATCAAATAACTAATCAGATTCCACTAACATACACATTTAGTATGCTCAGTCCTTCAAGGAAGGCCAGTATAAAGGCAGGTGTCCATTAGGAAATAAGGAGTAATTTTACAAAATCAATGAACAGGAGATTAAAGTGAGGGGTTCACAATGACACAATGATGTGAACCTGTGGAGGTCCCTCTCATCTCTTGTGAAAATGAGAACCTGCATAATCACCAAAGCCATACTCCATGTGCACTTCCGTTTAACAAACATGTTTGTGGTGATGAAAGAAGCGGTAAACCTGAACACCTTTGATCTCAGCACGATTAATTACAGGAGCAGGCGTTGGAGTGGAGAGAATTCAGTGCTGTCTGTGGTTTTTGACCTGATCAGCTGAGGGTGCTGGAAAGCGCTGAGGAGGTACTGGGTGAAGCTGCTGCTGATTGTATCTGATGTGAGGATCTGCTCTCTGTCTCTCTACCTGTCGGTGATGCTCAACTGGCCTGAGCTTCAGCGCTACAGAACTGGGGAAAAGCTTCTTCACCGAACCCTGTGCGTGGACCCATTTTTCTAGAACCACCTAAAAGCAGTTTCTGTATTCCTTTCCTAACCATCCATCAATATGTGAATACAGAATACCTGTCTGCAGCTGAAGGACACAGTGGTTCTGATCTCCATTTCATTAGACAGTATAACCATGTGTCTGGCACCAAAACACATATTCATTACATTACTGACATTTACATATTATATTATATATTTACAACAATAACAATAAACTCTGAACTCCAAGTTAAAAATGAGCAGTGATAGCAATTGCACTATGTGCTGCCCTAAGACTCCACTGTTCAGAGCCAACTGCTGTGTGACGAATAGTCCTGTCTAACAGCCTGCCACCAGAAAACAGCATAAGCTCCTTGAGGAGCACAGTTCAGGGCCAGAAGGTCATGGGTTCCAACTCCAATTGTGCCCTTGCTCAAGATTTGTTTCCCCTTTCTAGAAGAAAAAAAAAAAAAAAAAAACTCAACAGCACAGGCAAGTTACTGATGCATATGATGTTAAAAATGCAGGCTCCTCTGGATTCCCTGGATAACAACTCCTGTGAAGCAAAAACATCAAGCAATGCACATAAAAAGAAAATCAGCGAATGAGTAAAAATGACAAAAAAAGACTATTATCGATTCAGTGCAGGAGCACTCAAATGGAAAAGGCAGAAATCAAAGGGCCACAGGTCAAAAAGCAAAATCAGGGAGTTTTAATCAGGTTGTAAACAGAAAAATGGGAAAGGTCTTACTTAACCACAACACATGACATCACCCTTGGAGTAAGTAGACTGAATCCATATCAATACGAATAAACTAGCCTATATTTTAAGACTTACTTCATTTACCCCACAGGTGCTTAATACTGTGTGATTTTCTTTCTGCCTAAGTGACTCTCTCAAGTGAGGGCCAAAAAACCATCGGTCTGGATTTAAGCCCACACCCCACTCAACCTGCTAAAGAGGAATTGCCGAAATAGTGCCAACCACAGTTCTTGTTCTACTAAACGGACAGGTGGTTCCACCAAAACTAATCACGCTTTGTTTTTCTGTTATAAACTATGAATAAAATACAGCACTATTTAAACTAAATCTGGCTTTAAAATCTGACTGACCTTCATAACGATCCACGTTTCTAGTCTCAGAATTATGAAAATTCTCTTCTTTTGGAACAGCATGTCCTGCTTCCCCAGGAATCTTTTTAACCCGCACACAGGAAGCTTGGGTCTGGAAACCTAATCTACTTGGAAGTGACACTTCCTGCTGGTTTCTTTTTTTTCAGATTTACAGAGGGAGGAAAACTGGACATTTTATGGTGTTTTGCTGCAATTCCCTTTGGAAAGCACATGCTGTGTAAAGTGAAGCGGCTGGGGAGCGGGGCAGTGCGCTGACTGTCTTAGCGACGGCACTCACATGGCGTGGTAGACAGCAGTCAGCATCTGCACCATGAACTCCGGATCCAGCAGCACACGGTTACAGGGCTCCCTCCACAGCTTCTGCTGTTGCCGTGGGAACCCACACACACACAACCTGCGTGACGGTAAGACAGTAAAAACAGGGGCTGAGTGAGGAAGAGGCACAGATCTGGGTGGATGAAAAGCACTTCAGCTCTAAATGTGGAGGTGGTGGAATGCATCTTCTCCTCTTAAAATTCCCAGCTTACTGAACTGCATAAAAGTTATGCATCTGCCTTATATAAAATTGTCAATGTTTTATATAAAGCAAAGCTAGCAGTCATCTTTGGGCAGAACTTTCCATCTGAAGATATAAAGCAGATGAGAAGGTGCATGTCCTTGGGTGGGTGAGAGAGGGGAATTGTGGGAGAGAAGCTCTTACCGTGAGCTCATTCTGCAGGCTGATTGGTAGGAGGAGGGAGGCATGTAGACCACAGCAGAGTTATAGCATAGCATCAGGAAACACAGCACCTCAAACCTGCCAATCGCACACACAAATGACATCATTTCACACTCTGTGCAAAGGGACCAGTGGCCTTTCCTATCTGTCCTTCCACACCCAGATAGGCTGGAGGGGCAAATCACTGGCAGAATCACCCCACTGGCTTCAGAACTCTGGTGCCCACTGCCTCTGTGTGTCACTCAGCACTGAAGAAAACAGACTGGCACTTGCATCATAATTTAAGCTGGGTAACACTGTGGCTGTGGTTGTCAGAGAACTGTTGGGAGAACGGAGGTGGAGAAAATAGAAGACATATTGGCCCTCACACTCTACCTGGAGGAAGTCATTGATTCTGGGAAGACTGAGCTGAACAGTGCAGTAATAAATAGTGATTGAGAATGAAGGATCGTTATAGGCCCAGAGGCCATGCTCGTAAACGCTATCCTCAGATGCCACATATATGGATTTTCAAATAAACTATTACAGAGTCAGGCTGCGACGATATCTGTCGGAAAATCTGATTAAATCTGAACGTTTTAATCTTGATCTGCACTTCTGTATCGCCGTTAATGGGAAACATACAACACGCCTCTTACTTTGAAAGAGCTAGATCGATACTGTGAATGCTTAATGCTTGATATCCACAGGGGTCTGTAAGGAACTACGCTTAATGTACACTAACTGCCATTTACATTTTCTGTTAAATTCTTAAAAAAAAAAAAAAAAAAAAAAAAAAAAAAAGTATTTGATTTGATATTACTTGTCTATTGCTGACAAAAATGATAAAATATATGCATTTATGTTAACATAACAATTTACACATATGATCTGAAATCATCCTATTCACAATTACATAAAGGTTAAATATAAAGGTAATCTGTATACCCAAGTAGCTCTTCCTTAGTCTTTCATACACACAATTTGCCAACTAAGAAATGAAATAATTAGTGTCCTCTGTTTTACTGACATGTTTCTAGGGTACTTTTTGATATGTATTGTTTCTTCTAACCATGATTTTCAATAATAACCTTTGTATTCTCTAATTAAATGAGCCACTGATGCTACGTTATCCTGCGCACTGTCACACTGATGGGCGCTCACAGTTAAGCCATCTGCAGCTTCCAATATAACCACAGGCACACTACAGCAGGTAATACTGCAGTAATAACAGGAGCATGAAGCTTGACAACCTCATGATGGGTGGAGTCAATAAACAACACCTCATACTAACATATTAAAAGTCTCCACTCTTCCCAGCAAAACATTTTGACTATGGTTCATATTGGTCAATCTATGATAAAACATGATTGCTCCACCCATTTTGTGGTTCTTAAAACCTCGGTATCCCATCAGTAGAGTGTCGTACCTGTTCTGGGCAGTGAAGGTCTCTCTCTGAGGGTGGAGACCACTGTACACCACCCTGATGAGGTCATGATGGCTAAGAGCTCCTTCCGTCAGCGCCATGGACCCAAGACTGGAAGGCTGTAGGGAGACATGGACACTGTTATGGCTGTTTGTTCAGGCACACCCTCGTGTTAAGCCCCTATCTCAGTTAGGGAGCTAGTTTTTCCCAGCTAGCGGGAGGCCCGCTGAGATGCTGCTTGTGACTCATGTATCCAGCGGACGACTTGTGCCGAATGCTGATGTTGGTTGCCGTGGCTCCCACTGCCCCCAGTGTGAGGGAGGAGAGAGGGAGAGAGACAGAATGAGGAAGAGACAGAAAGGCAGAGAGACGGGGACAGAAACAGAGAGAGAGGAGGGATAGTGGGGCGAGGGGAATGGGCTGAATGCAGAGTAATGGTGGGGGGGTGAGCTGCCCCGCAGTGGTCACAGTGACAGTAGGAGGGGAGCGGAAATCAAAGCTGCCCAGAGGGGAAGCATGGGCGAATCGAGGGGCGTTGGGAACACGGTAGCTGCCGTGTGGTTTTCTCCGCAGGTACGCCACACTACGTGGAGATGAAAACACACTCAGTCATTGTGACAGCGAGGAGAGCGGCTGTCTTGGGGTAATTGAATTTGAGGATCGGGGCTTTCTGGCGACCGTAGCCCTGCTGAGGGGAAGGAGGGGGATTAATTCTGGATGAGAGGCTGGAGTGTATGCTAATGCAATCTTCTCCCTGATACGGCTGCTGGACATAGGACCGTGCCATAGGCTGGGAATTTTAAACATCCAGCCCCACCCCAAACCGCAGATGCAGAAGCCTCTCAAGCTTGTAATTACTCTCATAAATTGCCTGGCTCTTTCCTTAGCTGCGATATGTGCTGCTGAACTGGGCTGTCAACAGGCCTTAGACTGATATAGTGCAGGATCGTTCTGACTGAAACACGCACCAAGAAACACACACACACACGCACGCATGCACGCACGCACATACACACACCCCCTTGCACACACACACATGCACACAGGCACACCCTTGCACACACAGATGCACACGCACGCACGCACACACGCACGCACACACAAAATATCAAGATGATACTGTCCATTTCCAGACTTAAAGGGAGATGAAACACAAATAAGTGATGAAAGAACAAACAAAAATTACTGAGATGTGAGACGGTCTACTTGGTGAATCAGAACTAACATGTTTCCAGGGTTTTCCATTTTCAAATAATAAAAAGCGAATTTCAACCTGTGATCGCTTCCAAAAAAAAAAGAGAACAAACACTGTAAAACTGTTACACTGACAGCAACGAGATAAACAAGTATGGATCTCTTTTCAGAGAACCGTCCCACAGTGGCTCTGAGAAAGCTGATTTCTCAGGCAAGCTGTAAATAAAGACATCCATCCTCTTTGGTGGAACAGAGGTAAGGTTACTGTCTGAGGAGCACAAGCTTTAAAAATAAAACAGTACGTGCCAAGTATCTTGCTTCACAGTCCCATCTGTAGAAACTGAGTCGAAACATAAAAATTGTTTAACCCTAACAGGTAACATTTGATAGTGAGGGAATAAAATCAAACTGAATTAGTAATAAACAATAACCCCCACACAGTACACCCAGGGCTCTCCATAGGCAACGGTCACAGCTATGGTCACAATGGGCATTATTACAAAAAACAAGAGCTCCACCAATCCCACAAAACCCAACCCTCTCACCTCATGATATATTGATGGTTTGGATAGGGAAGGGATTGTGAAGGACAGCAACTTGCTGTTTCCATCTTTGTCAACGATTTCCTGTGAAACAACAATGAAAACATAATTACTGCTCAGCATCATGTTGAAAAAGATGGCCATTACTCTTGTTGTGTCTCAGAGGAGGAGTGCTGGTCTACGATCAGGTTTCCCCTGGCTATATCCTTCCCTTATCTATTCTAAGATAAAGATAAGCTGATCCTAGATCAGCTCTGAGACACTTTAGGAAACAGGGCCTAGTCTTAGTATGTCCCACCTGGCACTGTGAGCCACATTACACTGATATGTGTTAATGCAACACTAAAGAAAGAATAAAAAAAAAGACACTTTTGGTATGAAATAACAGCACTGCATACAAATTAGTCATATGCAACAGGTGATACAAACCTGGTGAACGAAACTCCTACATGAGAGAGTATATACGATTCCACCAACTATGCCATCCTAGACACTTACAATGAATTGCAAAAGCACACAATAAGAAAAAAGAAAATCACATGACTTAAACAGCAAGTGCAAGGGGGTGGAGATTTTAGGGGAGCTAAAACCAGTACTGGTATAAATTCCATTTCAATTTTATCAATTCAAGTTATGAATCATAATTAATTTCAAGCCACTTATAAGCTGCCACAGACCATTATGATCATTTTTTTCAGTTTATGAATTGAATTTCAACCAATTTCCTAAATCGTCTGAACCGAAATGGAGCAGACCTCAACCCTGGCCTCAATACACAGTCTGAATAAGGGAGAGTACTATGGCTCAGCAGTGTTGGTGTGGGAGGTCAGGGTCCGTGTGGAGGGAGGGTAGAGGACAGTCATTATGACCTGGGCGCCTAGCGAATGTTCCTGCCCCGGTCCCTCTGAAATGGAACAAGCCCTCAGGCTTCAGTGCTCCAGATTCCACCGGCCCCATGCACTCATCTTCCTCACTGTGGTTGGTCACATGACCACCTGTGTGGCTGCTCTGGAGTCAGACTGTACCATACATGTATGTACTACACTCATCAGTTTGCACTGATAACAGAGCGGTTTCACTGTGGAGATTAGACACAGGAGCGAGTATCACAGCGAGTATGAGCAGCTTTAGTCAGATTTTCAGGACAAAGTACCTCATCCTCACATTTCAGAGCTCTACTCACATCCCATTTACTCAGTCACAGCCTCTTCTATCAATGACAAGACCACACCCCTTCACCAGTGAACTAGTAAAGGGAGAACTACGCATCATGAAGAATGAGTTGACACCATATTGAGCCAAGTAACTCCTAGATTTCATCCAGTTACTGTGCTTGGTTGCAAATAGTAAAACCCTGTGAAAACCCCACACTGACTGGCAGCTTATTATAGATCCACCCATTGTGGTGTGATATTGTCAAGGCTCCTATCACTGGTGATATTGACCACTATTGATTCCTGAGGACTCCAGGCCTTTCCCTATTCCCCCAATCGCAGCATTCAACACCAGCTGATCCAAGACTTGACCTATTCCCCAAATACAGCCTCAGGATTTCACCCCCAATGACACTCCAATCTCAGAGTCATCTCTCCCTCTCTTGTCTCCAACCACAGAAGCCCCAGGCTGCCTTAGCCAAAGGACAGCTCTGACCTCTCCGCTTGTGAACATGTCATACACACCAGGTTGTAGATGCCCAAGAGCAGGGCCTCGATGCAGCCGTTGCTCTGGCGGTCCCTGCTGGCGGTGATGCGCAGGTACACCCAGACCAGCTCTGGCAGGAACTGCAGGGTGAAGCGGCGGAGCCGGTCCTCAGAGCTGCGGTAGAGCTCAAACAGTTGGTGACACACCGGCTCCAGCAGCTGCAGAGGAGAAGGCCAGAACATGAGTAGCAGAAGTAAGGAGGCTGTTTAGTCTTGTGGACCTGGGTTTGTAACAGGTTGCAGATTCAATTCCCTGATAGACCACTGGGGTTGAACTCTACCAGGTACTTCACCTGAGTTGCTTCAGGGAACTGTGACCCTTACACAGAAATGATCCACAACATTTCGGGGTAAGGACGCATTTATGAAAGGGGTAACAGATGCAATACTAGGAAAGGGACATGTGAGCTCCAGAAATGCCCAATTTGACTGAATTTTCTGAGCTATCCCTGTGGCAACATTAAAAGCTGAATATGTGCTGTTATACATTGAGACATTTCACTGAGTCTTAGACATGACACAGAATAAAAGAAGTCCTTGATGAATGAATGAAACTCTGGGAAGTGGTTCAATTTACGCCACTTTCTGAGAGTCTGGGTGAGGCGGCAGAAGCCAGCCTGCAGTTTTCAGTCTCTCTGGCACAGCCTCAGTCCAAATAAGCATTAGAATGGGTGAAATAGGGAGAGGATGTGAGGGACTGACAAGAGAGCTATGTCCCTTCTTTCTTTCCAATTTATGGCCGAGGCAGACACACAATGCCATGCACTGTATATCCTGATTTTATGGAGCTTCCAAACATCAGGCCGGAATCTGACCCGTTGAGAGAAAGGAAGAGAAAAACAGAGACACAGAGCGAGCAAGGGGGAATGACTGAGGAGGCAAGGGAGTGGCAGAAGGCACAAGAAGAGAAAGCTGCTGTGTGTGTGTGTGTGTGTGTGTGTGGGAGAGAGAGACAGAGAGAGAGAGGGAGAATGGGCTTTCAGGCTAATGAGCAAAGCCATATAATTATTCCTAATGCCACACAGTAATTCTGGAACAGCCAATCGAAGTGGCAGACCGCAGGGACGGGTGAGGGTATAATATAATTATTTGGAAACACTGGGAGCCTTTCCTTTGGCAGCTTACCAGAGGGGGGTTTACTGCTTTCAAATGTGTTTGAGTGTGTGGCGTGCGTGTGTGTGTGTGTGTGTGCCCATAAAGAGCAACTCCAAGGTGCAGTCTGGAACTGATGTGTCACAAGAGGGGGTGAGCCAGTCACACAATTTACAAACCTCATCTGCGCCACATTTTAATTATTAACAGGGCTTCACATGTCCCTGTTGGAATTCTGAACTTCAAATCTTCAGTTTCCAGAGTGGACTGAATTTGAGATCAAGTACAACTGAGAATATAAGGAAAACATAAAAAACGCATACCCTCTGAGAGGCACGCACACACACACACACACACACACACACACATGCGCAAACACACATGCTACACTGCCCTGGTCTTTTCTGCTCCAGGAAGCATACTAGGATATTATCATCATCATCTCTATCAATTTAACTGATAGCAAAAATAAAATAAGAAAAAAGATAACTATGGAAAATAATACATGTAAATGGCTCGGCCTGCTGAAAATGTATGTGGCAATGTGGATTCACTGATTACTGTTGGTGGCAGCCAAGAAGGGGGAGTGAAGCCCAGGGCGAGCCTGGGTGACGCCACACAGGGAGGGTAATGAGGCTGGATCGACTCCTCTGTGTTGCCATGACAAATAAGCCCTGGACGGGACAAGTTCACCCTCCACTCCAGGAAAGCAGTGTTCAATTTACAGTGGTAGTGCTGGAAGACGCCCTTCATCCTATTTACCACAAAAAGAACGTTTTCTAGGAATTCTTCCACTTCATGGCTATTGTCTTCACAGAGAAAATGATTTTGCACCATTTGGTGGTGTCTCACACAGCAGTTTTCTGTCGGGTCATTAGGAGGAGGAAGACAAAAGAGGCTCGAGCGAGCATACTGGAGCAGGACGTCCTTATGGCTGGCCGAGTGTGACAGCACACGGCACAATGACATTTATGTCATTAAGCTGATTTCGCATTTCCATTACATCAGATTGTGTTTCAGGCATTCAGCAGAATCCCTTATCCAGAGCAAGGTTTTTATTATTTTTAATTAACTATCCATTTGCAAAGCTGGATGTTTTTATCATGCAACTCAGATACAGAACCTTGCACAACTGCAGTGCCATACCTGGGAAATCAACAGAGGATCTCTTAGTTAATAGTCCAGTTCCCCATCCATATTTTGACATGAGAACCATTTATGCAGCTGGATATTTGCTGAGGCTAGGAATTAAACCTGCAACAATGTTACAAGCCCAATTCCATAACAACTGTAACAATTTCTACACTGCTACACAGGGCATTCCAATAGGGGGTTTGGAGGACAACCTCATTTTGGTTTTCTCTGTCTCTGTTATATTGGATATAAGGACATACTGTCAGTGGTTGACCTTTTGTGCTTTACTGACACTAAGCTGCAGGAAAAATGTTTATTTTGGTATACAGTTTATTCACAAATAAAGATTTGGGTCTCATTCAAAGACAAACTGAATGCTTCTTTCTGATTTTATCCACCACAAGACAACAAGCAGGTACAAGCACAGATGTTTTGGCCAGACAGTTCTTCATTGTGTGATGTGTATTTAAGTGCGATCCGCTTCAGTTTTAAAAGGACTAGAGGGACTTAAAACTGCTTTAGCTGAAAGACATCCATGCAAATATTAACAAAACAAATGGTAACAGTTGGTAACCCTGAGTACCAGATGTCTTAGCAGACAGATTATAGGCATTGCAACACCCAGTTGGTCAGAAACAGTTTGTGGGGCCTACCTCATTGCTGGGGTCCTGGATGACTCTGTAGAGTGCCGGGACCAGGGACTTCTTCAGGTGGAGGCTGGCAGCGTAGCTGGGGATCTGGGATTCAGGTAATGTCTGCAGGTGACGTGAAAGACCAACACTACGGTTATCCTCAGAAAGAGTATGTGACTGGGTACTTTACTATTTCGGGATCAATAATCATCTGAGACATACAGTTGCCATTTTCACAAACAAACTAGATCACAGACCTCATACTCCAGTCCTGGAGGGCTGCAGTGCCTGCAGGCATTTGTCAAAACAAAGTGTGTGGAATCTATAGCCAATCAATAACTTAAATGAACAACTAAAGAGCTCAAATACAGGGTCAATATCAGGACCTCGAACCAAATGCAGCATAATTCCCCAAATCTAGATGCCCCTCCACACTGGGGAGATCTGGGCCAAAGCAAAACGAGCTGAGGAGCATTCATTTACACTCCATCTAGTTCACAAATAATTCATAAATTTGTAAGTTATTAATATATTGATATAACACGGAGATATAAAAAAGGAAAGAGATGCTATGTGGAAAAATTCCTGGTGAGACACTGCACTGTGGTGTTCAGGGGTAAGGCACGAAATGACTACTCTAATGTGCCATTATTTCATCACAACAAATGAACTGGCAGCATTAACCACATTCTGCCTTTTAGCACAATAAGTGCCTAAATGCAACAAAAAGTAGCTCTGTCAATATGGTTTTTGATCGGGAAGTTGAGCCCACCTTGAATTCTGAAAGCCATTCCTCCACCACTCCTCTCTCTGAGACTAGCATCTTCCTGTGACCCCACGACTCCACTCCCTGAGAAAGAGAAGGGAAGACGGCATGGGGAAAGAGGGGGAGAGGGGGAGCCGAGAAGAAGGGATGGGGTGAGGAGAAGAGGGTCAGACAGGGAGAGGGAGGAGAGATGACAGTAAGGTTCATGCTTCTTTCAGAGTTTGCTGCGACGGTCAGCCACCTTGAATTGGTGTGAGTCCCGAGGTTCGGCCATAGCTGTTTACTCTGGAAACGGACTGGGTTTATTTGCAGCAAGGTCACGCCGTTCTGATAGCGTCACGACTTCCCCTCTCTCTGTGTGAGCACTGTCATGCAGCCAGGTTTTGGAGTGACAGCCCCTGGCACTGTCAGAAATGCCAGCCCAAATGAGCAGCGCTTCTGTCCTGGCATGACTCCCCTGCTTGTGATATAATACCTCCAAAGGCAGAGTTTTTAGAGCCCTGCCTTCCCTACTGAGCAGGAAACCCCTGACCTGTCAGGATAAATCTCTGTGCCACTGTCACAGAGCCAAGCATGGGCAGGAAGAACAAGAGCAAACACAAAGCAAGGGCAAGATTCCCATAAGTGTGCACTCTACTAACCTGGGTAAGTACACACTCTGCCGAACAATATTAGTGTGCACTCAACTAACCTGGGTAAGTACACACTCTGCCGAACAATATTAGTGTGCACTCAACTAACCTGGGTAAGTACACACTCTGCCGAACAATATTAGTGTGCACTCTACTAAACTGGGTAAGTACACACTCTGCCGAACAATATTAGTGTGCACTTAACTAACCTGGGTAAGCACACACTCTGCCAAACAATATTAGTGTGCACTCTACTGACCCCTGTCCTGTATGCAATACGTTTGTTCACTCTACAGGCCATGCATGCTCCCGGCCCATTGGACTGTACACTGCTTTTGCCCTTTCCTTCCAGTATGCACTCGGTTGGCCCCTATCCTGCAAGCGTGAACTCTACCAATCCCTGTAAGTGCATCCTCTGCCAAACCGCAATTTAGAAAGTACAAATTACATTTGAGACAGTGCAGTTGGAACCCAGGGCAAGTTATTCAACCTTAAGCAGCTAAAAAGCATTAAAAAGCAACAATATTCAGCAACACAATCAATAACTAAAAGCAACAAAAACAAAACCAACAAAACACTTCAGTCCTCACACAATGAATGATCAATTTTAACTCAAGACACTATGGAGCAGGGGTTGAGCTGTGGTTCTGCTGAGTGTTTGAGAGAATGATCAAGGCTAGCATTGCACTGTTGAGATTCATAATTAAAAACAATGGGCTATATTCAAAACACACTTGGTCTCTTTAAAGGCATTTGCAAAGCTACTTCAGAATGAAAAGATCACATCCCAAAGAAAATGTTTGCTCATCTACAAAGAATTAGATGCTCAAATAATACGTTGTAATGTACAGTCCAATTTGATTCACTTTCCGTTAGCATTTAAGGACTGTGCATGACAAAATCTAGCCTAAGTCATGAATGAATAAAATAGAGCTGACAATACTGAAACATAAATAAAATGTGTTTGGGCTTAATTCTATGATATTAGGGGATGCAAAAGTTTCTGGCCTTCATTTCTGTATGGAAAGAGAGATGCAGAGAGAGATGGACTGGTGAGGCCAGAGTTTGAGTATCATTTCTCTGAGTCACCGCTGTGACACCACTGCGCCACAAGTCTGAGTCACTGCACTACATCTGAGCCGCTCCAAGTCCGTGATTACAGCCCGAGTGGACAGCCTCACCCAGGGAGTCCTGCACACATCACGTCTTAAACGCTGCATATTTACTGAGGCAATCTGTATTGAGCAACGACAGACCCACCTGGGAATCAACCCTGCGCTTCTCTGGTTACGAGCCCAGATCCTTAGATACTGTGAGTCACTGCTGCCACCAACAGATTTAAAACATAAATAAAGTCTGCCCAACAGGGAAGAACACAGTGGAGTGTACCTGTAGGAGACAGCCTTAGGGTTGCTAGAAAAAAAAAAGAGTAAATATAGCACCTGTAAACTTCAGCTGAACCTCTGAAATCTACTGTAACTGCACTCAGAGTTGAGGTTCTTCGGAACTCTTGTACATAACTTTGCAACTTTCTCACATGAAAATAACTTGATTTTAAAAACAGATTCCTTTATTGAACAGAATCTACTACTTATAGTTTTGTAGGTATAATTAAGTTAATAATCAACAATCAAAACAACAACAAATATGATCACAAGTATAGTCTTCATATTTAAAATGTTGGTATTCTTTCCGATGTCTCCATTTAAGTGACATGCTATCTTTGGCCTCTTGTGTGAACCATTTAGGTTATCCTCATACATTTTTGTATCAAATACTTCACTTTTCCATTATTTAATCTTTAGCAAAAGTGATAAGGCATACCTCTTTGCCAAAATGTGACAGTATGTTTATTTTATTTTCATTAATGGTCATTGCAGACAATATACCTGTATTAGTTAGACCTGCCAAATTCCAAAAGCCATTTTCAGCTTCATACCTACTAAGCTGTCTGGTTGGTCTGTTACTCTGAGATTCATATCTCAGAGTCAGGATCTTCTGTACGTTACCTATTCATTATTACTTGGACAGATAGGTTAGATAATTTACTTAAATAGTTTAGGGGCAGGGCGGTTCAAGGTGGAACTTAATTGGCTCTATTCATGATGTGGAAGGGGTCCCTGACTCACTGCTCAACAGTGACCCCTCTGGTTAGTAAAGGGACTGCAGTCTGCCTGCACAACTAGGGGTGAAGAGCGAAAAGTGCCAAGCGAAAGGATGAAGCCACTGGCTGAACACCTTCGGGAGCCCGTGTGTGCTAGTCATCACCAGGATGCCGCAGCGATGGCCCGAGCATACCAATTTCCAACTCAAAGACAGAGAGGAAAAAAAGGGGGAATAAAAAGATATTTTACATAAACCCAGCAGGCGGTGTGTGGAGGAGTGAGAGCAGACTTGTGCGGTGGAGTGGCTGGCTGAGGACGGTTACATAAGGGGAGCTCTCTTAAGAGGCAGTGCTGGCTGAAGTTTTCGGTAATGCCGAAAGAGACAAGCACCTAAAGCTGGCTGATGAGTCCCCTGCTGCGACTCTTTCCCAGCAAACCAACAGAAACAGAGACGCAGGGAAAAGACCCAGGCCTGTGGTTTTCCCTGAGCAAACAGTCGAGCAGGAAAAGCAAATATGGAAGAAAGAGGAGCATTGTTCAGGTCTTCATTAGTTAGGAATGTTTATCTTTCCAAGAGAAACATGCAAAATGTGAGGCTTGTCAAAAAAAAAAAAATCTTTAAAAAACAGTTTGAAATGTTGTATCTTTATACGTATTAATCTTTTGCTTAAATTAATAAAACCTGAATAGCATTGTTTCTGACCATGCATCTGTGTCTGGGTTTCTGCGTATATGGGAAAGTACTGCAGCATGAACTCATGAAGAGGGTGGCTAAATTGTGGTCTACCTCGCAGTAGGAGTGTATTGTTAAAAGGGAAGGTGTGATAAAGGCATTGTTTGCGGCTTGCGTAGGTTTCAGACACAGACTTTTCAGTAGAGAACACTTCGGCTTTCCATTGTATCCAATGCATTCAAGCCCCATGAAACTGAACACACCCCGCTAAAGTCTTCAGCGTGTTTTTTTATGTCTTGGTAAAAGCTGGAAAAGTTAGCAAATGTCTGGCATCAGATGAGGAGAGGATGGATGGCCTCTTCAGTAAGTCACACCCTCACACACTGGCCTCTGTCATGAAACCTCCTTTGTAGACAGGCCCTTGTTTCCTTTAGTGAGTTACTCACTGTGACATCTGTTAAGGATTGTGTCGTGTGTACCTTCATATTTATCAACTCACTTTGCAACAAATTTTAAGGTGGCTGGACTCACCAATTGATTAACTGAACTCACCACTGCAGGTTTAAATGAAATAGTTATTTGGAAAGGTCACCTGAATCGAGAAAATAAAGCTTGAGTGTTTTGATTACTTCGTATTCAATACTGAGAAAAAAGCCATTGGAATGCAAGGATGCACTTTATATGAAGCCATAGCAGAAACTATGGAATTCTTTTCCAATATTCCATACCTTACCAATTCTCACTTTCATTGGCTGATTTCCCAATCTCCCATTGGCAGTAATGAAGCAGGCAGCTTGCCACCACGCTATTAGCACAACGCTCAATACCCTGGCAGTGCACCAAACCTTTCCCCTCCCGTGACAGCTCACTCCACGTGGCCTCCTCTGTGCCCTGCACATGGACCCCAAGGGGCCTGACAAAACCAGTCCCATCGTCCCACAGACAGATGTCACTTTCTTTTTCCTTCATTTACCAGGGCAGAAATCACCCTTTTTTTCTAATAATCTTTGCCCCCTGTCAGTCAATCGGTCTCCAGTAACTCACCATGGTCTGTTGCCATGGAGACGGTACAGCAAAATATTCCTCCCCCCATGTCCTGTGAAACTGCACTAGGTGATTTCAAATGCTTAACGTTCTCATTTCGCTTAACACAAATAGTTCTAACTCTCCAGGTTCTGCACAGCCTGCCTACAATAATTGCATCTATGATGTCAAGGGGCTGACTGATGTCTTCAGAGGAATGGAAGTGAGTGGAACAGTAGTGCAGGGCGCTCGCTACCAGTAAAAATGGGAATTGTTCCAGGCTCTGTGCTCCTCACCTCACTCTCCCACAATTCAGATCTCCGAGGATCGAAGTCGCCGGGCCCTCGTGTGGTCACACATCTGTGGTCAGCCTCTCAGAATCACCTGCAGAGAGAGAGCACCAATCAGGACACAGCTGTGATAATATTAAGTGATAATAATTAGTGATAATATTAAGATATGTGAATGCAAGACTAAGGAAATCTTGTAGGGTTTCACAGGATTCTTTAAAAATACGGACAAAGAGATTCACATCTGAAACTGAGCCTCAGTATTGCAGTAAATGGTGGCCTGTGTTCTCAACAAACACCTTTTCTCAGCAGACAATTTCATTGGGATCTAGAGGAATACATGTGCACATGAGTGTGCATGTATGCGTTCTGTGTGAATGCATTTCTGTAGACGCGTGCGTCTTACACACACAGGAAGAAAGCAGAGGAGAGAGAGGGAGAAGAACAGACGTCCTCAGACTCATTTCCATTAAGGAATCGCACCTGGTGGCTTCAATCTTTCTGATGTTCTGACGCACAGCGGATTCACCACCTCAAGCCATTTCTGTGTTACAGGAAATCACAGCAGAGCCATTCTGCACCGAACACTGCGAGCACACAAGTGCATTATCTGGAGGGTACACTTAAATTACCCTCGCAGCAGGGAGGAGAGGGGGGAAGTGCAATTCAGGGCCAACAATGTGCATTAAAGAACTAAGCTCACTCCAATAGAGATTTAGCGTGCCAATTTCCACTTTAAAGACTGTGCCGAGTCATGCTCGGTGACTCATCCCACTAAGAATGATTTGGAGTTTTTCAATTTCTCATTTTCAGTATGATGATCCTGAATGTATTAATTGGGGGGTTGAGCTGTAATTATCTGCTCTCACTGCATCCGGCCTGAGTCACAGATCTGCTCAACATACTGTGTTTATTCCCCCAGTGTTTTAGGTGTGTGTACATGCAGGGCAATTAGTAAAGACACAAACACTAACAAACACGACCGCTCTTTCACGCCTGCAGAGCGGTGGAGGTACTCGAGCACCTCCAGGGTCTCGGAGGAGAGGCCAGAGAATGACACAGTTAAAACCCAGACCCAGAAAAACTCCCAAAACACCAAAGGTCTCCCGCACAGGCAGCCAGACCTTGCGCTGAGCGCTCCCCACCATGGCTTCAGCAAAATGCCTCTTATCTGGAGCTGGGTGTGACGCCCGTCTCTGTCAGGAAGCCTCTATGACTTCCAAATTAAAACTTCAAAGCCTTCACCGATTAAAGTCATTACTATGCAAGTCTGTGGCTGCCACACAAAGCAATGCTCATCCAGGTTTGGGAATGAGAATGATCTTCTTTCTGCCTTGCCCCCCAAAAAACCTAGGGTAATCCAAGTTCCATTTCAAGACTTTTTTTTTTTTTCTTCAATCCAGGCCTAACCTGGCCTCAGCTAAGGTAAGCAAGCCAAATAATCTCACCTTCATACACATGGCCTTAATGAGACCCAGACATGAAAGTCTTGATGTGAGTATGCTTAAGCAATCAACTTCCTTGGGTCTAGTTTTAAGCTTGCACTAGAGATGTATGCCAGTTTCCAAAGCAACACATTTATACAGAGCAACAAGCAGCAGAAGCTGAACCCACAGCGGCTCAAAACGAATCTGGAAAATCCCATTAAACTCCGGCAGGCGTATCCATAGCGTTTCATTCGCTTAAAGAACCGGCTTTACAATTATCCTTCGACTGTGAACACACTTAGACGCAGAGTCGGCTCTCATTTCCCATCTGAACCAAAGCACAGCCAGCGTTAGCCGCCTCGCATGAGCTGCTAGGCCACTAACACATAAACACATGAGCAGGATGTAAAAGACTGGAGCAGCTTAGTGTTCTGTGAAATTCAGACTGGAGAAGGGGAGATGGCCAGATAGGATGTGCAAGAGCTCCACACAGACACTGATGTGACTGTAGCCACCTGTTTCAGAGCGAGAGGGATGGAGGGCACTGATATATACAGCATGAGACGTGCCGCAGCACACTGCTGCTGGCCCAGAGCGCAGTCAGGAGCGGGGAGGTGTGCTGTCGGTGCATGTGACAAAAGCAGTGAAAGAGATAAGAGTGGAGTCCAGATGATAAAGGTTCCTGAATAAAACCACAGCCAATCAAAAGTAGGCACCAGCAACATTAGCCCCCAGCGGAGCTTCCTGAGTTCTCTTTCTGTGGGTAGGTGCGTTGGTGGAATTCACTCAGTACGGAAGGTTTTAAAAGTCATACTTCAATTACAGGGTGTAAACACTGTGTGCAGCATCAAGGGTTATAGGTATAGGCCATCTAGAGGTATTTCCTCTTTTCCCTGACACAGACTGCATCACTGAGACACTGGTCCTGTCAACGGACACAATACTTCTCCTGAGTGAACAGACAGAGAATAATCAAGGTACAATCTTGTGTATTTTTACAAGAAGGAAGTCTATCCCTAAGTCTGTCTGAAAAATGTATCTTTGACCCTGACTACAAACCTGGCCTATAACCTCACCTGCTTGGTTTCCATTATGTTTTTCACCCAAACTTTTGAATCTTTGTGAGGAACCTACTGCAGAAACATTACACTGAATTGAACAACCACACTTACTTTCTCCAAGCAGTATTTCTTGTATAAATCAACAATGTAAACAGTCATAAATCATATTTTACTAGTTTGAAGAGAAAAAGGATATGGATAAAGAAGTACGTCATATCTACACCTGTCCTGTTGCTAACCTAAACCAGGTGACTCTTGATGACGCATCTGAAGCAAGCACCTGTTTCTGAAATCAATGATTTAGGGGTTGAGAATCCATGACCTCAGATACAGATGGGATTGTACTTTAAGCTATGAGAGTGCAAACTCTGATACACACACGCAATGATTATTTTGATCAATGAGAGTTACTCAGAGACAGAACGTTCTTAAGCACAGGTGCGGTTAAAAGTTGTACTATCTGTAGCGATAGTAAAATAATCATGAATTGCAAATAACACAGGTGCACCTTGTACCAAAAGGCCAAAGCAGCATTCACATCATACTTCTCCAGAAAAAGGCCTATTAATACAACAAATCTTTTTTTAATATGATTCCATTATCTCCTTGATGAAAAACTCCCGCCTTGCCAATCCTAGTAATGGTCCACTTTTCATTCTTCAAAACCTGTTTTGGTTCAGAGTCTTCTTGGTTGTTCCATATAACAGGTTTGGTGGCATTTCATTGCCATTGTTTTGGCATCCATAACGGACAACAATAAGTCACATGCTTCCATGTACCTGGACAGGTCAAAGTTGCTGCAAACATTTCTAATCACGTACAGATTTGTCCCTTTTATGACCTCTAGTTTATATTACTGGTTTCCTCTCTGAAAATAAAACCAAGGAAATATTTGATTATATGTGACAAGAAATTCTACACTTGTTTTGTAATCACCATTTAGTTTAGTTAGCAACCCAAAACTCTCAGACAGTTCTCAAAATTTCAGAGCATCCAAAATAATGCCACAAAGTCACAAATCATACAGCCCTACAGATGTAAAAATAATAGTAGTTACTGTAGTGAAGGAGCAATGCACTTTTCTTTCCCAAAGAAATACCTCATACGGTATGCTTATAATGGTCTCATGAGCACTCTACTTTAAATGCGTAACAGCAATTAGAGAAATTGCATAGTGCATGAAATTCAGATTTGGAACGGAGATGCAATTCACTCCAACCTCCTAGCAAATAACTACTCCTGCTTTGTTTACTGACAGTACGTGCCCTGTCTGCTGAAGAAACCAACCCCTTTGTTGACTATTTTTGGCAACTGCTAATAGAATTCAGAAAGCACTATGAAAACTTAACTCTGCTCTGTAAGCAGACCCTCTGCACTGTACAGTTTAACACATCTCTTTCAGGTGAGCAATACATAAAGCACAGAGCAGGGAGCGGTGAAGCTGTAGATCTCTGTTAGATCAGCAGGTACCCTTATCCAGGCCGCTGCTAGTACAGGGAAACATTTTTTGCCAGCCATTTCAGGTTTCCAGTTACACCTTGACAATGAATACAAAGCCACTTCCCTTACCAAAACCCTGATTATCAGCCGAGTGTGTATGTATGTATGTGTGTGTGTGTGTGTGTGTATGTATGTGCGTGTGTGTGTGTGTGTTTAACATCTCACAGTCAACCAGTCAGTTCCACTAGAAACCAGTGCAAAATGCTCGCGCATGATTACAACAACGGTCCGAAAGAAGTGTGTCCCAAAAGAAGTACAGTTAAAGCCACATCTATGGGAGGGGCGAGCGGGGAGCAGGGGCAGGGTTGAACACAAACAGAGGCCTACTTAAACAGTGGCTCTCAGGCTGGCCTGGGGTGTCAAACACACTTTGCATATGGAGTGGGACAGAGGAAACACTCAGATTATGAGGGCAGAAACAAAGGCCGTCTTTCTCTGGCATTGCTGTGCCTGCACAGGGGTCAGACTGTTGTCAGTGTGTACATAAATTCTACCCGCCTTCACACTCAACAAAGAGAGACCTGTCATAAAAAAAAAAAAATACACCAATATCACATTGACGGTCCAAACGTATATACTATTACTTATGATTGATCTGCTGCAGAAACAAAATTGAGGACACAGAGAATTTGCCGTTCACACTTGGACCTAAAGACACTACATGGTCTGGGGCGTCTCCAGCTCTTTTTCACTTAGCACCACTGTCAACAGAAATATTTACTATTTCCTGAAGTGAGGCGGGGTCATAACACTGTTAATTGAATTTCATTTTGATATTGGGAGGATATTTTTACATAATGATAGCCATTTTACCATCTAAAGTCAGGTTGTGCAGACATTTACGAAACATTTGTTCAAGACCTCAACAAGTGAAAATGACTGAATTTCAGGTTGCCTGGACCCAAGATTAAATCAGTAGGGCAGGACACTGATGAAACCGTCCATAAGCCCTCATGTTCTTGCATGGTCCAGGAATGAGTTTTCAGGCTCACACTCATTAAGCAGCCTAATCAGACAGAGCTCTTGCATGTGTGCATGAGGTTAACCCCACCCGTTTCTTTCATTATGAAATGCATTTACCAAAATGACCTAACCATGAATCTGTACGGCTTCTATGCCGGTTAACTCATGCAATGGAAGGGGAGGAGAGACCTTCCAAGCACAGTCTTAAGTATTCATGAGTAAACATTATTCACTTCCTTCTGTGGAGCTGCCTTCACATTCTACACCACAACTCCGCCCAAAGCTGTACTGTACTACACTGTGTGTGTGTGTGTGTGTGTGTGTGTGTGTGTGTGTGTGTGTGTGTGTGTGTGTGTGTGTGTGTGTGTTTGAAAAGCGCTGCAACTCCCAACAACCGAATTCTCGATTTCAGTACCACAGATTCATGGGATGCTTCAGAGATAGGTGACTCAGCACAGGGACCTTGTGCGTTTTCATCTCCAACGCCCACCCTGAAAGCAGGCCTGATCCACCCCCTCACTGTCTGTTCCTCTCCCTCACACTGCCAAGGACAAGCAAAAAATGCCATTGTGTTACGCTGGCTCTCATCCCATGAAAATGACTCCGTTTTGACTGAGGCTCTGGGACAGACTGGTGGCGGTGCATTCTGCCATTATGAGGCAGCGGTTTCTCCCTTTGCATGAGCTCACTCGCTCATTAAGCCCTACGCTCGTCTGCCTTCGCACAGACTTCTTCCCCTCGCAAAACTCACTTTTAATAATGCGTTGCTCAACCCTCAAATGTGTTCATGGTTCTGCATTCTGTAACAGTGCGCAAAGCCGAAATATTCCCCCAGAAAAGGAGAGCTAATTTGTGCACATGCTTGCCATCTTACAGCATGTGCAATTCCCTTGCTAAGCTCAAACAAGGCTATGTTTTTTCAACTGCTAACAGGGACATAGCACTGCATGCTTTTCCTGCCTCACAAGTTGTACCAAACTTTAAGCACTTGTCATTAATTAACCAAGCTATAAAAACAAAGAGAAGGAAGTGGCACTAGAACAACCCATCCACAGAGAGCTCATTTGTCTCAGCAGCAGCTTCGGTACACATTACTAGATACATGAACACTTGGCTGAACCCTGACTGGTTTGCATAGCCTTGGTGCCACACAGCTGTCATGACCCTGATGTTGTCTCTCAGATGTAGGACACTGATTGCTTCCTCCAACCACAAAAGGCCACTTAGAACTTTCAGGAAGAGATTTGAGGAGTTCTGAACTTTGACCCCTGATGGGCTGGAGCACATGCCATCACTGGGTGCATCTCGCATCTCCCGCTGACTTCACCCTCTTAACTAATGACCGACGTAGTCAAGGAAACCAGTGGTGCATCTCCAGTGTGGAAAAACACAAACCCACTTCCTCTGACCTACATTGCTGCTGACCGAAATAGCAGTAAAGGAAAATTAGGAGGAAGTGACTCTCCCCTCCCCAGTGCCCAACCACTACATTCAAAGGTAATACTGCAGTCTGATGTCACCAAGAATTTCCATACAAGCCCAAGCTTTCCCATTACCATTAACCATGAGGAAGTTGTACATACCGGTGTGTGTGTGTGTGTGTGTGTGTGTGTGTGTGTGTGTGTGTGTGTGTGTGTGTGTGTGTATGAGGCCTCACCTCAAAAGTGCCGAGCAGAAGCATATCCGCTAACACTCGCACACCTGTTCCTCAGGTTACCTGAGGCCTGCAGGATTGATGAGCAGTGAGGACTGCTGCTGCAGTGGCAGCTAATTATTGGTGGAGTGTTGAGCAGGGAATCAAAGCTGAGCAGACAGCTGTATCTGAAGTGTCGGTCTCCACAGACTGCTCCAGAGCCGCTGTAATTACAGTCTCACACATAGTGCGAGGTACCGCATGGACTGCAGGCATGTCTCCACAGCATCCCCAAGTTCTTTTTCCTGTCTCAGCTCAGTTTCAACCAGTCAAACTCCTAACAATGCCATGTTCGCTTCCCAGCTGAGTGACCCTGTTCTGGAGGATGTAGCCTAAGTGCAGACCGATGTGCTACACAGACCAGCTCAAGCACCAGTGTCCCATGAGGGGGAATGTGAACCCTAACCATGCCAGCACCAACGTGGCACAGTGCTAACAAATGTTGACTCATAAATGGATTTTGGGCCGTATATTCCCGGCAGTCCCATGGCATTTGTGTTTTTTTCTTCAAATACTACAACATTGTTTAATGGATAAGGAGCGGGAATTCAAACTGAGAGGGGAAGGGTCTGATTCCCAGGTAAGGCAGTGCAGTTGTACCCTGGAGTAAGGTTCTTAACCCAAATTGCTTCAGTAAAATATCCAGCTGTATAGATAGCATATAAAAATGTAAACTATGTAAGTCTATTGGGCTAAATGCCAACATGCACTTGCCATAGTACTTACAGTTTGAAACATTTATCTGTGATTTGAAATTTGGGAGTCACACAGGTGTATAACCATGCATAGGACTGCAGCATTAACAGGAAATAAAACTGTTTGATGTTTCTTCCCCTCCATGTAGCATCAGCCTGAAAATGACAAAATGGACACAGTCCAGGCTCAGACAAAAAGCAAGAGCTTTCCTAAAGATGGGCAGAGGGCCTGTGACTCATGACATGCCATCACAAAGCACAGTGCTTATTCAGCCTGTGTTCCTCCATGACCTTCCTCCAGCCCAGAGCACCGACAAACTGACACGCAAATTAGTGCATGAATTTGAATAGCTCCGGCCTGCACTCTGAGACCAGGAAAGAATTTCCTGTGGCCACAACATGAGTCCCATTCAGATGTATTTGCAATTCTCTCCAAAACTGGATCTCCACCCAACAAAACTTTAGTTTTTGAGGACTGCAGCACTTTCAGGTTTATTCGTGAAAAAGTTTCTTAAATTAACGCTGAAATACACCAAAAACTAGCAGACATAGGCCCTCTGGGATATCAGTTTGAGATCCCTGCTTTGAAAAAATAAGTTTTTCCAGATGAGAGAAAAATGACCCACAGCACTCAAACCTTTCATCGTAAGTCGCCTGTCATGGACTTCCCTCCTCAGGCTATAGATATCTCAAGGTCACAGTCACTGTCTGAGGGATTGAGCATTCTGCTCCACAGGTCTTTCTGAGCATGCTCAGTGCCATTCATATCTCAGTGTGCCCATTCCAGAGTGTTGACTGAAACAAGAATCAGGAAATCTATTTGTGTTCTCCCCAGAAATTTTATTGCAGGGTGGCAGTTTTTGGCCAGAAAATTTGGAAACGAATTAGAATAAATTTAGAGTTTATTTCCTTCAGCAAACTGTACAGTAAAACTGCTAAAAACAGACATAACAAAAAGTGCTTTCGCTTTCATTTTAAAGATCGTATATTTGCGTTTAAAAATCAACCAACACTGTTGATTTCACACCGTGGTGTTACAAACGATGCCCATAATTTGCACAT
Source organism: Albula goreensis (assembly GCA_022829145.1). Lineage (NCBI taxonomy): Eukaryota > Metazoa > Chordata > Actinopteri > Albuliformes > Albulidae > Albula > Albula goreensis. Next base: position 11,062,679 of record CM040745.1, on the reverse strand, counting down.
AATATATAACAAGAAAATACACTATAACACTGACCTGAGAGGATGCCAGCACAATGAACCAGACCAGGGCAGGACAGTAGTATTGGGGTTATTGACAGGACAAGCTCCACTGTACCGCTGTGCATCGGCGTCAATGTGACGCCTCACAACGCATCCCGAAATAAAGCTTTGTGATTGAATGAGCATTGGTTTTCGCTCACGCAGATGCAGTGTTAACACAGTGTACTACAAGCCTATACGGTTACAGTCCCATTCACTGGGAACAGTCCCTCTGCCTCCACACAAGCCAAGAGAATTGAGGCATATTGGAAGCAGGCTAAAATTAGCTCTGCTGCCACTGCAAAAGCCCCACACGCGCTGGAGCTGGGCACACTCCAGACACACTCACCCACATTCACCCACATGAACCCTCACTCTCTCACTCGCTTACAGACAACAGACAACCGATACTGACCCCCCCCACCCCCAACCAGCACCGTCATTTCAGGAGGCCAGCAGCAGCTCTTACCTCTGCTTCCAACAATGATTCAGGCATTTTGTGACTGCAAAAATAACAAGAGACGCTCCTGAATAAGGCAATAAGCATTATGGGTGTACAAAAATAAAATAATCTCCAGAGAGAGAGATCAAGACAGGGAGGGAGGGAAAGTGAGGGGGAGGGGGAAGAGAGAGAGAGGAAGAGAGAGGGCAAGAGAGAAGCAGAGCTGAGGCAGCATCCGAGTTTGTGCTATAAGGGGGGGCTGCTCTGATAATACAGAGACACATGGCTGACCTTTCCGTACATGCTGCTGATGAGCTGGGCTTTTAACCCGATTTTCACAGTGCTACAGGAAAACAGCGCAATATACAACCTTACGGGGCGCCCAGAACAATGGGCCACCTTGAGCTGCCGTGACAACCGCCAATCTGACAGCTCGTAAATCAGGGCCGGCCTGGCACGCTGGGGCCTGCAGAGCGACCAAAGGCTCACAGTGAGGTCCGGAGCCTGCATAAAACTGCTGAACACCAGGGAAACTGCCCAGGGCGCGCATGTACGTCCACTTCATCTTAAGAGGCAAAAATGCTGATTAAATAAACAATGGTAAGGGAATACAAAACCAACTCGAACATATTATTCTCAGGCTGGCTAATTTGGAGATTCTGAAAAGTACAAGGAATTGTCAAAGATCATACTAACGTTTTCCTGAGAGCAATTTTAAGTATTTGAAAAATGATTTATTCAACAAACACAGCTCACACACAACAAGTCAGAATGTGAAGCTTTGATCAAATGTAGCAGTGGCCATGCTCCCTGATATCAATCATTACTCTCACATTACCAGGCCCCTGGTGGACCTCTTCTGCCTCCCCTGATCTAGGATCAGTTTTACCTTTCCATTTAATGAGTAAGGCCATGTACGGACAACGGCAAGCTGATCTGAGATCAGGAATTCTACTTTGAGAAGCATTAGGAACACAGACCCTGAAACAAGAGACTGCCAATAGTAATAGGATGAGTGATAAGCGGGGAAGACCGTGCTCAGAGCGATCTCAGTGACCTGCCACAGTGCTGTCTGTTTGTACTCCCTCTCGCAGGGAAAACAAGAGTACACTGCACCATGTAAAACACCATGACACCCATCTGCTCCGGGAAACATAATCTCATTTAATTGATGTTGTTATGCTCTCATAATTGCAGCCGGCAGTTATCCTTGTGCACGATTAGATGAAACACGCGGACTTGGTCGAGATAAATGAGCGTGCAGCTATGCGAGTGGGACCATTGTGAGGCCAAACTCGCACTTGGTGAGTAGGAGAGGGTTGCCTTCAGAGGTGGGTGCTGCCTACTGCAGATTCAAGAGATCAATTCTTTCCATTTTAAAATGGGAAACTGCAACTCTGAGGGCCAGGGGACCACACCCAAGGCTTTGTGTATACAAGATGATTTTCTCAACTTACAATTCTCATAAGGTCTGTAAGAACCTTTAATGAGTTTGATTGCACAGCATTTTATCTAATCACATACAAGGCCAAAACTGTGTCTTGGTACACCCAGCCAGAGACTAATTGTGGATTTAATTCCTGCATGCCTAACAGACATCTCGGATACCTCAAATAATTAGACTTCAACTGGCCATGCTCAAAGTTTTAAGTCACTGCTTAAGGCACTTTACTGCTTAAGTCACTTGCTAAATAGGCCTTGTCAATGAATCTACACACCTTCTTCCCAAAGCTTACATGGCAGCTAATTCAAAGGGAATCATGAAAACCAGCCGACTCCATGGCCCTTCAGCACTGGAGCTGGAGCTAGGGGCCCCTGATCTGTGATGAGTGACAGGAATCCCACGGAGGCGACACGCTCCCCTCGCCAGCGCCCGTGGCCCCCGGCCTGCTGACATCTGTGCCTGCTGTGGTCTGCCTTCACTGCAGAGAGTCTGAGTGAGACATGAGGAGGCCCTGAACACTGCTCACAAAGATCTGTTGCCGCTACTATGGAAACACGTCTTATGGGATGCATAGCGTTTATGCAACAAGCGCAGTGAGTGCACAGAGGCTCTTGTAAAATGCTACTGTTTCTGGGTTTCTGGGATTTTTCTAGATTTGTGTCGATTGATCTGTAACACTTTCGGAAGAAAAGAGGACATGATTCAGCAACAGCACAGGAAGATGACAAGAGAGATGAACCTGATGTCTGGTGACTCAGCATCGAAACCTTTTCAAAGTTCTACTGAGGACTTTCCAGGGGTTTACGCAATGCATTAGTGCTTACTATGACGCACACAGACCTATGACACTCTGCACAGCAAGATCAAAGCAGTGTGACTGTTTTAGCATTACATGAATTCGCTCAATGTTTTGTTTATCAAAAGCACAACAACAACCAACTGAACCTGAACATATGTTTCCAGCCGATTTAAAAATGAGTCAAACACAACGGAGGATAGTGTGACTACCTATAGGTCAGCTCCACCCATGAGATGTTACTGAAGGGAATTTATCAATGTTTCTGGATGAACACAGATCATGCATCATTTCTTTCACGATTGCCCCCTCATGTACTTCAATACCAGCAGCAAGTGGGCTATAATTTAGAATACTTATTATATATGACAATTCCAGGGAATATAAATACATAGATCTCAGCTCTAAGCCAAGCACAAATATTTAATTGAAGGAGAAATTATAATGCATATAAATTTGAACATTGTAAAGCAGTGCTGGGTACTGATGTTATGTAGACTGAATGTGCTGCTGCTGCCCTGCTTTCCTCTGCTGCCCACATAGGATAACATTTTGATTTTAGATATCTATTTTATGCATGATTGCCATTTTATGCATTAACAAAAATATGCAAAAATGTACAACGAAAAGCTGATTTGCTTCTGCAGATAACTGCCTAATCACTTATCTCTAAGAACCATGTACTAAGTTAAAACATCTTGTGGGTGTATCAATGTGTGGTTTATGCATGACGGATGATTCTGATGCTTAGAAACCGAGTAAACGGAGGGAGGAAGTTAAATCCTTTCAAAATTATTAGCTGTGCAAGATGCAAGACTTACTTTCTGCACACACCTTTTTTAAAGCAAGAAAACTGGCTTCATGATGGCCAATGTAATGAGAAGATCACAACAGATTGCAGTTAAAAAGAAAATGGCTGACCAATGACATGGGGAAACGGGTGACCACAGGGCTTTGGTCCAAAATCCTGCTCTGCTAGTTTTTGTTTCAACCAAAAATTCCAATACCTGTTCAGAATCCAGGTAGACAAGTTAACTTTCTACTCAACTGCTTTATCGATTAGCATGGACAACAAACACAGGCACACCCTATGGCTCTCCAGGACCTGGAATGAGCATCACTGCCGTGAGTCCTGGGGAAACTGGGATCACCATGTACATCCTACAGTGGTCATATATGCTATATAAATGGACATATATGCATTCTGAAAATGAAAGGGGAACCCAAAAGTTCTTCTACCTGATCAAACAAAGATATCAAATGGAAAGTAAAGTGAATACTCCTGTTTGTGGACCCAAGAGTGTAGGTGGACAGCAGCAAAGTACATGTTGAAATGTGTGCAAGTACAAACTTTTTTACAATTTTGTGAGCTTCTTCTTTAATGGAGAAGTACAAGTCAGACAGGTGGATGTTCACCACATGTGACAGAGAGGAAGTAACCCTGCACCGTAAGAGTAAATTTTCCACCTGTCACAGATGAATGTGAACCACCAAGAGGAACCTGTACTAACATTCACCACCAACCGATTCCTTCCCTCTCACAGCCACCATTCACTCAACTTCTCAAATTCTTCACATATGCTCGGCCTAAATTTAAACCACGAAACCTTACAGCCATATATGGTTTTTCCATGCAACGGCAGAAATGTAATAAAATTTCACTTCCACTTTGTACACAAGTATGCACCAACCGAAGTTTGAGCTTGTATTATTGTACCACCTAAACCCACCAGCTCTCCACAGGAGGACTAGCTAATAATGCTTTATTAATATATACTTTTTCATTTAATCAGAAGAGACTAACAAAACAGTACATTCTGTATTCCAGATTAACCACAATCAGAAGGGCAATGGAAATCTGTCTCGGAGTAGTTTTTTGTCAAAAGTTCTAATTGTAGCTGTTAATCAGTCAAATTTACATGCTGATTGGAGTTACAAATGACAGAAGAAAATCCACCTTTAAGCCAGGAGCAAAACAGCCTTTTGAATAACTTTGCTTGCTAATGAGAATTGATGTACGAGTGAGTGGGAATGGGAAGTGTGCTAAAGGAAGTTGCTTACAGGAGAAACAATAGAGGTTATCCAATACTTCCATCAGGGTATGCTTACTATACCCAGACACCAAACAGCATCAGTTAATGTTTTGGACACTGACAATCATTGCGAATAGTGTTACCAAGTATTTGATGAGGTCATCCATCATTAGTGACAGCAGAATACAAGCTCAGAAAACACACCTCCATCCTGTTCACATTATTCATCTCTCATGTTAGCAGAAGCGCTGGATCGTTTTAATGTGCATCTTTGCAATCTTCTACTATAATATGTCAACTACGGTATATATGAAGAATCAGATATGTTTCACCACAGGGTAGTTCAAACAGTTGCTATAATACATTTTATTTTGTAAAAAGTTATATGTGCAATCAATTGAGTGGGGATAACCCTAATTGTACAAATCATATCAAACTACTTGTCTGCACAGGTCCTGACTGGCCTGGAGACGATCACAGCAGAGCTGACGGTCACCATTGCTTATCCATGGACCTCTAACCCCGGCTGAGGCCTCCTTCTCCAAGCTCTGTGGCCAGTGAACAGCAGTGTGTCAGGGGGAACCTGAAGATTGGGAGTAAGGGCAAATTGAGGTCCTCATCCCCAGCAGCTACACCCTAACAATGACCTTCGGAAAAAGCATAAGGGGGCCAGTCACCCCAGGTCAAAACACATGACAGAAGCTAACATTTAACCAACACAACGACAGAAATATTGACTACAAGCTTGACAGACACACAGCGTTCTAGCTTTAAAGGGGACTGTCTTTGAAGATCTGACATGCTAGATCAATTTCTACTTTTAAAACTGGTTTATATTTGTTTGTGCTTTCATGTAATATGTACGTGACCTTTGTTTCACATTTAATAACAGTGCTTAACTGTTCACTGTCCCAGGTAAACTTAAGTGTCAAGAGTGCTGTTTATAAATAAAATGTACTGTTTGATTGAAATCGACAGAAAATGCCAGATCGAAAGAGGATATCTGGCAGCTCAGCAGGAGTGGTGCTAAGACTGAGTGAGGAAGGGAACTGGGTCTTAGGACAGGGAAACGCTTGAAGAATGACAAGCAGAGTGACATCATGAAGAAAGGGTTGAAAGGTTGTCCCACGATGCTAAGCAGGCTCCACGCTCCCCCAGGACAACTGACCAGGGGCCAAAGGTCGACTTTTATGCGCTCTCACATGTACAGCATTGACTTAGAGTGACTCTCTCTGCACCTGAATCGACATGTTCCGCACATCTTACTAAATCTTTTGACAATTTTGCTTAACTGGTCATCATAATCATCGGCACACTGTCACTACACAATGCATAATGACACTGAGCTCTTGGAGGCAGGGCCAAAAAAGGCTAACATAATGTAATGATGGGTTTCTCACTGCTTCTCTAGGGCACTCCCCTTGAGACTTCATGGTGCCATGAGCACAGCCTACCCCAGATTATCCAGGGACATGGATAGGGCAGTGACACGGAAAACCCACAAAAAAGGATGACAGGAACCACATGAGCTCAGTCACACATGCTTCCCTCAAAGCTCCTCTCCTCCACTCTTTTCACCTTCTGAATAAACATTAAACACGTATACGATATTGCACTTGTATTTCACTTCATACATCTATAGTGTGAACAGGTAATACAAACGAAACACAAAAAAAACAAAAAACTAATTTTGTGCGCTAATGATACATACATACTTACAGCATATCATACTCAATCAAACACATTCGCACATGCACTTATAATATCTACATGAATTCTGCACTAGTTGCCGTTGAACATGAAAAAGTTATTTGAATAACTAATGCAAGTCGACTCAGTCTCTCCCAGATACAATGGCATACAGGCTTCAAGGCTATTTACGGACGACAGATCTAATAATAGAGGACAGCTTCTCGTTTTAGCCACAGCCCACCAAACACAACCCCGTTCCTGCTGTGGCCAGTATGGTCCGACCCAATCTGGAAACGAATCAGCGCCGGCCCCGCCCACAGTGGCACATGCTGTCCAATTAGAGCCTTTGAGTCTCACCCAAGGACGCTGACCCCTGGAAAAGGAAACTCACATACTCTAAGCAGCTATGACAGAGTCATTATACGTACATGAATGAGCCCTTTGAGCATGATGAGTGTACACTCACACTCACGCCCTATTTTACTGAAAAATACACATCTCGCTGGGAAAGAGAGGACAAAGCCATGACATTACACTTGTTTTACAGCAACAGTCATGTCTTCCACACAGTGCAATAAAATATGCATTAGTCTTGGATAGCAATACAACTTTACCTCTCATTCAGGAAATTGTACGAGGACTTTTGGGGAAGATTTTACTTTGTCCTAGGCTAAAAATGAGGCATTTAGTATTCTGTTGTGAAAGTGAATTGTGTGAATGAGAGAACAGTATGCGTGAAAGTGCACATGCACAACCCTGTTTATGCACCACAAAAAGCCAAGTACAATTTCCAAAATCACAGGCTGGCAAGGACAAACGGACAGCTCAACAAGGTGTTCTGTACTTTAACAGCTAATTCTTGTTTGTCTAATTAAAGGGTATACTCAGCTGAAAATGCAGCTGCCTCCATCAGCCTGTGGTGTGAACAGACTCCCCAAGATCACAGACTGGCAAAGGCAAACGAGCAGCTCAACAATGTTTTCCATATTTTAACATCCATTTCTTGCTTGTCCAGTTAAAGGATACACTCGGCTGAAAACGCTGAGGCTGTTTTTCCCTGATTCGGTCTCCGGTGTATCACAGTGGTGTGTCACGCCTCAGCCCAGCAAGCAGGCCCTGCCGATCGCTGGCTTGTTCGGCGTGAGGTGAGCAGGTCTTACGCATGCATGTGCAAGCCTTGTTTTCCAGTTATTTTTAGAACAACGTGTGCCTCCTGGCCGCTTCACTGTCCCCTTGATTTCCAGAAATAATATTTCCCCTCTTGCACTGTCTGAAGCAGGAAGGGCCTGTGTGGTATTTTTAGATCTCCAGCTGGAAGGCAGTTCCCCTAATTGCATTAGCGCAGTAATTCCTGACAGCTATGTGCGCCGGCATTGCTTCACCCCGCGCACGTCACACAAGCAGCGGAGATGTCCTTCCTTTTGAGCATCTCAATGGAGCATGGGCCAGCTGAGCCAGGCAGCTTCCTCAGGCAAGTCAACATCAATATATGCCGTCAGCCTTCAACAGGACATGGATATTACATCAAGACAGCAGTGCACCTTGATTCATTGTTTCGTTGTGTTTTATATTTGTTAACGTACAGTAAGGGAATCATCAAACAGAATGAAGTTAATAGTGCCTTCGTTTACAACTTATGTTAGACGAAGCACAGCAAATCAATCTGCAAGCAGATTTTTGCAAATAAAGTGAATGAGATTTACAGAGGCAATGTAGACTTGAGTGGTAGGTTATTTTAAGAGCTAAAAATGGATGAACCAATTCATTTTTCTACTCAATATTTACATCCCTGGCAGGCATTCACATTTCCAAGCATTTGATATGTGAATAGTCCATGGATTCAACGGTAGAAGAATAAACTTCACCCCATCCCTGTAATACCAGCACAAGCACTGTCTGAAACTGCAGTTTTTTAAGGTATAAAAACTTGCAGAAAAGATATTTTCATTCTCTCTCACTTTCTCACAGGGGACTGAATACTATCAATCAGGCTAATTATACAAACTATTATTTTACCAGGGGCGCAAGGGCTCTCATTGGCGAATCAAACAATTAAACTCTAATATAAAAGAATGTATATTGTTGGGTCTTCAAGGCAGATCCTGAACTGGCATTGGGAGTGCCTTCCCAGAACCCCCCACCCCCAGTGAGAGGGGACAGCACACTCCGAGTGCCCGGCAGAAAGCGAGAGAGAGACGGCTGCAGAGGAGCAGATGGCAGGGAGTGACTGAATCTTCGGATTCTTCATCTAAACCACTCAAGTCTGAGGGACTGAATTCATGACAAGACTCCTTCTGCACAGGGCAGACTTCAAAACAACACAAATTTAACACCTATAAAGTAAAATAAACACATGCCACACATTCCGCTGATGGTGATGTTAGTGTTGATATCTTCTCTACACATGGCTCGTGAAATTGTACATTTGTCATTTAAAGGGCATTAAAAGACTTCTGCTAGCAGAACAGTGTTAAAAATATAACATATTCATCAGTCATGCCAGTTAACATCCTACAGCTTACTGCCTAGAGGGACTAGAATACAGGCAACAATGAACACATCTGACATTAATTCTAGCGTTCTTACAGCACAACAACCAGGTATGAGCTTGCCCCTGCCCTCTCCTGAAGCATATGTAATTTCTGAAAATGATGTGCTCTGAATCCTCCGAACTGAATGTGGTTTCTGTCTCTAGAATTGCCACTTATGTTGAATTCATTTCTAGTGAAATTCAAAGGCTGTCATTCTACAGGTCAAGAGGGGATTTCAGCTAATTTCAGCCAGGACCTCAGGCAGAAATCAACAGAGCGAAGCCTTCAGCAGAGATATACTGCACCTGCCATTGAATATCCTCTGAGACAGCACTTTCTCTGGCCTCTGGTGAAATCAATTAGTATTGGCCAGGCATTTCCACTTAATTTATCACTGACAACCTCCACCCCCCTCATGCACAGAGAAACACCCACACACCAGACCAGCCACTGATGCCACTGGTACCCAATCCTCCATTTTAAAAAACATGACACAAGGACCAGTACTCTTGGTACTTTATTTATGCACAGAACCCAAAGACTGCCCTCTCTCCCCTGCCCTCTTAAAACCATGGGCAAAAGCCAGTTTCTGCAGTTCTACTTCACATAACAGTTTCTCCAGGTACAGATGGGAACGTGAGAGAAGCTGGCATTAACGAGCAAGAGGTGTGTGCGTGTTTTGAGAAGGGTTTAGACGTTTGGCAAACATTAAAGAAACCACACCTTCGAACAGGAATGTCATAGCTCATCCTCTGCTTGTGAAATGTGTGGCCTTTGGCCATTATCAGACTAACCTATCCACCTTCCCTTAAGGATACAATCTCTCTTTATTAGGATAATCTTTCTTGAAGAGGAAAGCAGCTTCTTCGAAGAGATTCCAAACCTGTTTTTATAATTCACCATCTTTATAACTAGAGGTTAATCTAGTAGGTGACCAGGCGCTCTTAGGAGAGCAGAAACCATTCATACAAACAAATGTAATGAGTAAATCCATAAGATCGCATAGTAGGAAAATTCTAACTAGCCAATTCATTCTCAAAACTGAGATGGCTGTAGCTGCTTCACTGCTCTCAGGTGAGGAATGAATGGGCCCACTGCTTGGTTTCATATGATTTCCTATTATCATTTGCTCTGTGTAACTGAATATAAATTGTACATCACCCAGCAACTATCACAGGACTTTTTCATCAACCACCAAAGGAGACTATCATTGAAAAAAAAAATCATCTGCCAGACAATGCATTCAAGTAAAATTAGTCCATTTTTACCAAGCATTTTGTTCTTGGTGTTCATTTCAATCCCTTTTCCATGCTCAGGTGTATACATGTATGGGCCACATACAGCAATATGGGCCACACAAAAGCATCTAGATTCCTGACAACAATGATGCTGACAATGACACTGCGAAGCTCTCACTGTGTCACAATATGTATGATGGCAACACCTCAGATGACTCGCCACTCCTGGAAGGGGGTCCTTGTGCCAGCTGTGCCAGTAGTCGTACATAAGTATTGGGCTTAATTTCCACTCTTTGGTTGGTATGGAGAGATTAGAAAAGTTAAATTCTCAGTCCTGTGAGGTATGGCCTGTGCTTTGAATCAGATGACAGACTAAGTGGCCCTCATGGGCCAGGGACCAATGGCCACGTCTCATAACAAAACAGCCCCTCCTAACTGCTGCATGACATCAATTTTCCTTTCAGAGGAGTGACTTATGGCCCTTATATAAGCTGGTAATATTATACACCCACAGAACCATGCGAAAAGAAACCAAAAACACTGAATTTTAAATTCTCTTGGGGTTTGTACAGCGTGTGGAAATTGAAATTTTGTAACGCATTAGCATTTACAAAATGTCCTTAGCGCCAAGCTCCTTCAGCCACTCTAAACTGCAACCAAAGGAAATAGCTCAATGTTGAACTTCTTTTATTGCTTACATTCTGCAATATTTACCCTTTAGGTGTAGTACACCTACAATAAACCTGTTGCGGGAAACTGTCGCTCTTTAATAGCTCTGAGCAGGTAAGATACGAGCATAGGCCACCTGGACCCAACAAGCCTCTTTCTTGGATCCTACATGACAGGTAAAAATGTGCCATAAAACATTCAGTGGGAGTGCTATAAGATGGTGTTTATGTTTGCCCAGCAGAAAAAGGGGACTTTCATCTGCAATCTTTTCAGATTTTCTGCACACTGCCTTTATCAGTGACATGGTGTTCTATGCTAATGGAATTCTTACATACAGAACTTAAGTATAATCAGCTGCACAAACTGATTAGAGCAGAACTTCTGGACACAGCCTACACTTTTAGGTAGGACATTAACAAAAAGTCAACTTGGCAGCAAATGCAAAAACATAATATACTTATTCAATTGAATTTAAGGAATCCAGTTTTTTTAAAAAGTATGTTCATAAAAGACCAACACGAACACTAAAACTTTTCAAACAACAATCAGCTTTTATCTTAATTAGAGGTTGCTAGTTTTGTATGGAATTCTGCCCCCATTGAATTCCTCTGCACTGTTGGCTGGATATTAACTAAGATGACAAACAGGAAACTGGGGAAAGGGGGGGATCTGAAACAACACTTCCTTTTATGCAGCAATGACAGGCATAAGGGCCTGCACTCCTTTCCCACTGATTAGATAAGAGGATCGAAAGTACTCGTGGCCAGACAATCAAGTGTATACAGTACACCTAGTACAGAATTAACAACTAACAACTGAAATAGACATTTCTAAGAAGAACTTACCCACTCAACCAGATCCTGAGAATCTGGCTGGAGTATCGTTGTTATTCCTAACAGATTTATTTGTAGATTCCCTACATAGCTTCACTTGCAGGCTGCCACAATATCTTACATATGACACGAAGACCTAACAGTGATGAATATACTGAGGCAAGTAAGGTGGAAAGACTAACATGCTCAATGAACATTAGGAATGTTCAGCCTGAGAATGAAAACCTGTATTTGTGCAATCACAAGCCCAGCTGTTAACCGCTATTCCACAATGCTCCTGTTTACATACATGTCACATACACCGCTGTGAAGTCATGTAATATTCTCATGTGAAGTCTTTATTGCTGCAAGATGACAGAGCGTGCATACCTTATCAAAAAGCAACCTGCTCATGACAACATGTCTAACATATAGCCTGGTATAGACTAGACTGGTCCTATGCACTTTTCCACCCAAAAGCCAAATCTAGTCCATGATCCTCAGTTTCTCTCAGTGTCCCACAGCCTGATCACACCACCATACTGAAAATACCTCTTTGAGATGATTCACATTATTTTAATATTATGGGACTGAGTTGTATTGCTGTAAATTATTTTTCTTCAATCATAATATTCAGTCAAAAGAGCCTCAAGATAAACAAAAACTTTGTTTTTGTTGACATACTTTTCTTTCCCATCCATGTTTCATTTTTCAAATCATGGCCATTTAAATAACTGTAATTGGATACAATACTTCAATACCTCAGTACAATGCCTTCTTCAAGATACTGAAAACTAACCCTGCATTTGCTTGTTCTCATTTCATGGGTAGATGGAAAAGGCTAAATGTTTTCCACACATGATGCAAACAACCCAGATACCTCCTTTAAATCTCTTTTCCACTGCTGGATAAAAGGTAAGCAAAATATGAAACCAAGTAACATGATCTATCAAAATCTGTATAAAAAAAACACAATATCTCCCGTTTAAATTTACAATTAAAGATATCCAACAGCTAGATTAGAGTTACACAAGCTATATTTATGAATGAACCAGCAAAGCCTAATCCATCCATTCTACTGACAGATTTTGACTCGATCTGGACTCTGTTCTGCATCTGCACTACAGGAAGAGAGCCATTAATGGTTTTTTGTGTTCTGCGACTGCCAATTACAGTAGCAGGCAGGTTGAAGGTTAGATTTTAATCTGAGTTGGAGCATTAGTAAATAAATCTGCTGCAGAATGTAAGCCCTTCTCAACTGTGATCCTGCTAATTACTTGTGGCAAATGGAATCCGTAAAGTAAACGACAACGACAACAACAACAACAACCTCGAACGAGACTTTCTCGACAGCGCAGGACTTTGAGGCAGCACTCCAGTTTAATAGGTTTTTTGTAGGTCCTCTATAAAATGACAAGACTGAAGTAACTTCCCTGAGTAAGTAATTAAGGGCTACAAAGGAACTGAAACCATATCATTCACAGAACACAAACGAGACAGTCCACGAAACTTACCGGTTTGCAACATCAACAATAAAATGTGGCTTTATGTTACCTGGACAACCCCTCCTTGTGCCCTAATGAATAAAATCAAATCATAACTAATTTTTGTTGCGAGACCATCCCCTTTTTATCCTTAGTTGTAACACCCTCCACCTGAATAAAAAACATGTGGAAATCCAGTATGCCCAGTTATTTTTGGGCAAATGTTGCCACATACAATGGGCTTCCATGAGAGAATTGGTTCATAGGTAATAATGCACCTGGCAGATATTTAAACAGGCTAACATAAAACACATGCTTAGTCTCAGTCTAAAGGCCAATGCCACATTCATTTGTTAGCCAATGTGCAGCCAATATTAAATAATACTGCAAATACTGCACAACTTTTTCAATTCTTAAATTTGATGCCACAAATGGTAGCATGTGTCAACCTATGTTCCTACAATTAGGACTGACCAGTGCAATTCCAGCCAGGGGTAAACATGATAGGTGCTTCAGTTAGGCTTAAGTAGGTCAGAGTCTGGTTTGCCATCAATGTGACAGCAATGTGACGTATGTTTATTCCTGGGTCTCCTGACTGCTGATCTCTGATTACTATCATTATTCATTTCACTTGTGTCCTTGTCTGAGAGCTAATTGCACAAATGTCAAGAGTTTAAAATGTAACTATTTTATCAAAAACACTGATAACTACTGGACAAACATTGTTTTTTGAATCTCTCAATTGAGATTGAACTGTATAAATCAGCAAACTGTTTCAAGTTCTTCTTCACTCTAAATTCTAGTTACCACATTGTTCAGTCTTCATCAAAGTATTAAGCCATGCACATGCTCCACCTAATTTCATGTTTTTAACACAAGATTGACTTAATTTCAAAATAAGAATACACTCCTCATTCAAAAATGTCTCAACCAAGTAATGACCTTTGCACGTATCTTACATGTGTCTAACCATTCGTAATGTATAACAACCCACCATGTTCGTTTCGGATTTTCATCTGTTCTTAAGCACCAACGTTTCACTTTAAACCGCAACACATACACTTCCAGCATCTTCCCACATGGCCGTATCCTGCACAATTTGGCTAGTGATATACATTATTTTTCTGCAGCAGTGATAGGTTATGTACACTGCGCCATGGTTGAGAATGGATTTCTTCCGTCAAGACCAGCTTGTTCAAGATTCGTTCATCGGTTCTTTCGGGGGGAAAATACAGCATCACTGAGTCGCATGACTGGCTAGGTTCCCTCCCCTATGGATTTTGGCGGACAGGACACGTCAGTAGAATTTAGAATTACACAGTCTAGTGAACCACTCGTTCGGATTACCGATATGTTACTACTATCCAGCCATCCTAATGTATTCTCTGGTTTACTATTCTCAAAATAAAATGAAATAATCCAAGTTATTTACAGATTTGCGTCGCATGAAGTCTTACTCGTACGTCAACCTAATCGTGTATTTGGCATGCCATTTAAATGAAACAGAATAGACTATGTTGGATGAGCTCAAAGTTAAAACCGTTGGCAAGTACCATTAGCGAGGATATGGAACGAAACACAGTAGCGATATCGATAGTAGCAGCGTCTAACGTCAGTGCTTTTGTATTTCAATCTACTGTGATCCTGTGTTAACAAATACAGTTTACGGGTTAAGAATACGTGACTACATAGGAGCAGGGTAATGAGTAATTGCAGCATGAAAGCAATTCACACACGAGTAAGATGGCTAGAGTTAGCTAGATACCACTTCCTTAACATTACACAGACTGTCAAGCAATCTAGAAAACACATCATACACATCTTCACCTTGCCATCATCGTAAATGTATGCAGTTAGCTAGATTTAGACAGTGGATTAGACATATGATACACACAGCTTGTAAATAGGCAGTGCTGCATCGGTGGCTCTTAATTCAATACCAGAACCAGAGACCCGAATACAGTGAGGTATAGCTATCGATAGCTAAAGTTAGCTATAACTAGCCAACATAAATTTTCACCATCACGTCATAGATACCACCAAGGAACTGGTTACGACGTTAATCACTGAAATACCGCATGTATTTAGATCACGTAAATTTAACGTCCTAACCCAAGACTATAGTATCACATAAAAACTGAACAGCAGCAAAGCATTGTTGCATTTTGCTGGTGTGCTAGCGACAGGCAACGCCGAATAGATAGCTAGCAATCTAGTCTCCAACGTGAGCTAGAGCAAACTTGACGCTCACTGACAGTAGCTGAAGTTATCATAGCAAGAATCGTTAAGTTTTCTCGGGTTGGTTGCCTCACTAGCCAATTGACTATAATTAATCTACATTGATACGTTTGCTAGCCATGTTAGTTTTATTTTCAATCCAGAACATATTCATGTAACTGTACCGATAGGTATCTTGCCACCAATTTTACCAGATACTAATTCACTTGTGATACCTATCTGGGAACTAGCTATTCAGGTTACTGAGTATTTGCTGGCTAACCGATGTTTGCTAATTGACGCGCTCCTTGCTGGCTAGTTATCTTGTTACCCAGATGCAACATAATCAACTTCATTGCATACACAACCATGTAGCAACACTTAGCTCGATCATACAAAGAAGGTAGCTTGAAGAGTATTTTGTCAGAAACAGCTCCGTGTTATCCTAGTAGTCTAATATATGGCTAGCAAACGAAACACGGTACCTTGATAACTATGCTAGCTAGTATAGCTATCCTAATATCCCTAAAATCACATTCGTAAAGTGAGAGGGATGTACCATTTAGCTAACGTTACTGGCTTAAGTTGTTAAGCTACAGCAAGTCGTGATACCTACCAGAATGATCTCCACAAGCTAGCCTCTTCTGTTGTACAATATTGGCAAGTGAGCTAGCTGACCAGCTAGCTAGCTTGTCCTGCTATCGCCGAGTCCAAGCTTGAGGGGAGGAATTCACTGTTATGCGCAGCTCAATATAAAGCCTGTGTATAACGAATTAAATCCCGTGGCAGAACAACAACACCACGACCGTCCAGTCCCCGATCTATTAAAACCATCCGCATGTGCTTCTACTTCATGATCCCTCAGACGATAGCTGCAAGTCCGTGCTGCCTGATTCCTGACTCTCCAATAACATCTTCTCCTTCCTGCCAACTCGCTGCCCCACCAACGTATACGGCCATTGGATGATCGCTAAACGAGCTTTAACAAGCCACTCAATTGGATAGGTGAAGAGCTTGCAAGGTCGGTGACTTGAGTACTTCAGTTCGGGCTTGGACAACGTGGAAAGGCTGTCAGAAGCACGAAATTTAAGATAGGGAATTTGCACTTGCGTCGTTTTGAAAACTTTATTGTCAAACCATCCTCTTTTCATTATCAACATGCTTAAATAATTTGTTTGAGCATAATGCATTTAGGGCACGGTACGTTAAGTGATGCTTGTGAGGTTAATTTAGGGGATCTGTCGGTCTCACCAGTGATGTTATTTTTGAATGAACATTATGATTTTCTTTACTTAATAAAAGTAGTCAGTATGACAGTTGTCATCAGGTGTTTTTTTAATCTTATTTTTGTTGTATTATTTCGATTTCTTTTTTTACTTATGACTCTGTTACACAGAAAATACAACCCTTGCAATCCTTTAGGTAATTAATAATGGAAATATCGCAGAGGTAGAGATTTCGGCTACTGAAGATGAAGTTGATCTTCATGGCTACCCATAGAAAATCATATTGTGGCCTCCGAGTGGATGTAAAATCCTTTTGACAACAGAACTGAGTCATACATACTAGTGAAACTGCTTCAGCCATATGCTAGCCAAAGTTCATATTACAATACCAATGGATGATGCATGGTATCTGAAATAAGACAATTGTTAAAGAGGAGAATCCCTTCTTATAAAGGTCTTATTGTTCTTAGGAAAGAGGGAGTGTGCATAACTGCTCTGTTTTATTCAGTTCACGTTCTAAAACAAAACCAATACAAATCCATTGTATCTTGATCATGATATTTTATCTCAGCATCACCAAGAATTGACAAAAAAGAGATAAGAAACGATTCCAGTTTTGTTTTTACTGAACCTTATATATATGCATTTTGTACGGGAAAATATCTGAACATAATTCAGGTCTGAAGGGGTTTAATGATTTCAAATCTGTGGAGGATATCTTCTTGGGCTGTCTTCCATTTTAAAAACATAGATCATTTTGTTCTCACTGGTTGTGAATCAGGTGGATAAAGTGGTGCCCGTTTGAAAAGTCTTTAAGCCTGAAGTGACTTTTACCATTTCTAAACATCACAAAACTATTTCAATGGCAAAAATGCGACTGATGTTATTTCAATCAGTCATGTGTAGTGATTGCAGATTCGTGACTACAGAAACAAAAAAATCCACCCGCTGGTACTGTGCCAAGCCAAGGCTATCTGTACTGCACAATAAGAGGCTTGATTACAATTCTTGATTATGAACAATAACTGTATCTAATGTTAGTATTCTTATGATGAGTAACATTATCAATTAATTGACTAAGATATATACAAATTAATAATGGATTTCAGTATTTTAATAGCCTACATGATTATTTTTCTCAAAAATTAACTGCCAGCTCAACATTAGCTTATTTATCAGCTTGTTGAACTCATTGTTCATTACAGCTTTTTTAAAACAGATTTTTGTTTTTGTTTTGTTTTTAGCATACTGTGAAGGCATAATTGAACATTCTGTTAATTTTATTCCTCAAAGGACAGACAGCATGCCCATGGTGACCATCGTCAATATATTGTTTTAACGCATTTTACACGTCATCTTCCCTAATGTCTCTTACATGTACGTCTCCGTAGCATTTGGTTGGAAACAGTATGTTTTACCATTGACATGTGACAGATGGTTCTGAGGTCAGGTTAGAGAGCGTCAAATTGTGGTTCCTCAGAAAGTACGAGGCATTGAGTAACGGATGTCCGCGAGGAGGAGCACGCGGTTATATTACACTGTTGGGTTTATTCATTTGGGGCGCAAAATGATTACAAAGGTGTCAATATTTTCAAAGAATGCGAACGGGGTTTATTGTAAATAAACGCTTATGATTAGCACAAGCTGCGAATCAAATGCACACCATTTAATTACCTTTAAATTAGGTGTTCTTGTCCTAGGCTATTCGCTCTCTTTCAGGATAACTACATAGCACACACGCGCACACACACACACGAAGAGATAATATGAATTTATCAGGCTCTAATATAATAAAGTTGCTGTGCTCCATTTGAAATCTTTCGGTTTCGTTTTTTACTTACCATTTCAGCCTGCGATGTGCCCGTTCATGGTTACACTGTCCGACGCGGGATAATGTGGTAAGTAACTTTTAAAACTTTTCATCTTGTTCAGTTTCACGACAGATTTGCCACGTTGAAGACCTATTGCGCAAATAATGAACTCAATAGTCTTTAAGTACACTCAAATAGAGTGTTATACAATATGTACTGACTGGTCATATAGGGGTCTCACTTTTATACTTTGAATTGATAGATAAAGAAAACGTGGTGATGTCAACTCATCCAGGTTTTAATCACATGAAAATCAGGTCACACATTTTCATGTTCATGTGTAACTTTGCGATTAACAGATACAGAGTTGGAGCATCCATTCATTATAAGACAATCATGACCTACGAAAAGATCCCCGCGTGGGTGGCAGAAGGTAACTTTCGGTTCTCTTTCCCCAAAATATTCCATCTCATTGCGTCATCTGCCAACGAAATAAAAGTACCCCGTTCGTACATTGACATGTCATATGTACATCCTGATATACTTCAAGGTAAATTTACATTTTCTTATGAGGGTTCTTTGATTAATTTATCTTTTCAACGGTGTTACTTTGTTTCAGTACCGCTCAGGATTGCTGTTGTGCTTATGGATCTGAAAGACATACCCAGATAACATATTGTAGTGTGTTTCCATTGACCTTAGTACTTGGTATTGGGGGTGTCTATTTTCTTCCTCTGGCTAATTAAAAAATAATCAGTTTTCTATGTAATAGCAGTAATGATGGCAGTTGTAGTAACACCGATAAACAAACAGCCTACATACATGAATGCATCATTATTACTTTAACAGACAAAGACCTAAAGCACTGGTTTGTAGCTTATAAAGTGGTTCACAAGAAAACCACTTGAAAAAACACAACTATTGGTCAAATCGCGGAACAACTCAATACGAATGAGAGCCGGACGCTACTGTACCTGTGTGGAGACCTGGGTCCGAATTCCTGTGTTGATGACGTCAGAGGAATGCTTACGTCTAAGGTGGACAGTGGAGAGGTGGACCGGATATTTTTGCTGGAGCTCATGTTAAGGATGAGACGATTTGACATTTTGAAAAAGGTGCTGCGGACTAACAAAGAAGAAGCTGAAAGAATGATGGGAATGGGATGTGCTGTTTCGGAATACAGGTAAGGTGCCTTTTATGTTTGTACTTAAAAAAAGCCTGGCTATTGCGTCGTCCTTATATTACAGATCTTACTAAACCAGCACACCTGACAAGGGTATCAATAACTGCGCACTTCTGATCCTGCAGGGCCAGTGCAGACTGTTTGTGCTCAAATGTCTAGTACCTTTGGAACTAGCATGAGAATTTAAATGTATCAAGCCGTGTTCATAAGAATAAGCTTTGTGGATAACAATATGAAAAAAAAACCCATCTTCCAGAACAGAGCTGCAATTAGTAAACATACTTGTCTGCTAAGACAAAATAATTTATTCAAGTAAAACAGTGCGACTCGGTGTGAATGATTATGCATAAAATACCATGAAAGTGATTCATGAGTTATGATTGAAATGTTGAATGAATGTGTTTTTGTGTTCTAGAGCATTGATGGCAGATGTCAGTGAAGGCATGGGTAAAGAAGACTTGAACTCTCTTAAATTCTTGCTCAGTGACAAGTTACCAAGAGCACAGTTGGACCAAGCCACAGTAAGTCTTAAAGACATTGTGAAATGGTAGCTAGGTATCTTTACTATATTCTGATGAAAGTGAGACATTTTGCAGCTGTTGCTGTGGGAGACAGAAAGAAGTAAATATGCCATTACTTAAAATAACGCATGGTTTGAGTGGTTTGATGAAAAACGTCTAAATGTATGTAAGTGATGTAGGTTACCCTAGCATGAAATGTTGAACTATTTATAGATGATGTCATGTTGAAGATTGGTAGGTGAAGCCCATTTAGTGGGGCTTCCCCGAAAGATTATTTAAAATGAATCTTTTAAAAGTTTGGCGGGTGGGAGTTGGGAAATTTTTTTGACATTTTTCAGTGGCTATTAATATTAGGCAGCATTTTAAATTCTGATGTCAGCTGTCTTTCCATTTCCAATTTTGCTCACTGGTTGTGAGGAGGGTGTTTGAGCTGTGTATCTTTTTATCAGGGAGATAGAAATCAAGAATTAAACTGAATGTATGTCAAAAGGTTTGGTCATCAATCTTCAGATATAAAAATGTGAGTAAAAATGTCCTTATTGCTTCTTGGTTCTAAGGTTCTCAAGATCATGTAATTCTGTATTCTGTAGAGTTTCCTGGATGTGATTGTGGAGCTGGAGATTCAGGATGAAGTTTCCCAGGACAAGGTGGACTTGATTTATGAGTGCCTGAGACATGTCCGCAGGGTGGATTTGGCTAAGAAGGTCAAGATATACCAGACAAAAGGTAAGGACTAAATTCAAGGCCCGTCACATTTTTCCTCTGAGGAAAGCACTGACAGCCAAGCCTAATGATGTCATCAAGGTGTGACCATAGTTTTACTTCTCCTTTCTTAGTTAATAAATGATAAAGTCTTCAGTTTTGGTAATAGTGACAAAATAAATGTTAAAAGGGGAAATGCCAGACATCCTTATCAAAGTGAAAATCTATGAACTGTCACTTTTTCACTCCATTGCCAGTTAGCATAAGAAATGCTGTCTGTTTTTGTCTTAAGACTGGAAGGCATGAAACATTTGAAAGGCAGGTAAGGTGTTTCCCAGGATGATGTAAGTTGTTGAGCAAGGGACAATCACTGCACATATAAAAGCACAGTCTTGTCAAAAATGTTATGACTGGAATTTTGGGTTGATTTGCCATGCCACATGGAAATCCCATAGAAAGATGCAATAAGGACACACTGTAATTCACCATTAGCTTTCACAAGGTAACACAGTTTACTTTTTTGGTTGCGGGGGGCTGTGTCGCAAGATAATAAAATACAGTGTTTTATAACCGGTATGGAAATTCACCTTTATTTTTTTATTTTAGCTATAGGTGAGACTTCACAATCAAGTAATGTTGTCCAAAAGCCAATGGAAAAACAGCAGTGTCTGAGGAAGGCTCTGGTGAGTGCCACAGTGTATCTACCAGCTTATTCTTTGATCTCCTGATTGCTGAGTCCTTTTATGTTGTGTGTGGTCCTTCCTGTCCCAGCTATCAGCTCACTAAAGCATGTGCTCTGTCCCTCAGTCCCACACAGCAGCCAGTGCGCCTCCTGCACCTTCTGCCTCATGGCATTGGGCACCAAAAACCCAAGGTGAGGCCACAGCTCCATTCACTCTCTGTCTATTGCAAAAAAGTTGAAAAGCACAAACGACTGCTTGATGAAGAGGATACATCATTCAATCCTTCTAGGCTGTTGATTTACCTTCAGCCCAGGTGGAATATCCAAACATTTCATTGTAACATCTTGAGTCCATGTTTTGGACCTCATGGTCTTGGATGGTCACAGTGTGTACTGGTTTTTGTTGAGCCTGAAATTCTCCTTTACAGACTCACAGAATCAGGTGAGGTGAGTTAACTGTATGAGCAACTGATTTATTTGGGGATTAAGTATTGAGATACAACCAAGCAAAAACCAGTGTACACAATGATCCCCCAGTGGATTTTTTTTACTTTTTTGCCCTTCTTTCTCTCTTTCCTGCCCTCCCCCACCATTATATTTATCTACTGTGAAATGCCTTTATTCATTTCAGCTCCAGAGAACATAAAATTTGCAGTCCCTGAAACTGGAATGCGATACTGTCAGGTGATACATATTTTTTCTCCCCTGAATGTAAAAATTCTCTGCTTTGTAGTGAAATGTGTTGTCTGTCACGGGTTGACCTAAACCCGTGGCATGGAAGTGGCTGGCTAACAATGCTGTCATGCACATCCTTTTCAAAACTCATATGTTATTCTCCCCCTTTACTTGCTCTTCTTCCCCATGTGGTTTCATTTCCTAAAACATTTCTGAAAGCATTTCTGAGTCACGGATGCTGCAAATGCCCTCTTTCCTCATTATTTCAAAACAAGAAGTTTCACTCACATGTGGAAATCCAGTGATTCATCCATCCACTGAACATTTTGACTTTGCATTTCACAACAATTAATTAACTCAATGACTGGTTGAAGTTTGGATTTGTATGCATATAACTGCAGTGATTAATTCGTTATTTAAACATATGTCAGAAGTGGATGTAGCTTTTTGTTTCTTTTTGTTCTATGTCATAACAATCTCAGTTGTGTTAAGTTCACTGCATGTCACAAGCCTCCCTTTGGCAAGTGAAATGGACAATGGGTGTCCTACATGTCTACATATGACTCAGTTTGCTTCACTCCGCTGAATTGTCCTCACTGTTCTTGGGCTTGGTGTTTTGCAGGCCACAGCAGAAACATACATGATAAAGGCAGAACCACGGGGGGTTTGCGTGATAATAGATTGTGTGGGGAATGATGGAGGTGAGTAACCCTGACTCTATGTTTTCCACCCTGCCTGAGTGTGCGTTCATCCTCTGTTTGCTTTAATTGGTAGTTTTCAGGGAAGCTTTGTGGTACTTTGTGGTAAACATGCTAAGAATTGATTGCAGGGTTCAAAAGCTATGAGGTACAGCTGTCAAACCCCATAGCAAGGCAAATATTTTGTAAAAATTGTTTGAGTGTATGTAAATAAAGATTAGTGTCACTCTATTTGTGTAGATATATTTCAATATTATATATCCCAGTTAGAAATGTATTTGAAAATTATGTTTTTGCATGCAGCTTATTCAATTTTGTGCTTCACTGTGACTGCAGCTCTTAAAGATTACCTGGTTATAAATGTATCACCTTTGCTTGACTATCACTATTTAAAATAAATGTCAAATTGGAGCTTACATTTCAAGGCAATATCTGCTTTAAATTGATAGGAAATACTTCATGCAAATCAGTTTTTAGATCAGCTATATCTAAAAACATTTTTGTTGTTTTATTTTTAATTTTTGAAGGTTTTCTCCATCTGATTTTAACTATGTAATCATGTCCATTGAACCTTCCCCAAAAACTCTGAATCACACATACATAATAGCTGGGTTACATAGCAAAAAGTCTTCACTGTTGTTCCCGTATAGCTTATATTGACTGAGGAATGCCAAGACAACATGTGCAGTTCATGAACATGTAGGCACCTTTGACATCTCAGGCTTATGCTTATATGTATGACAAAATCTGACCACCATGATTTACCAAAAGAAGAGAGATTGTGTCTTCATATTTATGAGCTTTTGGAATCTCATATGTGTCTCAATGTAGTGGTAAAACAAAATTCCTGGCATTACTTAGTCTTCATCAGGATTCTTGCAGTCAGTGTTTGAGATGGACACAGCAGGTTCCAAAAGCTGCTTGGTAACAGTCCACAATAAAGAATGTGAACTTTTTTTACCCAGACATGCTGCAGGATACATTCAGACGGCTTCACTTCATGGTGATCTTGTACAAATGGCTGAGCGTGGGAGACACCTTGTCCATCCTGAGGGAAATGTCTCGGTCAGGTATGCACCAGAAGGCAGATGCCTTCATCTGCTGTATCCTCAGCAGAGCCACCCACAAAGACCTGCTGGCTACCGAGTCGCAGGGCCCAGGGATACACTTTGATACCATCCGGCAACTGTTCACCTCAGAAACCTGCCCCCTGCTGGCTGGGAAACCCAAACTCTTCTTCATCCAGAGCTACAGTGTTCCAGAGTCTAACGGCTGTCAGGGGTTCCGAGACGAGGACTTGGAGACTGATGGGCCAACTGTCCGTCATCGCATGGAGACTGTCCCAACTGACGCAGATGTGTTTTGGAGTCTGTGCAGAACAGAAGCGCAGCAGCTGGAGAACAGCAAGCACCAGTCTGTGTACATGCGGTACTTGTGTGCTGCCCTGCTGAAAGGACAGAAGAGGTACAGTAAGGCTGGGATGTGCATGTATCTGATACAGGGAGTTGGGCTGGAGTAGCCTCACCTTTCAGCCTCAAGACGTAAAGCTTACAATGGCAAACATTTGGTACATTGGTCATTAGTCAGTGTATAGCAGATCAATGTGGTCAGTAGCTTTGGCATTATTAGAATAATTATAACATTTTTCTATAGAATCATTTATAACATGCTTTTAATAGTGACTTGTACAGATATAATACCTTTGTCTTTTGATTTGTGGTCTGGACTGCTTTTGGTCTGTTAAAATAACATTAATTGCTATTTAATAACATCACCTTTTGTAAGATGCCCTAAAGTGATTTTGTTTTTGTATCCAGGGGGATGCACCTCGTAGACATCCTCACAGAGCTGAATGGAGTGATATACGATCACAACCAGAAGCACCCACAAGAAATGTACCATGTCAGCCTTCGACACACACTGAGGAAAAACCTCTTCATATGAAAAGGACAAATAAATGTGAATGTGCATTGCCATCTACTGGCAAAAATAACAGGTGCAGTTTCTACAAAACAATATTTACTCTGTTTATTATTGATAAAACAGTGGTCCCATACAGTTATAATGTTTTTCATCTCTGTTAATGTAGCTCGTTTTAATCTAACGTGGATGTGTTCAAGTTAATGTATTTATATGTTTGTGTTTTTATATATATTGTTTCATTTTTGGTAAGACACATAAACCAACTCACCCATGCAGGTAAAGTCTTACATTGTTTTGATCTATGGTATTTTCAGTATTCTCAAGTGATGACTGAACACAACATTTGCTCTGCAATGTGCAGATATTCTTGGAAAATATTTGGGCTTTAAACAGTCATAAGCTGTTTGAACTGATATTGCAATTTTATATTTCTGTTTTGTCTGTCTCTGATATATAAATGTCTGCTCATAATTAAGTAGAATTCAAGAGCATGAAATATTGTATTTTATTTATGTATTTAATCAGAGTAGTAAAACTGAATGTGTAACCATATGGAGTGTCAAGGTTAATGTTAGTTGATACATGTGGAACACATGCTGGGCTCTGTGCTCTGTGATTAAATTCTCGGAGCTGGAGATGGAGGTCTCAGAATAACAGGAACAGTGATTCAACGTCTCTGGTGCCTCGACGGATCAGAGATGAACCTCTGATCAAAGGGCGTTTGAAATCCAGGAATCAGACTGTCTCATTCCAGCTCCAGAACACTGCAGGAGAGTACAGCATTCCTCACTCACTGGCCCAGACACTGCAGGAGAGTACAGCTTTCCTCACTCACTGGCCCAGACACTGCAGGAGAGTACAACTTTCCTCACTCACTGGCCCAGACACTGCAGTGGATGTCCCTTTGCTCCCAGGGAGCAAGACCCAGACAAACTTCAGCAAAGTGGCTGAGTGGGACCACTTTTTGTCCCAAATCCAGACAGACATTGATGACTCTCTGATACACACTACAAATCCAGGGGACAGTGCAGCAGCTGTCCTGATTAGACTGGACTAGCAGCATCCTGATTCCTTGGTCCTAGAATCATGGGCAGCATTTAGTGCAATGGAAAGAATTTCTCTATTGTATCCCAATACATTTTTGTTGTACCTGTTGTTCAACACCTACCTCCAACCACAGAGGTGGAGTGCAGGCAACTTGCATGCTCCACGTTAAACCAAGTTAAACCTTATTAAACCAAATATGAGACTGATTTATTCCAACAGCCAGTAGGATTAAAGTATTAAAATAGCAACATGTACAAATGCAAGTCACTTTAATTACATTAATCAGTATGATCCTAATATCTTTGGACTAACCCATTTATTCATTGTTTATCTTCTTTCACTTTTACTGTTGTAATTTTCCTCTTTCTTTTTCATTATCTTTGTGTTCTCCCTTTTTATTGTTAGAGTGCATGCTTAAGACTGAATCCAGACCCGATTTACATACCACTTAAGTGTATTTTCCACCAAATGATAGATGATGGGAAGCCAAATTTTAGGTGGGCAATGTGTGTTATCTGTGCATAACTACTGGTTTGTTCATTGGCACCTTAGTAATTGTCCCCTCACTGGCTTTGTGTGTGAATGTCATGAAAATCTGTGTTTTGTGTTTTTATTTGCATTAGTTTAACTGTACTGACTGAAAGCATTCAAATAAATATGTTTATTTTATCATCTACGTTACATTATTTGATGCACTGCATAACAATGAACCGTCAATTTTCCTCTGAGATTTAGTCAGATAGACAGAATCCTATTTTCAGAGTCGACTGTCCTCAGTACATGCTACATGTGTAGCTGTGTGTAATATGCCCATCTGTATGAATGTATATAAGCTTCTATGAACAGGTTTGTCTGCAAAATTAATATTTAAAAAATGTATAATCAGTTTATTCCTCTTTCTTGTCCAGATCAACTTGGCCCTGTTGATCTGGACAAGTCCTGTTACCAATTCATATAACTGCATATATAGTGAAGTAATTCAGGTTAATTATCTAACTGCAATTTGAACCAAAAGCCTCTTAAATTCCAAAAAAATATATATATGTATATATATATTACAAGCATATATATCATATCTTTTGTGTTTGGCTGATGTATTTCTGTATAACTTGTCACTGCCACAAGTAATATATTTATTAAAATATTTATTATCATAGTTCTCCTACATCTATCATTCGTGATGATTGCAGGCTTTCAAATTGAGTTTCTAGCCCTCAGGTAACAAGTTACAGCTCCAAGGAAGATGAGTACCCACCCTCCCCTAAAGTAGTTGATGTTTGCTCCTTAAGGTGAATACCTCACATGTCAGTAGTCGGCAGGGGATCTTATTTCAGAAAGTTTCTTTGAACCATGTGAACAGGTGAAAACATATTAGCATTTGGGTTTTGTATATAATTAATAAATCAATTTTTAATATCAAATCACTGAATGCATTTAGAACACTTAGAACTAAATATTATGCATAAGGTTAATCAAATGGGTGATTTCAAGAACTACAGTAAGCAACAATAATTTCCTCTCTTTCATTCTTTATTTATCATCTAGCATGTGTGTGATGTATGTATTTGAGACAATCCAACTGGCATGAAAATATCCACTGATTTATTTGACATAATGTGATCGGATACTATTGAATTATTACTCATGTAAAATGTATTTCCTGTCAGACGATTATTTTCTGCCATATTATCTTATCAATAGAGAATCACGTCTAGTGTTTATACTATGTTTGTGTAATGTAAGGCTTGGGTTTTATTAGTCAATGAGGAGCAAACATTTGAAATAAAATGTATATACAGGAGACTATGTGGTAAATAAATGAATAAATAAATGGGACCCACAGGATTAAGATAGATGGTGTCATAAAGCTTGCTTGTATTTTTCACTCTACTTTATTTTGTGTAAAATATGATGGTGTTCTTACTATCTTACAATTCAAGTCTTACATTTTATGGTTGCTACATAAATTCTGGGTGTATACAAATTAATGTGTATTATTAATTATAATAATAAATATAGCCACAAATGATGACTACAGGGTCATAGCAGCTCAGTTCAAATTTGAATGGCTGATGGTTACCATATTTTCTGAGCTGTCTAGACAGAAAGAAATAATTTTGCCTCCATGCCAAGTAATCCAAGAGTTACTGGCTTAAAAGTACAATGTTCACTGCTTTTCTGCAGCGTCACCATCTGCCCAGATGAGACACTTTTCTTACCTCAGTGGTGGCTGACGAAAGGAACGTAGCTGTTCAGTTTATTTGCTTTACAGTATATAGGGTTTGCTGTGTAGCTATGCATTTTAGCAATGACACAGGAAACATAACTAGCACAATAGGGTTTCAGCAGCGTTGCTGATAGGACCCCTAAATTCAGAACAACCACAACAATTTTCGAAGGCCCTCGCTGCTTTTACCCTAAATAACGTATTTTAAACAATGAAGCATGAATATTAAAAAAGCGACCTTGATACAACCTGAAGTCTACAAGCTGAAGTCGTGCCCAAGGTAGTTATTCAGTTTTGCTAGGTGCACTGGAAACAAATGAAAACCCATAGGTCTCTGCAAAATTACCTTTTTTATCTGATTCTTCAATCAATTCAATTCTCCAGCCGAAGTGCTCTGGAACTCTGTTCAAATCATTTGACGTTTAATTTTGCATCCACTAGGTGGACACCTAGGACCATTGGAGTGCAGCGAAAGCTGACCCTCAGCGTCGAGATGAAGTGCAGCTTCATCTCGCATTCCACCAAAGCGGTAACTTTTATGCTTTCTTTTGCATATTGGTAAATTAATGACTAAACAGAATTTATCTCATTATTCGTCGCTATATTTTCGACTATTTTTTTAATCACTGCGTCGCAACTCGCGATTATTGTTTTTAAAAAATTCATCAACAACAACAAAACAACATTCTTAATAAACATTTAAATCTTTACGTACATGCATGAAGAAATGCTTTTTGCTTCACTTCAAACGTCAGCGATGCTCACGAGTTGACTAGATTGTACACACGAGTTACCCTGTCCATCGTTGTATGAGGTAAGACCAGTGAACTAGTTGTAATGAATTTACAATGCCCTCTTAATTAAGAGTAAATAAAAATTGTTTAATTGAAAGTAAATGCGGATAATGAGAGGGGTGTTTCCATATGGTATTCAGAGCACTCACCAAAATTAATTAATTCATAATTTGTTTAGTGAAACATCCGAGACAGCACACTGTAATTAGCAGCAGTTAAAATAATAAATTAATTGTTATGTAAATTGTAAATATTTACATAATAAATATAAATATAAATAAATCATACGCTACAACTACTGTAATAATTTATACGGCGAATGCTGCGGCAACAAATATGCTAATAATGAGATATTATATAATGTTAGTTGAATATTTGGGGGAATATGACTCTGCCGAACAGACGGTTTAAATGACTAACTTGCTGAGGCAGACACGCGCCATGTGCAGTGCACGCGCATTTCTCCCAGCGCTGCTGTTGCTGCGGCTGCAATGGCGGCGCTATAGGGGTTAGAAGTAGACTGTGCTTTGAGTTAGATGAGTTTTTTCAGTTTTTGCAAAGGTCGTTACGGCCAAAAACGTGGAGGAATAAAGGACTAAATTCTGCGTGGGAGACGCTGGAGTTTTCAGACCAAGCAAAGGCGGGGAGGTCTCTCACTTTAGATGACATTTGCCTTACCAAAAACAGCTAGCTAATATCCTCGGCAAGCTGTTCGGATGCATTTCTTGCTAGCCATCGTGGTGAGCTAGCTAACGTTAGCTGTCTCGCTAGCTAGCGCTACATCTGTATACAGTAGCTAACTACCACCACCCATTGCTTTTGTCTGCTGACGTGATTTTCTGTGGACTGGACCCGATCAACTAGGTAACATTGAACAGAACCAGAAACCGGCATGGCTGAGAGAAATTCCACAGGATTACTAATGATGATGTTGGAGCCAACGCCAGCGGCTGCGATGACTCTGCCGGCGGAGGTGAGAGAAAAGCTGGCGGAGCTGGAGTTGGAGCTCTCCGAAGGTAAATGTCTCATCCGCTTGCTAGCGAGGTATCAGTGCCATATCTACAGTAGTTGATGAAGAGGCCAAGAGATCACACTCACACACCGGTATTCTGCTCCTGCCTGCTGTGTCAGTTCACCAATCAAATGGCAATGTCAATGCCTCCCCTCATGTTATTTCTTTTCTGCGGGAATTTTAGTGCTTTTTTTAGTCATGGAATCACATTTGCCAGTTACAAGCGTGGATGGTAAAAGATATATCCTAGGGACTGTCAGATCAAGGTGGAGGTTGGAAGTGAAACACCGGTAGCAAGCTGGCCACGGAAGATAAATGAAGCTAGCACTAGCTAGCACTCAGTGCATGCATTGCTCGTTTGGTTACCTGATTTAGCTAATTTCCGAATCTGCAGATTACTTCATCAGCGATGCAACATTAGCTATTTGGAGCAAATCGATAATAAAAGTAGACAATTTCAGTGAATTAACTAATGGAGCGCAGCAACTAAACCAGCGTTAGCTAATCTATCTGTTGGTCATGGTTCATTAATGGTGCATTTGTAGAAATCTTGATCTTGCGAGCCTGTACAATCTGCGTGTCTTGTCGCCAAATATGGAAGGTTTTATCATTTTCTTATCGACTTGATTTATAAATGTAAAGTTGGAAGTTACGGTTACTTAAACAACGTTATATAGTGATTTTCTGTATAATTATATGATCCTATTAGGGTACCAGCGAGGAAATTGCTTCCAAATATCGTTGTTTCTCAGGGTATGTGGTAGACTACAAGTTACACTCGATTATTCTTTCGTTCAGATCAAGTCGCTGAGTTTTAATGGCTCAGTCGTACTGAGTGAAAACGCTGGGTGGTACACGTTCCGTTGGACACTGTTTTCTGTTTTGTTAACCACCATAAAAATCAGTCCAGTACGAATATTGTGGGCGCATGAAGCTACATTTGTATTGCTTATTGATTATGGGGCTGTAGGTAAAGGTGTTCACATTGTCAAATGATAACCTGAGTTGATCAAACACTTACGACTAGGTTAGCAATAACGTTTTTTCCAAATGTTGCCAACTGTAGATGCTTAAAATTTACAATGGCATCATTTTCACTGTCTTGGGATTTGCAGCAGTAGTAGATTGATAAGTACACGTTGTCAGTGGTAATGTTGCTACACGCTGCAGCTAGTCTTGATACAGCACAATAAAGGCTTTTGCTTAGTCACAACATTTTGTCATGAATCTTAGCTCATTGTTGTCCTGGACTGTATTGTACGTTAGTTTGCACTCTTGGCAACAGCTGATCCATTTTTACATCTTGAAAGTATCTTGACGTTAGTAGTGAATCCCAGTTGTTAACGATGAACTATCGAAGATATGGAACATTGCAACATAGTAAAACGGAATATTGTGAAAAATATATCGAACGATAAAGAAAATGTCTAAGTATGTAGCGATAGATGTCTGCGATCCCCTGGATTTATTTGCCAAAACGATCGACATAAGGTGACGTCATACCATATTCCAGCCCTATTGTCAAATGTACAGCTTTTCTGAAGTTGGTCTTTGGCGGAAAGGTTTACGGATAGAGCGGCAGTATATGTACTGTGAGTTTCCATCGCTGAATACTTTCTTTCCGTTGTTTCAAAACCTTATCGATACTGCTGGAATAACATGGTCAAACACAGGCATAACTCCAGTCACAGGTCTTATGAACATGCCAACTCGACCGTTTTCTCCGCGTAGACATTCCTCAGAAGGCATGCTTTAGTTGAAGTGATGCCGCAACTGCCCACATGTTTTGTCATTGGAAAAAATAATCAAAACCCAATAAAGCCAATTATAAAGAAGCAAAGTTTGAGTCGTAGGGAAATTCAATAAAAACCGTGAAAACATTTCGGTGATTCAGGAAATTGTTACACAAAAAGTTTTCAGATTGTCTTCCTTTTACATTTCTGTGCTGGCAAGTATTTAAAGGTAGTGTTCCTTCATGTAAATAATATTGATACTGACAGTATTTCAGTATGTAGCTCAGGCACAGAAGCTGTGCACAACAACAAGCCTTTGAAAATTGAAGTTCACCCCATTGATTCTAAATTGCTGTGTCTGGAATACATGGACAGAAAATGTAATTACAAGGACTCATCTTGAGAAGTGCAGAACTGTTTAAAGCTGTAGTTGCGCCTGTCTTTGTGTTTTATGTTTGTTTGGTATGGCCCGTAGGCTTATGTATGGACAGCAAAAATGGATAAGACTACAATATACCCTATAGTGTTGCTTGTGGAGGTCTTCAGCTTGGGTGCTCAGCTCCATTCTGATGTAGTTTATGCTTGGTGCCCCTTTTCAGTGGGACCTTATGGGTTGTGTACCAAAACTTTACACCTGTTTCTGTACATATTTGGCAATATGTAAAAAATGTCAGAGAATTGACGTTTGAGCTGACAACAGAATTGTATATTGTGAACTTGTGGGGTAGCATTACTTTCATGTCTAATGCTGTTTGCTCTCAATGATTAGGTAGAATTGCCCCAGCCCCCCTTACTTATATCCAGAGTAGTCACCCTGTCGGCTTTGAATCCACTTCAGTGCAGCATTGCTTTTTTAGAATTAATCATTTGATAATGGTAGTCAAGCACTATAAAACATGTTGCTGAAGTGTGATTTTTAGGGTGTTAGAGAAAGTCATGATCACTTCTCATTGAGTCAAACCCTGAAAGAAAAGGTATTTCTAATGTCTTCTCACTGTTTGTTTTTCTTTGCAGAATTTTCAGAAGAAAAATATTTTACACAAGGTGAATTATCTTTCAAAAATAACAAATGGGCTTTGGCTCCTTTCTGTGTGGCCAGACATAGATCAGAGTGCAGTGGGATTCCTGATTTTTTTTTTGTGGATTTTTATGGTTTAAAACAGCGCTAGGTCAGCAAGTTTGCCATATTATCAGTTTTCATATATGCAGACTCACAGGATTCAGTTTAATTTTTCCTTTCTGTTACACCACATACAATTATATTATGTGAATTAACAAAAAACAGATATTTTCCTTATGTACATGAATGTGTATAACACTGTGGAGCTGTGCTAGGCTGTCTTGAATTGTCAGTGGGACTCTCAATGTCCGTTTAGACACGAAGATTCTTGAATTTCTGTGATTTGTATGGAAAATGAATTACAAAACTCAAAATCAGGAAAACAGGAGGTGATTAAGGCAATAGATTTGAATGATTAGGATCATAATAGTAGTAAGAAAATGTATTTCTAGTCATTTTGCACAAACCTATATTACCACTACTATTTACCCTCTAGAGGGTATTAATTATATTGGGGGGGGAGTGGTTGGGTAAGGTGGCAAGGTGGCATTGGGTATTATGTGCTGAAAGGTGCAGGTAGATCATGCTAGAGCAAGCAGATACAGTCAGTGGCCTATATTGCATGTTAATTAGATCAGGGACTGGTACAGCAGGCCTAGTTTCATGTTGGGGTTGTGTTAGTTTTCACGGTGACAGTGAATTCTTGGGAGAACAGGGCAGAAATACCAGCTGAAGGACTTTATTTTATGCTCTTCTTGCATCATTGTACTTGGGAGAGGTACAGAACTGCCTTACAGTGAGCTGTTGTGTTATTAGCCCTCCTGTGTGATGCCCCATGTGTCTGTTGGAAATTTTCGGAAAGTGTTTGTCTCTGGCATTATGACAAAGTCAAACAGACCTAATGTTAAAGGCCATTCAGATTTAAGGTCCTGTGGTGTACCTTTTCCCTCTGTTTCAAATTCATCTAGAACATCCCTGCCCTCATGGCATCTGGCAGTGATGATGTCATAGGAGAAAACCCCACCTTTTATTCCACCCACACCTCCAGGCTTGTTCAGCCTCACCCCAGCAGGGGGTCTGCATTGGTGTATGGACTCGTTGGCCTTGGGCTTGTGAGGCAGGAAACGGTGCTGTAGACGCTTGTGCGGGGGTCGAGAAGCACATCACTGCTGGGGGTTTGCGTCTGATCTGCAGAAATTTACAGGGAGACACTCAGCTTTGAGCACTCACAGAAGGGTGCCAAAAAAACCTGGTGCCCTCTCCACCCAGAACTTCTGGCTTGGAAGATTAAACAGAGGGATAGCTTAGCAGTACATTTTTCCTCCAGCATACACAGAAAGAGCTTTGTCGTTTTTGGCCTCTTTTGTGGTTTTAAAGTCTGTATCATTATTACATACGTGTGAACACTGGAGCTCATGTTAAAGTGATGGCGTCTGCTGCTGAGCGAGGAAAGGCTCCTTTGTATTGCTGTATTTTGGGTGTGTACTGGAGGTTTTCCCAGTTGTGAATTAGGAAGTCTGTTAGAAAGGAATACTGTCAGACAGTTGTTGAGTCAGTGAAAAAAAGACATGCAGTTGTGGGGATTTAATACATTGTCAGGGCTCTTAAAGAGGAAAGTAAGGAGAATGAGCTGGAAATAGAGAAGTAGAGGGGGTATATCTGCGAGAGATTCAGTATCACAGGGTCTGAAATCAAATTGTTCATCAACAGAGACAAATTACTTATAACCCACCCCCTCAAATTTGGGATTTTTTAGCATGCAAATGGAAAATCTCAACCAGCACTTGGTGCTTGGCAGGTGATAATTTTGGTCCCTGTTAGAGAGTGCCATTGCAAGAGAGGGAGAGTCAGAGGAAGGGAGAGGGAATTGGTAACACTGTGCTGTATGAAAGAGTCACTGAGAGTTACATTAATGAATGACCTCTCATTGCTTTGTAGCTTATGAAGCTTGTCATTGTGAATGTATGGTCAGTGATGGACAGTCGGAGGTGGGGAGAGAGGCATTTAGGGGGAGTGTAAGTAAGTGTTCTGTAGCCTACTTTTTGGTGAGCCGCAGACTGAACTGTAGTTTAATTTTTAATAACAGGGCAAACTGGGTCTGACAGTTTGGTAAACGCAGCAATAGTGCATGTTTTTTCCCCTTTCAAGGCTTTAATTGAAATTTAATGTTTTTCCTTTGGATGCATTTCAATGCCTGTGTCAGTCCACTTTTTCCATGCTTTAACTGTTTAACTTGAGCTGTTTTTGCTGTCAGGTTTTGATTCACCCATTCCCCCTTCCCACTAGATCATCAGACATACTGGACACAAGGCATAGAACACCAAGGATGTATCAAAGGCCAGTATTAGTTTCAGTTCAGAAGCCACAACTCTGCAAATAATTCTGCATTGAGCGGTATTTTTCACCTGTTTCTGTTGTTCAGCAGATTGATGGTGTCTGAATGAAGGTATGTGTGCTGCTGAAATGGGCTTCATAAGGCGCTGATTAATGATCCTCTGGCCTCTGCAGCAATATCACGCAGGAGCCCTTGCGTGACCCTGTGTTGGTTGCATCGGGTTCATGCCGCGCTGATGCATATTGCAGTTCGTTGCAGGGGAACAATGGGGAGGCTTTGGGGATGGGCCTGGCCAGCTGACCCAGACTTGACTCTGTTGTCTGTGCTGTTGCAGCGGGGCAATGGGACAGAGTTGACGTGTATCCCCACTCTGTGTGAAGAGGAAACACCTGGGCCAACATTTGTAAAGTGTCTCAGAGTTGGAGTGCTGATGTAGGTTTTGCCTTTTTAATGCTTATATTGCATAGGGGTAGGATATGGACAGGGGAAACCTGGAACTAGATCAGCAATCTGACCCAAGGCAATTTATTTACCTGAGACAATTTACGAATATGGGCTCACTGCCCTAAAATATTGTTCGATTTCCGTAGGGTTATACAGTAATATCCCCTCTGTACACAGACTTTGCTTTCGCCTTTTAATATCAAGGACAAAGTATGCCCAGATTATGCTAGCTTAACTGAACTGACCACTTCCAAGTCTGACTTGTGGTGTATTTTGTGGACACGTGCCTCAGAGTGCCGGGAAAAGTGCAAGCAAGTTACCACGGAAGCTAGCCCATTTTTGGAAGCAGTGACTGGAGCACAGTGAATGCTGGTAGTATGGCTTTGTCAGATCTTTGTGAAACTTGCGAGCACAACTCAGAGTGACTCACATCAGGGTGAGGCTGAGTGGGCCAGTCCACGCACTCCCATCTGGATCTTGGCTACCTCAGCAGTGGTCATGACCCGGGAGAACACAGGAGCACACACATTTTCCAGAGTCTATGCTGTTTTCAAATAGCTGGATTGATATGCTTTGATTATCTAAGGTGACTTACACAGAATACCTGTTAATATTTGGAGTATTTTACATTGTTCTTAAAAAGCAGGCCTAATTTTTATATGAAGTCAGGTGAAAACTTTAAGTGAGAGATAAATCTTTCATTTTAACAATGCCTCACTGAAAAAAAAAAAAAAAAACACAGAGGACAGAACAAGTTTCAGACTAGATTTTGGTTGGCCCTCAAACTTCTTCACATATTATCCGTTAATGCCCATAGATTATTTTGGAAGCATTTAAGAATATCTGCCTTGCTTAAGAGCCCACAGCATACTCATCTAGCCCACACTGCTGCAGTACTGCTGGTGTATCCAGTGCTCAGCTGCTAGACTAAAAGTGAATGGCAGCATAAAGAAATCACTGTCTATTTTTGTCCTCTTTACAGACTGTGCTGAGGTAATCTGATTTACAGGTCAGCACAGAATGTGTTGTTAGGCTTTGCAAACAAATATGTAAATCGCAGCACAAAACAAAACGCACATGCCTGGTGAGAAATCTCCTGCCATGATGTTCACCAGGAAATGGAGGTAGTGGCTCATCAAAGGGAATCAGAAGATGGAAGATTTCCCCTCCACCTTTGCCTTTGTGTGTGAGTCTGTGGAAATGTGGACTTGCTTGGGAACAAGCTACTGCAGGGGAATCTGTAAATGTTCACCACCTCACTTTTCTGCATACTTACTGTTCCCTGAAACCTGCCATTGTAACATTTTGATTTCCTGCTTTTTCCTCAGAATGTAGCGTAATGCAGAGGTCAGCTGCTGCAGAAATCTGTGGGATTTCAACCACGGATCATTGGCTTTTAGATCTTAGCTTTCAAATTAGTCAACTAAATGCTCAGGGCCACTCTTCAATTACTGTGCTGTGAGGATGTGGTAAAATCAGGGAACTTTAGGTTTTTAGCTTCCTAATAATACTCTACCTTCTCCCTACCCCAGGGCATTTCAAAATAATTTTAAAGGTTGTTTTATGTTGTCCATTTAAATATTTTAACACCGAGATATGCGGCGTCAGAAAAGCTTTCAAAAGTTATTTGATAGTATCAGGGTTGTGGGCACAGTACTGTGGCTTGTGCTTTAAAAAGAGTACAACATATCACTGCAATTATGATCATTAGTATGCTGTGCTTGAAGTTTGCTTCAGTCTGTAGTATTATAATCCCTTGGTTCTGCTATGTAGACCATTATATGTGAGGTATTAGAATCAACCGTAGGTGAGATAGATATATCTCTGATGTGAATCTGAGTATTTTAAGACATTGTATTTGTGAGAACATTTATTCAATGCCTTGATAAAGCTGAGAAGTCGAGTGTTTTGGGAACTGTGTAGAGTAGGTGGCCTGGTATCAGGGGAAAGGTCCTGGACCCAATGTGGAGCAGTGGGGGCCCAGCTGGATGTGGGTCAGTGGTCAGCGGGCGGGGAGTGAATGAGAGCATTAAGATGGATGGGCCGAATTACCTCCAGCCACGAGCACATCCCCCAGCATATAACTCACGCTGCTGTCTGAGCCCTGATCTCTCCAGCCGCATGAGCGCGGGGAGGCTCTGGTCAATACCCCATCGTCCCCCCGGGCTCTCGTCGCCCGTCGGGCCTCGTATTGGAGAAGACAAGCAATCGTTCGTTTTTCTGCCTGCTAATGGTGGGAGTGAGAGGGGCCTGCTTCCTGTGGTGAGGAAATAGAGAGTAGCAGCGTGGGTCGTGTAATACAATAGTAAACAAGCCTTTGTGTAACAAGCCTTCCATGCATTGTGGTTTTCACTCAGTTTAAAAAACAAATAATCTTGTTCCCTTTATAGGCAGCAGTACCTTCCACACATCCAACGTTTTGACTGCGTTTACTTGTTCTGTGCAGTACAAAATGTTTGGTTTGTTTTTTGGCGCATTGATTGGTGATTTCTGCACTGATTAGGTTAATCAGAGCATCAGATTATGCATCAGTTACAGTGTGATATAAAACACCTACCTTGAGATTGCGTCGCCATTCTGGACACAGATTGACAGTGTTGTTGATCATTAATAGATGTGGGACATAAACACGACATGTAGCTCCTTTAGAGTCACTTCTCGCAGAATGACTGTGTTAAGTCTTGCTTCAAACACAGGTCTTATGACCAGTGCTCTGATCCTCTCTGTTTGTGTACATAATAGCTGTACTTTGTGCTTGTTGCATTTTCCTTTCCTCTCACAGCAACCCATTTCCTCTTGGTGACATTAAGTCAGTGGTTGATGATGTCCTGTTTGGAAATTGGCCCAATTGGACCCTGTCATTTGTTCCCATTGTCCATAGATTTGGATCTGGCCCCTTTTATGCAGGCGGGCCAATAGACAAGTCAGAAAGTTTCCCTGTCAGCCCCTGAGTGGTAGATATAGATATATATATATATATATATATATATATATATATATATATTATATAGTTTTGATGTGTGCTTGGAATGTATAAATCCTCAGCAGTACATAAACACTGTACAGAGTGACAAAGTGTCAATTCCCTGTAGAGAGATGAAGTGTGCTTGTTTGGTCCCCTGGCTGTGACCTTTTGAAACTGCTGTTTTGTCCCTAACACCCTGACCATTGTCTTATTCTAGAGTTCACTGTCTCCTCTCTCTATTTTTCATGTACATAGCCTGTCTTTTTGAGATTACTGCTCATTCCACTTTTGTATTTATTTGATAGTTTAGAGGAGGAAGCCGGTTATTTATGATACACCTGACATCTGTACCTGACAAAGTTAAATGGGGATTACTTTCAGGTATTAATTCCTCACATGGTTAGTCTAAACTATCGTATTGATAGGAAACAAAAACTGGCACTGGGGAACATACTGAACCCAGGCTGCCTTCACGTCGTCTGGTTTGCCTGCAGGTCCAGCAGCAATTAATGACCTGTTTGCTCCACTGAAAGGGTTATGGGGTGATAACACTGCTACTACTGCAGAGCATCAACAGTAAGAGGAGATAATGCAGCAGCATAAACCCATCCTAACTCAAGTGAAATTGACAATTATGTGGCCCTTAATTATTTTTTTTTTTTGTCTTTTTAGAAAACCTCAGCCGAGGACTACAGACACAGTCCAGGCAGTTGTCTTAGCAGACCATCCTTTTGGCCCTGTCATATTTAATGTGCTACTGTTTTGGTTCTGGGCAGTGCAGCAGATAAGCAATTTTCTCATTCCTGGTCAGCCAGTTTTGGCTCCATCCAGCTCCGTGCTGGGAAAGCCAAGTAAGTTCATTGGCGGAATGAGTTGGTTAGGTCCTTAGCAGGAGCAAAACCTCTGCAACATTTGACAGACAGTCACAACGACACACTGTGTCCGTTTGTTGCAGCAACAGTTGAACAATTTCAGATTGAACATTCTTTTTGTTTGCTGATGACATGGTGTTAGTTATGATGAACATGGCAACAAGAGAGTGGTTTTCATTACAGATGAATTTGCAAATATCTGTGTCTAATTAAATAAAATGAAATTGAAATTAAATGAATGAAAACTGAATTTTGACCTGAAAGCCAAAACATTGTCAAATTACTTGTTCTTTTTAAATCTTCCCCTTTGGTTTTTTGGTCACAGTGCACCTCTCTCTGGTAGCTAGGGTTTTTCTTCTTGAACACGTCAGAATTGTTGAGCCCTCTGAATGGAGGGCTGTCATTTATTAAACCCTGTTCATGCTGCCAGTGAGACCCATATCATAAGGTACCTCAGGGTAGGGAAAGGCCAGACCACCTGGACGATGATGTTCATTTCCCGTCTGTTCTGTTTTCTTACAAGCTGAGAAATGGAGATAGATTTGATGTCATAGTGGGCTGCGGACTGCACCTGTGTTCACTAAAATGCTTGAGCTGTGAAGATCACTGTTTTTTTCAGCCACATTGATATGCCACAGTGATGAACAGTAATCCCTCAATGACACTGAACCTGAGGATTGTAGTTCCAGTCCAGTAACCTCAGCAATGGTCTTGTAGATATCATTAGCTTTGGTGTTCCTCAACTGTTAATGTAAATCACTGCCAGTTATAGGAAACAATATTTATTTGATGTCTAAATGAAAACGCAGTTTATCTGTTCTCTGTGTGAACCCACCTGGTTCCTGTGCTTTAAGTCCAGTAGTGGGTTTGTTCCTGTGGGTTTGTTCCTAACTGTCTCAAGGGGAACTGTATCTGGAAGTAGGAGCTTTTCATTGGCTACAAAGCTGCAGCGCCTTTGGGAACATTTAGCTATGTATATCTGTGTCCTCTTAGGCCGACAGTAAAACACACTTTTCCTGAGCCATGTTTTTCCTCTGCACGCTGAATGAAGTTCCTGTGATACAGGTCTTGGCGGGGGTCGAGAGTTTCCAGGATAAACAGTGCTGGTTGTGAGGATGACCACTGTCCAATGAGTCATTCCTTCCAGAATGTTCTGGATAGCCTGCTGGAGGGGAGGGGGTGGGCAGTGAGCTGACTTGTAGCATACATTCACTTTATCATGACCACATGTTTGATACCATGTAAGGAATATGCCACAATACACATCTGCTCTTCTTGCTACATCTAAAAATGTTTGGTATCATTTCCTTTTTAGATTTTATTGTAAAATGGAACCTCCTATGATCACTTAATGGAAATACCAATATGACCAGGAGCTCTCTTAGAGGATGATTTTCATGAAAGATAAAAGTTGTTTCCCGTCAGTAAAAATTACTATCCAAACAAAAGTCTGTAGTCAAATTAGTGATTTTATTAGAGGTCTGATTATTCTTGCAATAGCATTCTTAGTTTGCTTGTGGTGATTTCCTATGTAATAAAATCCCCACAGCAAAACAGCTCGGATTATTTATATGTCTTGTGGAAGAAAAAAAGACTGGCACAAAGAAAGATAACTCTTTATTACTCACACGCAGTCAGCTCATTATTTTGTAGGATTACATTGGCTGTGTAACTTGGCTTCTCTTTTTGCTGGCATTAAGAGACCATACATTCTGTCATATACCTCATTTTCTTCACAGACATGGTCAGCTTGTGGCATGCTTCCACACCATGGCCATTGCCAGCTGAACAGCATGTTGATAGGAGTTTCCCTGACTGAACCACACTTGTGCATGAGTCACTTTCTACAAGTCTGAGTCAAGCCTCAAGTCTTTCATCAGAAATCTGAGTTCAGTATGAAGTGATGAGAGTTGAATACTTTTAGAGTCAACTTTTGTTACTTAGTTGCCACTTGAATGTGAGTCACTGGCTAGAGTCCCCATTTATATGCTTACCATGGACAGTAATACAGCCACTGCTACTTCTTAAAGGTAGAATATGCAATTCAGCTGTAAGCCATGTGTTGTGTAAAGTCGTAAAATGTAGGCTGAATGGTGTGTCCATTGGGTCTGTATCTCTGTTTTTCTCACAGGACTGAATTTATAACAGTCTGATAGTGTGATGTAGTAACATTGTCCCTCATAACCGAGGACTTGGGGAAATCAGAGACGGGTGCCTGAGAAGGAAATAACTGTCAACTCATTATTGCTGATGCTTTTAGAGGAGTCTGCTGTGAAGGAGAATGTCATGTGAGGATTTGTCCCACTCATACCAAATTATGCTGTCAAAGCAGCAGAGGAGACAACGTGCTGAAGAGCAAATGGCCTTTTTGTCGTGTGAAGTGCCCATAATACTAATGGAAAAAATCCAGATAAAAAGGTAAAGAAAGTTGCCCACCTTTCTTCAACCAAAGCACCTTTTTTGTCTCAGTGAGAGGTCTCACTGTGGTTCAGTTCAAAGGAACTTGTATTTTGGAATATACTCACTGTCTCAATGAAGCAACTGAAACTGCAAACTGTATGCTGTCATATTCCCCTGTATTGTCTCAGACATGGAAAAAATGAGTCTTGCTGTTTTCGGATGACCTCCATGTCCAAACATGAATGCCGTGGTACGTGTTATTGTCTGAGTGAAGAGGTGGAAATGATTTTTAGATAACTGCCAGGAAGCCGTGTTTTTGGAAGCTTACCTGTGCCTTAACAGAATCCTTACAAACAGAACATGTTGGCTAGTTTGGAGGGGAGTTTTGCAATAGATAACAAAGATTATTTTATAGTTTTTGTGCCTGCGATTTACCAGAATGGAATTTGGAATGTAATTGAAGAAACAAGTCGCCACATCTCTTTGCAAGCTAATTAGCCATAACGCGGTGAAAGACACGCTCTAACTGAAATCAGCAGTTAATGTATCATAAAAAATCCTTTTTAGGGCTTTTTTCACCCACAGTTTGATTCACACAAATGTTTAATTCTGTCAGTTTAAAGGTATGAAACACAAATAATGACGAAAATGTACGAAGATGTAAATAAAACAACATGAGCTGTAACCTTAAGGGGAAGGTGGTTACAGTCCATTTGTAGGCTGAACTGTAGAGGGTGAACTGCTCGGCCCCCCATATCTGTTTTGTATGAAAGTAGAGGCAAGTTTGATTCGAAATTTACCCCTTAAAATGAACATCTGAAATAAAAGAATAAAGCAACAGGGGAATGCAATATTTTCATCATGAAATTTAGGTTATCCTTTAGGCTATCTTGACAGTTTCTGCTGTTGGTGAAAAGTATGGGAACAGTCAGTGTTTGAGAAGTAGTTTATATGATTGCAATAGAAGTTGGACTGCAGATCAGGGAATTGCACCAAGGAAATTAACCTGTAAGATTAGACTGTACTTTTCTTCATATGAAAGAAATGCAACCAAAGGCAACACAGTCTTTTATTTC
This sequence comes from Albula goreensis, assembly GCA_022829145.1. Lineage (NCBI taxonomy): Eukaryota > Metazoa > Chordata > Actinopteri > Albuliformes > Albulidae > Albula > Albula goreensis. The sequence goes on along the minus strand of CM040745.1, from coordinate 11,019,896 downwards.
TTTTCATGAAATTAATCAGGTGAACTCCAATGTAAACAACTGTAACTGTATTAGTTTCAATGTGTGAAACTGCCCCTATATTCACATTTCAGACTTAACTGTACAGTGAATAACATAACATTATTATTGTCATTATGTAACAGCAAGTTACATAACGTCCTTCCAAGAATAAATAATAAATTACTTTTGAAGTTTAATAACCATGACGGTCTGTAAAAAATGAGGGTGAATGTGTGTTTGCATCACCCTCAAAACAGCATGGCACAAATCTTCTCTTTCCCACTGGTGCTTAGGCATGCTGGAGCTCTGCAGTTTCTTAAAGCTGCTCTATCTGGGAAACGGTCAGCCTCCCCTTTAAGAGCAGATCTGTTAAGCTTCGTGTTGTTCTAGGGCACTGGCCCGCTTGTTATTGTTATGGGCACTTCACTTCCCTCCGTTTGTTTTCTTTTTTTCCAACATCCTGAATTTCCATGCAAAACAATTAAAGATGAATGGGTCTAATTAACAGACTGCACCACTGAGTCGTGATACAGGGGTGTGTTTTTCTGAAGCTTCTGTTTTTACAAAGATGGTTTGGCTCATTTTTAGGTATTAGTGTATTTCCTTTTCTTTGCCTTGGACACCACACTTAAGAGTTGTTTCATTAAGTTGTGTTTTTTTGCGCCCTGACCAGAAAAATAAACAACTTGTATTTCTGACAGTGGCTGGGGAAATGTAATGTATTGTAGTTTTGTATTTTAGCTGCTCTGGATCCCTCTGGAGAAAAACCAGGTCTGTCGGTTATTTTCAGAAGATTACTGTCCAAACACAGCCACGTCATATAGAGAGGTCATGTACTATGGGAGTTTCCTGCAGGAATGAAAATAGTTTAAAATCCGTTCACACCATTGTGCTTGTGTAGGCCTGTCATTATTGAGATTAATCTGGATTGTTTCAATTGTGGTCCTCTTCCTGGAGAATGTGTGCTTGCCAGGACTAGACACTGTATTTCTTCATATTTTGCAGATGTGAACCGAGGAATGAGTGTTATTTTATTTTTTGTTTCTTTGGTTATTTAATTATGAATGTTCTCTGTGGCTGAGATTGGCCTCTGTCACTGCCATCACTCTCAGGCTTTGTAAACAGAGAGACTTGGATGAAGCTCAGAATTAGCACTGATGAGCAAAGCAGGGTGTGCCCGATGGCTTGCTTCAGTTTGTGCTTATACTGTTACACTATAATGCAGTGTAACATCCCTGTTTTACTCTGTTTATAATTTGTCATAGAGTATATCGGCCCAAATGCCTTGAATTAGCATATACTCATAGTGTTAAGATAATTGCTACATATTTATAAAGGAAAATGAAGAAAAGCAAATAATGCAATACTCAAGTTCTGCACTTTCCTATCAGTTTTGTGGGTGTTGTCCGGTGGAAACAGCACCTCGGCTAGTGGCCATCCAATCCCTGCCAGCAGTCACTGTCTGCTGTCCAAACCCCTCTCTGCCAGTCTGCTCTTAGTTACACTGCCAAGAGCCCTCTGATTGGGTGGTTGCATTAGCCAATCCCTGCCTGTAGATCACACGCGTGTCACACCGGTGGGAGATGGTGCTCTCTGAAAAAGCAGGATCACACGGCCAGCCCAGCACAGGAGACAAGAGGAGAAGGGGAAGGCATGCCAGCCAGACGTGCCAAATCATCTGCAGCAAGGACGCATGCGGAAAAGCTGTCCGCATTCTCCTGTTTCTCTCTATGCCTTTATCTCCCATGTGCTAAATTTAGTGTCCTGTCTTCTTTCAGCATTTAATTCTTAGTCAGAATTCGACATTCTTCATGCTCCTCTGATTAACACTGAATTTTTCAGTGTTCCGGTTCGCGGAGGGCCTGTGTGGCGGTACTGTGTGGCGGGAGGTGATGAGCTGGGGAGGGATGTGTTAGGCTTTGGGGATTCCTGGGTCTTCATGGCAGTCAAGGGCAGCTTCCTCTGCTGGGCCTGCACTTCCTTGTGGCTGCTACCCCGCTGTAGCAGCCTCAGTTATGTCTCAGGCACTGTGTTCAACACTCAGCTGACTCATCTTTATGTTTTTCTCAGCTATAAATCACATCCTGTAATTGCTGTTGCACAAAGACCCAAGTCTTAAAAGTGTCATGGAAAAAATGCGTGTTCCATAAAAGTCGCCTCCGACGAAAATTATTTCCCGTGTGTCCTGACATGCCTTATTGTATGTATTGTAGATATGATGTAACTATCCTGTTTGTAAAATTGCTGAGAAAATTAGGGGTTGTTACTTCTTCAACCAGTTCAGAGATCTCCTGTTTCATCTACATGAGTATTTATTCAAGTAAGGAAATTTAGCTGGAGTGGACCTGTCAACAGCGTGAGGTTCAGCGTGTAGCTGTGGAAGGTTGAGATGAACTGTGGATAACTCCCCATATGGTTATTTTCAGCATGGGCCACAGTCTCTGATGTCCTCACACTCGCTACTCCCTAACAACCCCAGTTGTAAAACACGGTGTTAAGCAACCCGCATGAGGCCCAGTGTTTAGCTGTGGAAGGTTCAGGATGAACTGTGGATGTTCTTCCAGATGGCTGTCCGTAGATGTTTATTTTCCATATGGCACAGTCCGAGAGAGATGGATGGTTTTGTGCTCATGTGCACATTTTGTGCTCCCCTGTCCTGGGTTCGATGGGAGTAGATTGGGTGTCTGAATCAATAAACATCTGCACGTTCTGGGTCTCTTTCCCAGCTAGGGAAATGACATGAGTGTACAGAGCCCTGCTGCTACGCCTCGCTGGATTGTCCAAACCTTCACAGGAAGCTCAGCCTGAAATTCCACAGTGTGGAAATTTAACACAGATTACAACAGGAGTCTCAAACTCTAGTGTTTGTTGGTTTTTATGGTTTCCTTCCAGTCAGCAGCCAATTTAGGCCTTCTAAACAAGGTGTGTGGACTCGTTAGCCAATCAGTAACTCCCGTTAAGATGAATGTGCTGAAATACAGAATACATTGTTGCCTCCGGGGGCTGAAGTGTGAGATCTGTGGATTTGGGTGTGCTGAATGTCGAACTCTGGGGTTTGCAGAATCATCAGCGGCATCTGGAACTCTGGGTTTCCTATGAAAGGATATTATAGCCTAAATAAATAGAGTAAATGTAAAGGTCCATACACAAATAAACTAATATATATTGGGGTTCACAAACAATTGCAAATTTTTTCAGTGTGCTGCCCTTCTTCTCACTGAATTATTTTAGAGAACATTTAAAAACCAATTTGAATCATTACAGAGCACAGAATATCCCCCTATTTGCCCATCTGTTGAAATTCAAATCAATGATGAATCTTGTAAGATAAAGCCTACTGGCAATGTTTTTCTCTGTTAAAAAGCATCCTCTTTCAAGTGACTGACACTCTCTCTGTTAAATATTACCCTCTCCCTGAAGGAAATGATATCATCTCTTGCAAAAGTTTCCTGTCTTTGATGATTAACATTCTGCCTCAGGTAAATAACATTCACCACAAAAAAATAATATAGGAGTCCCTTAGTGACTTCCAAACTTGAGGTCACCATATTGCTGACAGTTGGGACATCAGAAATCAATGCCTTGATTTGGTTTAAAAAAAAAAAGAATTGATTGTGGTCTTTCTTCTGCAGTCATTACACAGTACACAATGGGGTCAAAACAGATGTTAAATGGGAAAAAAATGTAAATAAGACTAATATACCTCAACTCAAGCAATGTGTGGCTTGCACAAAGAGATATAGATTTTATGCTTTAACCCTTCATTTTTGGTCCTCTTGTGGTTTCTCGGAGGACGGTTGGCACATAAGCCATTTATCAACAGGACAAAACATAACTGACTTACTAACAAAGGAGATGCCATGTAAAATATATTCTTGGATGAAAAATGGAAATGTGTTCTTTTTTTGTTGCCTTGTTTAAATCAGTTGAAATGGCATTGTTGAGAGTCAGTTTGCCAAATGTGTTTGTGCCAAGTCCATTTTAACTGAGGCAATATGTACACAGGCAATGCATCATTATTTGAATTTCCCAATTTTCCTTTTTATTTTATAATACCCAATCACTACCCCCACCCTACCACTGCATTATCCCCCAACGATTCAAATTCAAAAGTATGAATACATTAATTGAAAATGCATGCAGCCAGCCCACCAATGGACCACAGCAGCAAGCCCACAGACTTGAACAAGAGCCACTTCAGATTTAAAGCTGGGCATGTCTTTGAAAATAAAACAATGTTTTTAGCCGTTCTTATTACCCAAGGGCATTTTAAACGAATGTCTCCAAACAATGGATTTTCATGAATTTGTGGTTTTCTCTGAGGTCTTCAAAAATTGTTCCAGGCTAAAAAAAAAAAAAAAAAAAAAAAAAAATCCTGTTTTTGTGAGACTGGGATGATGCTCAGTAGCGCTGATCTCATGTGAGATGACAGCTCGGAGCCTAAATCACATCCACAGCCTTGTCGCAGTGAATACGAGGCCAGGGACAGCCATGGGGAGGTGAACCTCCTTCATTGAGCTCATGTGCAAGCTTCCAGATGGAGATCTTAATTTGTTCTCACACACAAGTTTTGAAAAGGTAATTGAACATAGACACACACACAGAAAAGTGTGAGTGCAGAAGAAGTGAAAATCCCTAAAGGGCTTATATTCGAACAACCCAGTGAGAAGTGCAATGAAAAGGTAAAATAAAGATATTGGGAGCAGTACAATCACAATTGTTGCGTTTTTTTTTTTATTTGACTAGCATATTGTTGTTTGCTTGGTCTGACATCTGCAACTAGTTTTGTATCACTTAAGCATTGTAATGCTTTTGAATGGAAACATACTAACATGAATGGGATGATCGTTTATGATTTATCAGCATTTAAGTGAATACCCCTGATGGTTTGGTTCCATTCAGCGAGTGCTTACCAATGCAAGGGAAAGCATTAGGCTCTCACACAAAAGCCTCCCTTTTGTTATTCAGATCTTCCTGTGTGCTCCAAAGCAGTGCTTACACAGTCAGACTCTGAAGAGAAACAGTTTTCTCATTGAAACTTATGGAATCTAGTCATTCTTCTCAGGAAGCCGTTTTGATGCAGATGTTCAGCTTATTCTGTCTGGGCAGTCTTCCTTGATGGTCTCTGGAAAAGAAGGGCCAGCTGACATAGTCAAAATCAGTACATTCATCTTGTAAATCATTTGTCTGTTATTTGCTGCAAAATGGTTTCCCAGCACATCTTGTCAACCATCTTTATTAGAACTTTGAGTTATGTCAATTGTTTGAGCTGGCAAACTTGCAAGCTAGTTTGACTGTTTTCATTCCAGGATATTGTTGAGCAGAATGGAAGTACCCTAAGATTGCTATTATGAATGCAGTATAGGCTGTTGAATTAAGTGTCCAGGTAAAGCACTAGTTCCCAGTTCAATCACCCACCCACAGTGTGGTAACGATTCTTGATCACACCAGTGTGTGTAAAGATGATTTTCCATAACGCAACATAGGAAGGGTCTCGGCTTTGGTTGTCTAGTGTTTGTCCGCTCCTTGCGCAAGAGTGACTTGGTCAGGCGCCTGCTGTCTGGGGTAAAAATAAAAGCAGTGCCTGTGTGCTCAAGGAAAGCCTTCTAACTGCAGGCTTGAAAGTTACAAAAAAAGGTTTTTTAATCATAATTGTACTGTAGGCCCCTTATCAGGATGAGTGACAAGAAGTTCAAGGCAGCAAATAAACACAAAAAGCAGCTGAAAATGAAGAGCCAATACATCACTTTCTAAACTGAAAGTGTAACTCGTACATCACTCTGATAATCTCATCAGTAACAGATAGACGCTGTTGACCAGGGGCAGGCAGAGAGGAGAGGTCAGCCTTTCAGACAGCCAGACTGGACAAAGGGGGGGGGGTGTTTAACTGCATTCAGAGGGAATCCACACCTCATTGACCAGCACTGATTAATGCTACTGCCTCTGCCAGGGTCATTTCCATTTTCAGAAGGCTTAAATATATGTTACAAATGAGATGGGGAAATCCAATTTGCCGAGGATAACTTGGCAATAATGGAACAGCTAAATCAACAAATCATTTTTTCCTGATTTTTTTTTTTTTTTTTTTTTTCCCATTCCATTTTAAATGTGCTGATCCACACTGTTTGCCACTTTTTTTTGCTTTGAATTGGAATGTCAGAGTGCATGATGGGATTGTGCACAGTCCCTGGTTGACCTTTCTCATGGCTCACTTCTGGGGTGGTCGTCTCTTACTGCATTCATCGAATACCAGCACCCTGCTCAGCTTGGCATCTTTTAAATAAAACCCCTCGAAACGCACTCATTTTAAATCTTATTTGGGCATCTCTGGTGGAAAGCAAATTTAACTTCCTCTCCGCATCAGTGAGCCGAGAGTGCATCAGGGCACGCGTTAGTCATCGTGCCAGGCCTGGTGAAGACAGACGGTCGCTGTCGGTCTGAAGGTGGGCCTAACAAAGGGCGTGCAGCCATGTGGAACAACCTCCTCCGTCTCCCTGCTTCCACAATGAGCTGACCCTCGCCCCAAAACCCTCCCTGCTGGGGGCCTCTTGTATACTGAGCTCCCATAGCTCAAATCTTTGCTGGAGAAGGAGCAGAGAAACAAAAAAAAAAAAAAGTGGACAAAGCATGGAATGTGTCAACCCCAGACACATGACCAGAGAAGCGATGTGCGTTCCCTCTCAGCCTGAGGGCACAGCCTGGTAACTTCTCCATTGAGAGACCTGACCTTTGAGAGAGCGGGTCCAAGTTCCTCAAGGCAGCAGAGCATGACACGGGAAAGGAGAACAGGGCCTGAATCCAGAGAGGGGTCAGGGTTAAAACTTTTAAATGTTTTTTTTTATTATTAATTTTTAAATGTTCTGTTATCATAGGACGTTTTTCTATATCCAAAAGTCCAGTTTTAACTGGACTTGTGAAACATGAGTGTGTGGCTAAAAATGATGTTCTCAGTCAGATCCAAATGAGAAACTTCCCATTTCTTTGCTTGTAGAGCACTGCAATCTGTATGCTTGGGTCTTATTTTTGGTGGAAGTGGAACATTAGAGAGCTGGTATTTGGTAATGAGTACGGTGAGAATAGGTCATTAATGAGTTTAGATTTGGTTGAGTTTGAGCTATAATTTGGTCAGGGAAGAGATGGTTTGGTGTGTAGAGAGTTGGAAATGTCACAGGATTGGACACAGACACTCACAGAGTGTTGGTCAGGTTGTCAGGTGAGGGCTAAGGTTTGGAGGGAGAGCTGAGGTACCAGGGCACTACATCAAACAAGTCTCACATCATGCCACTTTCATTTACTGTAATTGAGGAATGTTATAGGGTAATAAATTAAGGATAGATCATAAAAACAAAACCTTTAACAATATTGAATCCTGGACTTGAATAACAACAAGAAAGACTGTACTATTTATTGGATGCGGCATCTGTTATTAATTTTGTGCACATTTTCTGTCTGTTATTTGTTTGTGAGTGAGTGAGAGAGAGAGAGGGTGAAGGGAGGGGAAGAGGTCATACCTCTTTGAGTGGGTGCTCGTGTATGTAAAGTATGGGATCTGGTCCAGCGAGTTGACCCAGCTCCTTGTGTGAGCACAGTCTCGTTGCCAGCCGCTCGTTGTTTAAATAAAAGTGCGCTAATGACTAGCCAAGTTGCCGCAAGGGCACACAGGAATGAGGCAGTCAGCATCCCTGGAATCCCAGGCGCTCAGCAAGGAACAATGGGATGCAGCCCCAGCCGCCTCTCATGAGCCCATAATCTAATAAAGAGTGGAGGAGGCCTGCTTCTCTCCTCTGTCCCTGAGAGAGTTCCTGTCCTCACCAAGGGCCAAGCCTTGATTTAAAAAAAAAAAAAAAAAAAAAAAACCCTCATAGCTTTTTGATGTATCTTTTGTGGCATGACTTTGGGGTGGCATTGCAATGGTAATGATTAGCTGGAAGCTTGACAGAAGCTTGCACATTCATCTGTAAATGTATTTCACATGTATGCTACAGAATTCTCTGTAATCCAGCGAACACCATCTGCCAGGGTATTGAAATGAATAAATATATAATGAATGGATGGTGGTGTTTCCCATTAGGCAGTTGGGATGAGACATTAATCTCTTGCACTTTGTGTGATGCGATCAGAGCTTCAGAGGTGTGAAACCACTGCCAACCAGACGTAAGTGCGCACCAGCTGATGACGGACACACAGCATCTCGTCTCTTTAACAGACTCCTTTGTTTCCCCAGCCACACCTATCCCTGCGCTGAGTGCCAGAGGTGTACAGAGAGTCACAGGGAGGGGCCTCTGTAGTCTGATGCTCTGTCTGTCTCCACACTCCTGCACTGAATCTGATTGGTGTTTCACCAGGTTGTGGTTGGAAAATGTGGTCTGTTGTCACCTGGCGCGTGTAAGTGCTAGTGCTCGCGGTCGACAGGAAGCCTGTGATGGTGACGAGAAAGCGTGCTGATATTTCGGCTGTGACTCCCACACAGAACGGTGCGACTAAACCCAGCCACATGACCTGTAACTCAGTTAGTCTCGTTTTCTCCATCTGTTCGCTCTCTCCTGAAGGAATCTGAGATTTGGCACCACTTCCTCCTCTCTCTGTTTATCCTTTGCTTTCTGAAAGAAAATGTGCAGCGTATTTATTTATCTTGCTTGTAATTGTTGATGGAAAAATCCCTCCTTTTTCTTTTATATTTGTTTTATGTTCTGTGTGGCAGGGTGGGGTGGGGGAGAGGAAAAAGGGCGGGACATTTGGAGGTGAAACGAAGGTCATGTTATCAGTTCAACATTTCAGCCTCTGTTTTGTGTTTTCCAAAGGGGTTGCTTTCAGTCTTTCCAAGTCAAATCCATAAAAAGGTGTTTTATTTCGCACAGGGCAGCTGCTGAGGAACGTATTTCATGAGGAGAGTAGGGAAGAGGACCTCCCTTGGCTTTGTCCAAGCCCTCTGCCTGAACGCCTCCTCCAGCTGGTCTGATTGGAGGAGGTGAGGTGCTCTATCCGCGGTCAATTGGCAGATTTGTTCTGGTGTGGGTTTGCTGAAGGGAGGTTTGGGATGACAGGGTGAGGAGGATGGGATGACGGCCAAAGCGCGGGTGCCGCTAGGTGGAGAAGGAGGCGGCCGGGGTAAGTCCGGGGACACTTGCACAAACAGCTGCCGCAGTCGAGGAACTGGATATGAGCTGGGAGAAAGTGCCAGAACTTGAGCTCAGATTCATTGCAGTATCAGCTCTTTCTTTGAGAGCCTTACAGCAATTGGGAAACACACTGGATATGAACTGGGAGTAGCTGCCAGAACATTCCCCTGCTTGAGAAGTGTGTGGGGTGGGCAGGCGGACCTTGGTGAACCTGTCACTGGTCTACAGATTTTTATTCAGTTTGAAAGTCTCTGTAGAGAAACTGGGCCATGGTTTTTAAACAGTTTGTTTTTGTTGGCTCTAGTGTTTCAGAGACCTGGTGGGAGTATCTGTCTGCCTCCTCCTTGTCTCTCTTCAGTAATGGGGCTGCTATAATTGAATATGCGTTATCTTCATTTGTGTTAATTGGGATGGAGTATTGCCATCTAGAATATGATTAAGTATTCATCATCAGGCCTGCTTCTACAGTGTTTTGTGAAACCGCACACACACTTACTGATATGGAACATCTGCCAATGTTCAGTGAACACATTAATTGTCAGAGGTGATAATATTGGTTCATGTCTCTCATGACAGGGTAGGTATCAGACCCTGCCGTCTCTGACCTCAAATGGTACCAGAACTGGGCATCAAGAGACCCTCACACTGACACCAATCTCTCTATTGCTGGGTCACCTTATCAATCTGATACCCAACACTGAGGAACAGATTTTTGGTCAAATATTGACCCCCAAACCAAACTCTAGTGTGTCTCTATCTGTCTGCATTGTGATCAAAAGGGATACATACTGCAACACTTAAGGTCCACAGAAGTAAAAATTGACACTTTTATCTTTGTTACACTTTTGTCCCTGGAGAATTCATGTGAACAGAATGTAAGTAATATCACCTGCTTTTTCCATTTCTCGCCTTATTGGAGTTTCTAAAATGTCTACTGCAACTTAGGTCTGCCTTGAAAATAAGGGGCAAAGCTTAGAGTAAGTCTATTTCATGGCAGATTTTCCCCCTCTCTATATTTAAACCATAGCTTCCTCTTACACCTCCACTGGAAAGTAAGGGGACTTTCAAGCATGCATTTACATTAAATTATTCTCATTTTTGTTTTAAGTTAGGGTCATTTTGTTTTAACCTAGGAAAATTCAATCAAACTCTAATTCATTTGAATGAATGTACTGGAATTTGTTTGGTTAGTCCAGTTGCTGTAGCAAGCCAGCCAGATTGCAGGTGGTTTTACATTTCCAGATAAGTCACGCTCAATTTGGTCGCCATTCACCTGCAGAAGGAGGGTTTTTGAGCGCTGCAAAAATGAGGGCTTTCATGCATTAACTTCATTAAAAAACGGAAAGAGTTCTGTCAGTGTCTGCTGAAGATGCTGTATATTCAGAAACCATTTGTGAGCAACATCTGGAGAGGAAGAGACCGCGGAAACAAAGGCAAATAGGTGACGTCACCTCCACCGTTTGGTTCCTCTTTCGACTCGTTCCTTTCTAGTTGAGCATGCATTTGTTCGCTTTCATACTGTGCACATTTGTAGTGGATTAACATTGTCGACTGAGCTCATTTCAAGTGGGCCTCCTCTCTCATGCCATTACATCATTATTAGAGATTTCTCATATAGGTCCAAATGAATCTAAGCAGACAGGTGTTTGAATAAAGTGGTGAAAGGAACTATTTGGAAAAGTACCATTAGTACATGTAGTTTGAATGCTTTACCCCTACAGTGATGCCCTTTCTCAGTCCCTAGGGGTTCTGTGTGTAGCAGCAGGCTTAGATCGCTCAATGAAACGAACATCGGTTATAATCACATCATTACCCTACACAGGCTTACTGCAGTATCAGCTCTTTTGCTGTGAAGGTTGAAGTAAGTGGAGCATGTGCTCAAGCTTCCATTGGATCCCAAACCCTCTGATAATGGCTTAAACCCCCTGACTAATCTACAACATATCTTTGCAGAGGTTTCCTAAATGGCTGGTGAGTTCTCTGGTGAACTGAAGCGGTGCTTCAACTGGATTTGTAACCAAAAGTTGCGTCTTCAGAGGAACAAGTTATGTTTTTCTGCTCTGCTGTTGTACTTGCGTAAGCATCACGACAGCATAAGCCATACACTTCTGTGATATGCTCACCCAGAAGCCATTTTTAACATCACCTCTCTGTTTTCTGTGTTTGGTGAGGCAGTTTGACAAGTGACCTCTGAAGCGCAGCATCTGTTGTCCTCCATTTCTTTCCACTCCACACTCCTCTGACTGAGATGTGCAGCCATTTCTTTCGGAGAGCTGAACTTGTTGGTTCAGGGAGACTGTGGGCTCTCAGCTGTCCAGAGGATTGGCTGGTGTTAACGGAGGTGGGAAAAACCCTGAGGCACTGCTGCAGTACATTTAACAGCATACCACAGGACTGCTGGTCTCAGTCAGTACTGGCACAGTCAGGACCAGATTCCAGACAGTGTGGCAAATCATTGAAGCAAGCGCTGCTGCAAAAAGCTGGATCTTCTACCCAACAGCTCGCTGATGTATTTCTCAACTCTGCTATCTAGTGATGGGTTGCAACTAATCAGCTGACCAATGGATTACCCAGTCTTTAAATGTTAAAATACAAGACATAAAAAAATCAATTGTTTGTAAGTGATTTATTTGCAAGCATAATTAAGTTAATTTAAGTAATCAAAAAGGAACAAAAGCTTTTCCAGAAACCCTCAAAGTTTCTAGTAGAATCCAACAAATTTACAAAAAGGCAATTTTGATAGTAATCAAGACATAAAGAAGAATGAAGCCTCATCAAGAACCAAGAAGAACAGACAAAAAATCAGACATATATAGAAGTATGATTAAAGAGAGTAGCTATTCCGGGCTGTTTAGGGAACCTTAAGCAAGTCACTTACCCAGATTTGCCTCAGTGAATAACTGGCTGTGTAAGTGGATATTATGTAAAATGTAAATAATGTATTAATGTGAGTGTAGCCTAATAGCTGAGCTGAAAAAGCCCACTGAAAGCTTTCACCTCTGTAGGAACCACAGAAAAAAAATCTTAATATCAAATGGATGGAAAATACTTAAATGTGTAAGCTATGCCAGCTGCCTTGGATAAGGGCATCTGCCATGCAAATAAATAACGTAATGTCTCAGTGATTAGTACACCTGCTTCTCTAAAAAGATTAAAATACCCAGGCAGTGGCATCATATCTGCAGGCTTGTGTGCTGTGAACAAACACATTTAATGGCAGCTGTGTGTGTGCGTGTGTGCGTCTCTCTCTCTCTGTGTGTGTGTGTGTGTGTGTGTGTGTGTGTGTGTGTCTCTCTCTCTCTGTGTGTATTTGTGCATGTGCGTGCATGTGAGAGAGCATGCAAGAGTATGCAAACATGCATTTTGTCTAACTCGTGAGGCTTTGCATAAATGTTCATTGTACAGTAATTAGAATTGAGAGTAGTAAAAAAAAGTGCCATTTTGTGAGTGTGTGTGCATTTGTTAGTTTGCATCTTTTTTACAGATAACATTTGAGAGCGAGACCTGTTCAGAGGCACTGAGAATAACTTATTTCCCTGTGGGGTGAGCTTCATGTGGATTGTTGATTGAACCACACTGTGAGTCTCACCTGGGTTGGAGAGGAGCGTTTCGCAGGGGAATAAAAGCACTGCATGTTTGGTGGCACACGCTGTGCCACAGAAAACCTTGCCGAGAGAGGAAATGCACCAGAGCAAAGCTCGTCTCACATAGCTGAATAAGATTTAAGGCCTCAGCTCCAGACATGGTGGATATGCTGTCAGCTGTATCTCCTCATTAAAATGACTTTCCTCCTCATAGACTCTGCAAGCAGCTTTAGAACTTGCAGAATGGCACAGAAGACTGATTTTTTTTTTTAATGAGAGAGGAAACATTAAGATACAAGGATGTCAACTGAAATAATTCTCCCTTTTTAAACCTCACCCACTGAGAGATTAGGATGGTATCTGTCACCTGGCGTGAGGAATGTTTGACTCATTGATCGTTGCTGTTCAGCTGTCCAGTAAGGTCAGGATGACGTACCTTGCACCTGAGTGTGGGTCCCAGGACCCATACCTTATTTGGACATGTCAGTGATAACCCTGGTGACTCGGCCTCAGGGCACACACTCACGTGTCAAATGTGCAGGCACCTCACCCCCTCCAGTGTGCGCCGTTAGCTGCTCACCTGCATCCCTGAGCCCCTGTGCCCCTGTGCCCTGGGTGTTTGAGTTCACAGATGTTTTTCATTACGTGAGCTGCTTCACCTCCACAGATTTAGCTGCGTGTGTTTCAGCAGTTATTATTATTATTTTTTTAGTTCAGATGAGCTCTGTGTTTAATTAGGTATGAAAAATGCAAAGTTTCTTTTTGTTCTGTGGTTCTTCCCATACTCATGTCACAAAACCATGTTGGTCAGTGCATGATTTTGTGACAGTGCTTTTAAAATTTCATCGCTCTAGTTTATCCATCTTTCTTCAGTTGGTTTGAGTTTTGATCTTTAAGACAAATTTTATTATCTTTTATAAACTTTTGACTTTCTTATCCATTTCTTATATTTCTGACCCTGTTGTTTTTGTACACCCCTTCTTGCATCCTTTGGTCCAATTGTAAGACTGCAGAAACATTTTTATTTATTTTAATATAAATGATCCTTCCTTTTTCATTTCATTACTGTCTGACCCTTGTTTTTTTTTTTTTATTATTTATTTTTTTTTTTTAGACCATTTTGTAGACCATATCTGCTACTATTAATTTGTGCTTACTTTCATAGTGTCGCTAAATGTCACTCAGTATGCTCTCTCATGCTTTGGTGCCATGTTGTAATTTAAGTGGTCCATGGGAGTACTTTCTGAAATGCCAAATTCCATTAAATGACAGAAGTTCCATTTCCAAAGGTTAATTCCCCAGTTCTGTCTGTGAACCCGCGGTAGTGGAAGGCATGCTGCCTCATGTTAGTAAATCTACAGAAAGGTCATACGCAGGTGAGTCATTTCAGAATTCCGGAATGATCTTTCCTCATCCCCTTGCTTCAGTTGTAACTGTGGTTGGAGGCTCCTGTCTCATCCTTTGATTGGGGATTTGCTGGCTCCTTAGTCGTCTGGACCTACAGGCTGTCAAGGATATGAGAATTTTCTTGTCTCAATTATACAGAGCAGGTATAGAGAGAAGGGAATAACTTTTAAGAAGGTTAAAACTATGAGGGGGTGGGGATGGGGGATGATGGTAGTTGCTGTTGTCATAAAGGGACAGAGAGTAATCTAATATTCCCCCTATGCAGAATGACTTAGGCTGTGGCTGCTAGGTTTTCTCAGGAATAGAATTTAATCTATTTAGAGACAGCAGAATGCTGAAGGAGTCCTTATTTTGAACTCACTTTTTCTAATTTGAATATCGAAGTCACACTTTTGCTCTAAGCATTATATCCGATCATATTATGTTTCATACTGAGTCATCTCAAACATGCGGCACATTCTCTTAGCAGCAACCTAGTTACTCTGTGTGGAGTTGGATTTTTTGGGGTGAGATGAAAGGAAATCATTCAAAGTCTTTTTTAGAACAGTGAGTGGTACTTATTGGCTTAAAATGTGTTTGCATCACAAAAAACTCCAAGAAGGCAACTTTTTAAGACATAAGAAAAAGTTTTTTGTGTTATAGTAAACATACAAATTTTAGTCAAATGTATCTTAAGTAAAATTCATTTGCCACTAAGTCCTAAAAGTCATTGACAGTAAACAAGTGATGAAGTAATCTTTCTGTTGATGGATTACATTTTTTTAAATGTCTTTTTTCTCTTGCAGTAATTCTTCATTTCTGGAACAAAGTTGAATGCTTTTCCTATTGGTTTTTGTCTGTGCCCCCTGTGTGGAGCTGGGCTTTGTTCGGACTCAGTGGAACTACGGGTTGCCCACAGGGAAGCGGGGCAGAGGGAGAGGGGCGTCACAGGCCAGCGATGCGTCGGGCACTTTTTTACACTTTCCGCAGCGGCCTGAGAGGCCTTGGGATTTCCGCCTCTTGGGCGATAAACCGTTAAATTGCCATTGTGCCCAGGCATCCCTGAGGTGAAGCGTGGCTTTGAAAGCTCCCATGTCAGCATGCGGCACACTGTGCAACCCCATTGGCATCCAGGAACGCTTGAAATGGCGCACTGGGACTCACTAAAGCAGGGGTGTCAAACTCAATCCCTGGTGGGCTGGTGTGTGCTCTGTTTTGTGCTCCAGCTAATTGCCCTTGCATAATTGGCCCAATTAGTCATTGGTAAAGGGCACATCCGCAATCCTCAGCTGTAGTAGATTGTCTGTATGTAACAAAAAACTAAATACCTATGAGTGGTCTGTTTGAGATCAGGACAGAGGTTGCATCTAGAGCCAGCATCCCCTC
Source organism: Albula goreensis (assembly GCA_022829145.1). Lineage (NCBI taxonomy): Eukaryota > Metazoa > Chordata > Actinopteri > Albuliformes > Albulidae > Albula > Albula goreensis. The sequence goes on along the minus strand of CM040745.1, from coordinate 11,004,421 downwards.
CATCTCCCCAGGGATTGAGCTTGACACCCCAGGAGTGCTCAGCCCTGCAGCCACTTACTCAGGGGAAAGACCTTTTCACGGCCTACTCTCAGCAGGCTGTATGCCTGCTTCTGCTATGGCTGCTCTCAGTATCACAGAATAGTAGTGTGCTTAAAGCACCATTTCACAGCTTCTTGCTTTTTACCTCTGGCTGGTTGGAAGGTCCATTTATGAGAGAAGTCCTTTATGAAGTGTTAAGTAGCCTACCACATAGAAATAAAAGGTCAAGGAAGCTTCCTATTCAGTTTTAGCCATTTTAAACTTTCAGGTTAAAAGCTGCTACTGGTGAGTGGGCAGTAGTATGTCCTGGTATGATTGTGACCTTTTTATACAGTTCCATGTGAATCCAGAGCCTCTGTGCTCCATTGCTTTGCAGTGTTGTGCTCCATGCCTCTGCTGCTGTGACCCAGTTCCAGGGGAAAAGTCACCGCAGAGCCGCTTGAGCTGGGCCGTCCGGGAAAGGTGGGAGGTGGGGAGGGGCGTAACGGCATGGCTGAGCAGAACAGCTATGCCAGGAATCCGGAGAAATGGCCTGCTGGCGCGCGGCAGTCCTGGAACAAAAGCCCCAAAAGCAACTATTGTTCTGGGCTACGCCGGGCCTGCCTCACTGCCAATCTCATACTGCTGCAACACGCTGTAGAAATGGGGAAAGAAAGTATCTGACGGATGATCGGATGAATGTCTGTCTCAGAAAATCACTGTCTTTCATTGTTGCTGTAGCGTTATGTATTTTTTTTTGTAACTGATCAGCAAATGCAACATGATTTGGTATAAGGATCTTCAAGAACTTTCATTCTCTTTGACAGTCTTCAGCAAAAGGGCCTAACATGAATGACATCGGAGATATCTGGGTCGGTATACATGTAGTATCTCAAGGCAGCACTACTGTTTTAGAATCAGGTTTCCCTTCATATATTCCAACAATATCCATTATAAACTAAAAAGCAAATCTGATTCCCGAAACATTTTAAGCCCCTACGTGAACACATCCCTCTATTTCTGAAATTTAGTATTTTAAATTTCTGATTAATAAGGAAAAACCCGATTCCTGAAAGGGAATAATGTACCCTTCTGCTGAAGGGCATGTCCTTGGATTGCTGAGTGATTGCGATCAGCGTCTTTGTGGGATTTCCTGCTTATGTCTGAAATGCCCCTCGGACTCACAGCGGTAGACACTTGGGCCAGCTTCATCATACGGATGTCACTCCTTGTCCGTGGCTGCAGACAGGGCTACCTGGCACAGAAAACCCTCTCCAGCCTAGATCTGTCAAGCCTGATTATTATTTTTAAAAAGGGAAACGGCACAAAACAACAAAAGGCCTCTTATTTGTATCCTTCCCCAAGCTGGTTAAAAGCCATGTGGGAATGGATTAGAGTTTCTGGAAGATAAAAAAAAAGTTTTAATCATTCACTTAATTGACAGTCTTGTGGAGCTGTCTCACAAGGGGAGTGTGAGGTATGGAGATCGTGTGGCATCTGTCTGCAGAATGAGCTGTGTCATGGCAACATGAAGCAGCTATGTGCTTGAAACCTGCCCTGTCATTGTGTGACCTGTAGATAGGAAGTGTAGTACTTGCTGTCTGGATGTTAGCAATGGCTAAAGAAGGGATACTTTGACCTTTCATGATGAAGCAGCTCAATTCTATATGCACACCAAGAGGAAGTCAATAGAGTAAGGAATGAAAAAGACATGGATTCGGGAATGATCTGAAAAAAGATGGTCCTACCTAACTGGATCAGGTAAAGAGGCTGCAGCAGCTTCATGAATGTGAAGGGAGACAGGCTCGCCTTAGATTCAGTGGCAGATCTGGATTGTTGTAACGGCACATCTGATTCTCAAGGCACTGACATTTATAGGAATTCGGGTCACCTTTTTTTAACCTCTTCAGAGAGCACGACATCAAAAGGGTTTGTGTGCAGCTAAGGGTAACGTCAGCTTTTTCTTTGAAGGCAGGATGAATCGCGGTCTTTCAAGGCGACCTGTTAGAAGGGAAGAGAGAGTAATCACCTCCACAAAGGTCGAAGTAGGAGGAGCACGGGCCAAGGAGGTGAGGTTAAAAGGGAGGATTCAGTGAGGTGCAGGTGGCATAAGAGAGATTGGTGCAGGCGGAAGGAGGAGAGAGAGTTACAGGTGAGAAGGGAGGAGAGCGGAAGGTACAGGTGACATAAATGAGGTGGGTGCAGGTGAGAAGATCAGGACAGAGAGGTACCAGTGGGAGGAGGTGAGGGAGTGAAGAGGAGGAAGAGCATGACTGTGGAAGCTGGAGACCTCAGCCGTACTGCAGAGCGCCAGGTTTTTAATCCCCCAGAGGGGGGCGAGGGCTAAGAGTGATTGAACGGGCTATTCATTATCAGGCGCTGCTGGCATTTTGCCCTTCCGTCCTTTTTCACTGTCTGTCTCTTTCACTGACTCTCTCTCTCTCTCTCTTGCTTTCTCTCTGTGTTGGATAGCTGTGCACACACAGTTTTGTGGGGGGAAATGGCCAGGGGCTGTCAGGTGGCTGATTCTGCTGAAACTGTGGTCTTTGGTATGTGACGTGAAAATCCTGACTGTGCATTAAGTATACTCCGAGGAGATTCAGCAAAGATCAGCTGGTGATCTGCAGAGTGAAAGAAGTGGTCACTGGGAGGCTGTGCTGTGGAGGAGAACACTAGAGACTGTTGCAACAATGGGACCGGTGCTCCAAATGTGGATGAAGAAAATCTGGGAAAGAGAAATGTCCCTCAAAAACTGTATTCTGTATTTGCAAGCAATATCAATGAGCTGGATTCATAAATATACAGTTGCAAGATGTAAAGCACCTGAAATGTTTTAAATGCAATTAAATAATATACAGAAATGCTTGTAAAAGGAAATTAGCTAAATTAAGGACATTGCCACAAACTAGGGCAGCTACACTGGCAAGAACAAAACCAGAACCAGCCTGCTCTGGAATTGGACCAGGTTCCTTGTTTTATGACATCGGCTTGCAGGGAAGAGTTGTCCAATACTTTCTAGGCAGTTAAATATCCAGTATCTACAGAGAACATTTTGTGAGGTGTTATGATGTACAACAAGTGTGTGTGTGTGTGTGTGTGTGTGCGCGTGCCCGCATGTGCGCATGTGTGCCCATGTATGCATGTGTGTGTCCGCATGCATTTACCTGTCTGTACATTAATGTCTTCTGGAATGTCTTATGCGTATTTGACGATATGCATGTCAGATTGTATACATTTAGGCATTGAGCTCTGCACCTGACTGATGATGTCAGTTTGCAGGGTTAATTAACCTCACTCTAAGGTATTACAGCAAAGTCCAACCTTGACTTGAACCTGCTACCTTCTGGTTATGAGACCATGACCTTAACCACAGCACAGCCTCCCCATTACTCCTCTGACAGCTAATACAAGTTGATTTAGTGTAACATGCCCTACCCATAAGAAATTTAGTCCTAGTGGTTTAAATATTCAGCATTATATCTAAATGCACTTATGGTACAGCGGTTGTACCTGAGTAATCATGTCTTAGAACACACTCATTTGCATGTGTACTCTCACTCTACATGACAGATCTGTAATGTACAAATTTCGCTAAGTTTCTTAACAAGCAGAGTTGGCAGAAACGGTTCTCCTTGCATGTCCTCTGTTATAAATATCCATGCTTGGCTAGGCCTCGTCCTTTGAATGCTTATGAGGTGATGTAATCTTGGAAACACTGTGTGTGTTTATTGTAACAGGGCACTCTCTGAAATGGAAAAACATGCCAGGTTATTAAATATATCTAAATCAAATGATGTATTGCATTGTAAACATCCAGTCTGTGTGCGTGTGTGTGTGTGTGTGTGTGTGTGTGTGTGTGTGTGTGTGTGTGTCTGTAAACGGTAGAAGTGTTTGACAGCTGGAGATGATGAAGCAATACCTTGTTTTTGTCTGAGGTTTAGAACCAAGTGGTCACCAAGAGATATTCTTGTTGAGCAAATAGACTTTACCATCCTCAATGGTCTGTGGGGAAACAGTGCCTGTGGAACTGTGGTACAATGATGGTGATAGATAAAGAGAACAACCATAAAGATGCCAAGAAGTGCCCTCATTGTGTCTTCAGGGTGTTCCCCAAGGCTCCATTCTGGGTGCGTTACATGGTAAAAATCCCTTTCTGTGACTGAGTAAACACTTGGGAATACCCTGTAAATGCTGCACAGTTTCACACAAGATAACAGCACTGAATAGGGGATATCCAGAGCTTTGTAACAACACCAGATTTGTCAACCTCAGTGTGTCTTTGTCTGGCTCACTCAGTGTGCTGCTGCTGGTCATGGAGAAGACATTCATCACGGAATGGCCCTTTCCAGCTCTGTTTCCCACGGGGGTCGCGACCCCTGCATCCTGTTTGCAGGTGCAGAGAGTGCGCCGGGCACAGCCTGGAGTGGAGCACTTGAAGGGGAAACAGTGGCGGTGTGTGTGAGTGGGAGAGGAGGGCCTGCCGGTGGCCATGTCCGGCACTGAAAGGGCCCTTTGTTTGAGTCCAGGATGCCCCTCGCTGCAGTTTAGAGCGAGCAGGCCCAGCACGGTTTGGAAGGGGCAAACAGGACATTGACAGGTGCCTTTGCCTCCCCCACTCCCTAACCACCTGTGCTATGTTTCGCCACACTCTCTACACTGCTGCCCAAATGGCCTCCCCCCTCTCCCCCAGCGCTATTTCGCCTTGTTCTGAGCTGGCTCAGTTAATCATTCATTTCCCCTCCTCTGACTGATACTCACAGGCAGCATAGAATTCCCAGGGAGTTGGTCATGAAAGCACAGAAGCATGGTCAGCATTCCCTGGTGTCTCTCACTGTACAGATGTTCGCTCCCTCATCCTCCGACACTTTGGCGATGGAAAAATGTTTCTTCTTCGGATGGAAGTTGAGTTGTTCATGAGCCTCGGTGTGTAACAGCTGCACTGTACTTTACATGTAGGGCGCGTAGTTGTTGTATCATTTCTTCTTCATGAATGCTTTTCACCCTGCACTGTATGTTAGGCCTGCTCAGATTTACTGCCTGTATGCTAGCAGTCTGGATTAGAGGAACACATGTTTTTTTTTTTTTTTTTTTTTTTTCTACAGCCAGGTTCACTGAACATTGTTCACTTAAAAACTGGATGCTGCACCTAAAGGGGTTTTATGCTGTCAAAAGAATTTATTATTGTATTACTACAGTTCTTTCTGTCAGTGCTGTATAAATGAATATTGATCAATTTTATTTTGGTTGCTGACAGATTTACAGATGACTTGAAGCCTAGCATTGATTTAAATTAGCGTGCGCTGATGGAAATTAGACTGCTGTTGTGTGTGTGTGTGTGTGTGTGTGTGTGTGTGTGTGTGTGTGTGTGAGTGCGCTTGTGTATGTTGAAGATTAAGTGCTTGCACGACTGTACACGACCTGAATATTGTAATGTATTGTAATGTTGGCTTCATGGTGCCGTGTTTTTTTTTTCATGTAAGAATGGACCCAAGCAAACCGAGAGCCCCTCCTGTGAACGGAGCAGTTTCCTGTGAGCGGGAGACAAACTGCGTGCGCTTCCCTCTGCTCTCAAGCCAGGCCCCCGTCAGCCGCAGCGGCCAGTGGCCAGACTCGAGCGGCCCTTTTAAGGCGCCTGGGTGTGCCTCTCCCTCACAGAACTTTTTTGGCTGGAGATTTGCATACTTTTGTTTTTTCTCGCATTCTGTTGCTCCCTCTCCCATTTCTTCCAGTAATATGTGTAATGTGTTTTTTGGCTCTTAAAAAAGTACACAGGAAACAACACTAATGCTAACGAAGGTCACAGAATTAAAAGCGGTTGGCAGTGTCTGGTTTCCCTCTCTGATTGAGTATACTTTGTTTTCCAGTGGGAGGAGTGGGTACCGATACCTATAACCCAGTTCAGTAGTGCACATAGGAAGCCATGAACTTCTCTGTATCAGTGCGGAATGTACTCAGCAGTTTGTCAGCCCTGTTTTTAATTCAGAATAAGGTTCTGTGCTAGGTCGACTGTATCACACAAGTGCAACAGAGGGACACTAGATGCTCCCATGTGAGACATTGCAGGACATTAAGGAGTAAAAGAAGGGGAGAGGGTCGAAAAGAGAGTTACATTGACTGCAAACAGTGCCCATGTTAAACTCAAGTTCTGTAAAATACATGCCTGCCAATGCCAGTAAAAGCATGATTGGGATGAATACCATTCCGTTTCAATCCAAAACACGCAATTTCACAGAAACGCTTTTGCTCAAAATAGCATTACGGTCAAATACCACACTGGCCTAAATTGTCAGGAAAAAAATCCTTGAATGTAAGTTGTTTCTTGTTCTTCCAACTTTATCCTGCAGATTCCTGAGCTGCCTGCTTTGGTATGAGCGAGTAAAGCTTCCTGACAGGTTTGGCCATGGTAGCCAAAACTAAATCCACACTATACTTGTTTCATAGATCAGTCAGTGCTACAGAAACATTAAAGAAACATTAGGTATTTCAACCTAAGCGCTGGAAGCGGAGAGGCTTAAGATTAAAGAGATCAGAATGGCATTAAGACGAACATTCAGATGGGTTGAAAGTTATCATGATCATCAAAATAAAATTTGTCCATCACATCCGGGGCATTATTTGAACGCAGGACAAACACTCCAAATTCAGGAATTGCATGATGTCACATGTGTACATGAATGTGCTGATTATATTTATCATTAAAATGAATTTAGAGGATAGTCGGCTTGCTGCCTGGTGTGTTTTGCTCTACCCGTGAGCAAAGTACTGAACCGAAAACTACTTTGATGAAAATCCAGCCATAGATGAATACTATTTTAAAACTTATTTGCTTTGTATAAGGGCATCCTTCGAGCAAATGAATGATGTTGTTTGGAGTTCTGCATGGCTGCTGGCTGTCTCTTGAGACCATCTTTGTGTGTGTGTGTGTGTGTGTGTCCGTTGGCTCTTCTCCTTTCTTCAGCCAGAGAGGACTGATAAGCCAGTCAGTGGAAGAGAACTCTCTGCTGGGATAGTTGGAGGTTGGGTGGGGGTTGGGGGGGTTGGGGGCATGGGGGGGGAGTTAGTTCTTTCATCCATGTCATTCATTTAAAGAACAGCTGTTTCTGAAAACCATAATCTCAGGTTAGGATAATCCCTGATGATAGGATTAAAAAATGCAGGCAAATTGGGCTCTTTAAGAGTGTATGAATTTATCCCCATTTGTTTGTTTGTTTGTTTGTTTGAAAGCGGTGTGGATTAGAGGGGATTACTGCACTGGGGCAGACCTCAGGGATGCATGCAGGCCATGGAATCAGCTGTTTGGACAGGGCGGTGGTGCAGCGCCAGTTCTGGAGAGAGAGAGGGACACGGGGAGAGAGAATGAGAGGGAAAGCAATAGAGGGTTGTTTATATTGGGGATTATGGAAGGTGGGCTACCTTGTTGTAAAGACTCATACCGTGAAAGAGGGAGTTTTCTGCGTCTGTGTTCAGTCTGTCTGTGGCCGCAGGTCTATCCTGGTGTGTGTGTGTGTGTGTGTGTGTGTGTGTGTGTGTGCGTGCGTGTGCGTGCGTGTGCGTGCGTGTGTGCGTGTGCGTGTGTGTGCGTGTGCGCGCGTGCGTGTGCGTGTGCGTTTGTATCTGTACATGCCTGGGTGCATACTTGTCTGCCGGGTAGCAGGTGTGTCTCCTGACCCTCTGTAATCGCAGGTGAGTTTCCCCTAATGTCACCTTGGTATGGCAGGCGGTGGCCGAGAGGACAGGTGACAGATAAACCGTTTCAGTTCCTCTTTGCAGCAGTTGGTGGACGCTGCGCACTATCTGCACTGATTCAGTGTAGGGACTTACCCACTCTCAGTCGTACCTGCTGGCACGCAGACACACACCGTTATTTCATTCTTTATCTTTGAGTGCAGAAGCCACTACAGCAAAAATTTCCGGCTTTGTGCACCCCACCTTGGTGCTATTGTTGTTGTGGAGCGGGGTCCTCTTTTGGGTGGGTTGAAAAGGGTGGGGGTGAATTCCTCTATGGGGTGGGGTGGGAAAAGATGGGAAGAGGCAAATCAGGGAACTGCAGTAGCTCTCCCCTTCGCTGCCAGGTCATTGACCTGACATTCACAACTAAGCACTCTGTTTTTCCTATGGAAGCAGTTTAAGAAATTCCTTTAACTTAACATTATTGTACTAAACATAATCTTCTTTAAACTTTGTTTAGGAAAAGCCCAAAAGCTTTTCCTAAAATTCACTTCACATAATTTGCATAAGAGTTCACTTGAAATACAGTGGTAGTGTAATTTAAATCAGTTCTCATTGTTTAATTCCAGGAAAACTGCAATTACACAATTAGATTAATTTACAAGTTCGTGTCCTCAATGTGATTCCCAGGATCTGTGGTCCAAGTATTTTTTTTCTTCTTCCATACCATGTTTTCTGAACTCTTCCTTGGTACATATGTCTTTGTTTGCATACATATGCTAATTTGAAAAAGCACTGTGAAGGAGTGGCCCTTCTCAAACTTTGGCAATTTAGTAATTGTGTGTTAATTGGTAAATTGGTTTCTGTTAACTAGACCAACTATATGATTGAAACCTGGTGTGATCAGCTCTGCCTATAAAGGTAGCCATTCCACTCAAGGGAGGCAATGGGGAGGTGAACTGCTAATACCTGCTTGTGTGTTTTTAAGATAAATTATTGTTTTAACCAAGCCTTTTACTCAGTTGTTTTTAAGCCTTTTTACAAGCACACTTTGATACATTCACTTGCATATGGCATAGATACCAGAGTTCACTTGCAGACAGGCAGAAACCACGTCTCCCTCGAGCTCTCTGCTTGCTTTTGTTCCATCCACATCTTAGTGGCTGTAAGTCACTGTTTATGTTTTACCCATAGCTCCAGACAAAGAGAATCAGACTTGTCTGTGTAGGTGAGAAAGGCCCTTGGCCACCCTGCTGAGCTGCTGTATGAGTGGCTGGGGGCCCCAGGCTCCCCTCTGCCTCCTGCAGCGTGTGATCACTAACAGTGATTATCACACACCATTAAGCCATCGACACTGATATGCTAGCCGTCTGTGTGATGTCCCTAGTGCCCCCCCCCCTGAACTGCCAGGAGAAAGCCCTTAACTACTACTGAGAGACAATCAAACGTGCATTAACACACACATAAGCACGCATGCATGTATGACATGCAGCTGCATGCTCTCACAAACACACACACCCACACTCATGCATGAATATGTTCGCAAGAATATCTGCATATAGAGAAGCATACAGCTGGGTAATGAACTAGGCCCAATTCTTACTACGCAAATCAGGTCTGCACAGGGAAGTTAGCTAATGTGGTGGAAAACTGGGAATGGCCTGGAATATTGGTCAGTGCTGTGGTGTCTTTCTCGTAAGGGCTTTGCACCACAGCTCCTGGAGTGGAATGTGCTCCTAGGAAGGTGATGTGTAAAGTGTCCATTAAATCCATCATCACAAATTCAGCCCAAGAGTGCAGAGCACCAGCTGCTAAGTCACCTCAGGTCCTCTCAGCTTTTAATAGCAGCCATGCTAACATTTCCCCCGTGGTAACATCCTTCACCCTCCCTGGAGATGCTAGAGCTTTCCTAAATGAAAGTGACAGCTGAAAGTGCAGAACTGTCTTGCTTTCTCTCTGCTTTTCCTTTCGCTTTGTCTCTCTCTCTCTCTCTCTCTCTGTCTCCTGGGTATTCAGGTGGAGACCATTTGCATAACAAGAATGCTTCCCTTTTGCCAAAGCATTTTAGGCCATCACGGCAAAATGCATCTCTCTCTCTCACTCTCTCACTCTTCATCCCTCGGTCTATCCGTCCCTCCCGTATACTTCACCTTTAGAAAGGAACTGAGAATACATGATCAGTCTGCCTTCCTGAAATTGGTCTCAGGTTCCGATGCTGTTTCATGTGAACCTGCCCATGAAACCTAGCTGACCCGACAAGGCACAAAAACATGCTCAAACAGCCAAGCTAAAATTGAGGGAAAAAATGACTGAGAACCTTTAATTTAAAAAAATCTAACTTTTAGTAGAGTCCGACAGGTTTTTCCTAATTGCTGGGGACACAAGCTTAATGACAGCAATAACCGCTGTCAAAACCTGCCCGTCCAGCAGAACAAGGTTTGTCGCATGGCTGTCAGTGATGCAGGGTGGGAGGAACTTGGGGCCTTCCCCTGAACAGACCTGCTCATTTCTCACATTGTTAGTCCGTGACTCAGAGCATTCAGATACCAGGGCTGTATTACAGATTGTGCTCCGTGCGCTCTGTACTATTTTTACCTGTTCTTTCCAAGAAAATATGTTCATTTTTTCCCCCTCAGTGTGTGGTAAAAATGTAGTATGGGTCATAGACTAGGCTCGCGTATTTCAGTCAAAATGTACGTTTGCATTTAGCAGACATTCTTGTCTGAATTAATTTATAAACGTGCACACAGTAGGATAGCACATCAATGCAGATGATACCAAATTGTCAGTGCCACAACTGACCAAAATCTAGTGTGGAATCACTGCAGGCCTACAACTGGAAAATCCCACAAATGTAGTATGCTGGAATGATAATACACGCTATACTAAACATGCAAAACAGTACAGGGAGCCACAACATTTTCCAGTGTTCAATCACCACATGCAACAAACACCTGACTCAAAATTTAGTTATGAAGCATCTGCAACACAGATCACTCCAGCTCATAATACTTCTCAAGTATTGATCTATTTACATTACATAACATTACATTACATGACAGGCATCTAGGCCTTTGCAGGCCTTTTTTTATACCTAAGCACAGCTCTTCCAACATCTGTATTAGAATGTTAGTAAGTACAGAAGGCAGTATACTGCTTGGGCTTGTAGGGCTAGGAAGGGCTCCGGACAAAGGGGGAAAAGCAGATATTTTCTGTGGTATAGCTGCAGCGCTCAGTTCCTTAGCCTACTTCCCCCTGAGCTGGAACACTGAACCCTCCGCAGAGAACCAGGCAGCTATTCTGAGAGTTTGTCAACTGGATGACGCACTTAAGCACACATCCAGAGGGACGTTTTTGTCATAACGTAAAACGTTCTAGCTCCTTTCAGAACTCATAAGATAAAAATGCTCTGCAATATGGGATTTAATTAAGATGGTTCTGTGTTGTCTTTTTAAGTAGTTTAACGCCATGGGGTATGTAGGTCTTTGCTCGTTTTGCTGTTTTGTATTCTGACTGCAATGCTGAGTGCAAGTCACTCTGGATAAGGTCATTTGCCAAATAAGTGAGTAGTAAGCATAATGACATGCACAAGACTTTCATCTTAATGGAATGAGGTTTGAGCCTAATGGCCATGTATGGATATCAACACAAGGTCAGTTGTAAAGGATAGAGGACATCTCTTGTGGGATAGTGCTGTTCACTGATGTGTGTTTGCTGAAGTACGTTCTTCATTCCCCCTAGTAAATACCCATCTGTATGTGAACATCTTTAGATGTACCTGTCTGTTCCTCATACGCAGTTTTGTCAGTCACTATAGATAAGAGCGTGCGGTAATGACTGAGTGTAAATGTAGTTGAGAAGAGAAACATAAATGCTGTGACACAAAGCAAAACCAGTGCAGTGTTCTTCTTTCAGGGTCTTGTGTTGCTGTGAAGGCCTCAACCAAAAGTTGTGGGGGCAGGGTGGTGGGGACGCCTTCCTTCGGTCCACACAAACAGCCTGCTCCATCTCCTCCAGCCCACCCCCACCCCAGATTGCTACTGCTCGGCAACAGGAAGGAGATAGGAAACAAAGAGCCCACTTCCTGTGGAGTTGGCCAACATTCCGCACAATGGCGAAGGAAATGCCTGGCAACTGCAAAGTGCCTGCAGAGTGCGAAGGAGAGATAAACCACTGTTCCAGAGTCCTGCCAGCTCTCTAGGGCTCACTCTCTCTCTCTTTCATTCATTCTGTTTTCTTTATTTCTTTCCTCCCCTTTCTCCCTCCATCCTCTTTCTCTCTTTGAATTACATTTGCTGCGGTCCAAAGTTAGTTATGGTGGTAGGACTGTGATTTTTAATAATGTTTCTTTTTTTTCTCCCACCATTGGCTTTTTGATTTTCTCGTTGTGCCATGACTCAAATGTAATGGTGGATAAGCATGGTTAGCTTCAATAACACTCATTATTAACAATAACAAAGCCAGTAATAGTGCTGTTGGCCTGTGTGATGGCAGAAAACTTCTGGACGTTCGACTAGATGCTGTGTTTCATTGCGAGAGTCCCAGTGAGGTTTTCCCCTGCAATATTGCATTACAAGCCACAGCAATTATCATTCAGTTTTTCTTCCATTTTACTCATACTAAACCCATAAAACGAACTCAAATGTTACTCTGTATTTTGCCTGCCTGAAGTAGACTCTGCTGGTATCATAATATTGTTAATCTAGCCTCTGATGGATAGCTTTTAGATGTGTTTATTTATGTAGTATATCAGAAACATAGGAAAGGGAAGACTTTGAATGGGGCGATATAGTCTGTATGTTTTTCTTTTTGATTATCCAAAATAAGTTTGTGTGTGTTTGTCTCAGAGGTTTTGCTCAGAGCTTTCTGGCCAATCAGGATAGACTGATTGTTTTCTTAAATGCAGGCTTTGGCTCTGATTAATCAAAAGGGACAATACCACAGATTTGTTTATCCCTGGGTCATCTTTCTTTTAAACAGAAAGGGATTTTTGAAGGTTGTTGACAGAAACCTCCAGCGACTGTTTTTGATTTGTTCTCCATCAGAGGGAAATCTTGGGCAGAAAACTGCCCCTGGTTTTAACACACAAACTGTCTTCATGTCTCCTTCCTAACCATAGATTTCCGATGCTGGAATGGAATCACTTTAGTCAGGAACAAGAGTGGGGATTTTGGCATTGTGGCAATAGGGGCTGTGAAACATGGCAAAGATACTGTGGGAATGTCTGCCTTAACCCTTTATTTTACAAGGTTTGTCTTGCTGAAAGTGAAAATCCCTTATTTTAAGAGAGGCATTGGATCACATTGAATAGCCACTTTTGTTACCAAAGAAGCAGTATAATCCTCTCAGGTGTATCAGTTGGGTTGCTATAAATAATTCATACTAATGCATTTGTGGGTGTGGTTTATTGAAATTGAAAAAGAGCATTTGGACCTATTTTCATGTTCTCAAAGTGGAATTTCAAGTACACCAAAGTTCAACAGGAATTAAAAACAATTTCATTTGTTTGGTCAGAGCCAATTATGGACGAACTTATTTTTCTGTCTGTTACCTAAATACAGAGCATGTTGAATTCACTGGATCTTTAATGGAGGCCAGTGATTTAACTCTTTGTGTTTGTCTTTTTAAAATGCTCGCAATCACTCTTTCATTGCTGACAGCCCAAAGGGGCAAGCCATTGACTCATGTCACCATGGCAACATTCTCTTGGGCTAGTTAGCTTGAATAAGGGGAAGAGGGGAAGTCAGACCGCCATAACATTGCAAAAGCTGTAGTTTAAGAAAGCCCCCTCACAACCCTCTGCCCCACTGCTCCCTTTCCTCATGACTGGATGACAAGTAACCCGGTGAACGGTATGTACTGGATGGTGCAGTGCAAGTACGCCTATCCTGATTGGTCGGTCTCTGTGCACACACATGTCAGGGAGAGAGGCCTGGAGCAGAGCAGATTCATCTTCATCCTTGACCTCCGGAGCGGTAGTGTATTGAGCAGAGCCTGAAGCTTCAAAGAGATCCCTGACCTGACTGGAGGGGAGCCGCCATTCTACAACCCTCTGAAGAATTCCCTGCCCTGGCCAGGAGCTCCCAGCTGAGTTCATGTAAAAACATTGCACAGTATTTCCACACATATTCACATACATACATACACACCAGCAGCAGAGTGGCTCGAGCATGTGGCTGAAGTACATTCTCCCCCATGTCCACACACTATATATCCGTTCCCTCCTTGTTTGTAACTGCATACCCTTTAGATTTCGATAACAAGAGGAAAGCAGGAGACAGACCAAAGCGGAAAAACTGCACAGCTCTGCACATCACGCCGAACCCCCTGTGTGACCCGTTTCCTCCATGGACGGGCCCTTTGTTCTGGAAAGGCCTCTCACAAGGCCGAAGCAGAAGTGTCTGAGAGGAAAAGGCACGGAAAGTGAACTTTGTACAGTGTTTTCCATCTCCTGCGTGATTGCCAGCCATGAGAGCTCTCAGCCCCACATGCGTGGCTCCCTCCTGCCCCAGGAGTGCAGATCCGAGGAGCGACGACGTCATCTCTGGCTGATGGACACAGTGGCCCAAGAAGGCTTTAATTACCTCAGGGCTGAAGTACTTTGGCAATACTGGGAGACTACATCATTAGCAGACTACATGCTCACACATGTGAGGATTGTTAATATCCAGAACATTAAAGGAAGTGCCTTTCTCCTTCCCTTCACTTCTAGATCAGAGTATGTGGAATCCCAACTGATCCTGATTATATATTTTCTGTAAGCTCTAAAATATGTATTCGTACTTACAGGCCCTCCATGTGTGTGCGTGCGTGTGCATGCCTGAATCTACAATGAATCAAAGAGGATGCCATACATCCTAAGATGTACATACACATACACACATCTGTCAAAAGCTCATCCATAAACACCATTTGTGGTGTGTCATGGGAGTTTTGCCCGTGATTGACTGGTGTTGTTGTAGCGAGTTGTTTAGTTAGAACTCCTTCACTCCACAAAGAATGTTGACTGCAGCTGGAGAGGAGCGGCGGTAGCCCCGCAGTGCGACTCCCCTGCACTGAATGATAAACGCTTGTGTGACTTCTGACCGGCACTGCGCGCCGTTTGATGTGGTCTCAGGGTAATAGAATTTTCAGAGGGAACTAAGGATGCGAGGCTCTCACATCTATGGCTAGCGCTTAATCGCGCACCTCCATCAGCTCTGTGTCTAAGGCACTAATGCCGCGCCTTGGGGCTGCTCCCCTCCAACCTTATAATCCCTTTTACCGCTGCGCGCATGTGTGTGATCAGGCTCCCAGACAGCATGACGCAAAGGGGGGGCTCTCTCATCACCTGGGTGGAGGCAGCCTTCCTGAAGGCCAGAGTCACACTGGTGCCTGTGGCGCATCCACCCCCCCAAAAACAAAATCCCTCATCTCTCTGAGCGTCTGGTCCTCTGGGAGGGGAGCAGCTGACAGCTCCTGGGAAGAGCTGGCGAGACTCTTTCCCTGAAACCAAATCATCGATTTTAGCTTGGCTCGTTTCTGAGCCTGTTGGCTCCATAATTCCTCCGAGACCTTAGCCTGGGTCTTCCAGAAACATCCTCATCCACAGTGCACACCTGCTCCATGTGCAGTCAGCTTCAGAAAGTTTGTCCACTGTTTGCTGCATATACTTTTGTGGCCCTACAATATAGGCCTGAATGATGTGGCATCAGTGGTTTCTGATTGACACCGCACAGACTGTAGTTTAAAGTAAATGAAAACAGAGAGGGAGCGTACTGTGGCTACTTGTAAATGTTGGTCCTTAGAAGCCAGCAGTGGGCTAATGTGCTGACACAGGGGCTGAGGGTCCACTGTCATCAATTCAGGCTTCAGTAAAAACTCAGTCTGCACTCTCCTCTGCTTCACTTTGTGTACAGCACAGGTTCCTTACCTGGGTCCTGACAGGCTATTGGGTGTGCTGTTTACTGCTTTGACAAATCTGCAACCAGATGAGGTGAACTAGCCTTGTATCAGCTTGTGTAATTGATAATTCAGTGCTGTGTAAGAATAGAACACAGCAGGCTGTTCTCTCCAGGATCAGAGTTAGGGGCCTCGTTAAAAAGACTGTGTTTAAAGGAAGGAGGCTGCTGTTTTCAGATGCCTGCTGCTTTTCAAGCTGGACACCTCTGTTGTAGTTTTACTTGAACTGAATTACTTAAGCTAATATTTAGATATCCAAATTTACAAGGGAATGACATGGTGTGTAAAATGACATGTTGCCATCCTTTTGATTTGACTGTGCAGTTGGTAACAAGGACTTTTTCTTTTTAATTTTAATTCTAGCAGAATGACAGACCCAATGGATGTTAACTGTTAAAGTCAGATGTTAACTTTAGAATTTAAAGGTCAGCTAGACACTTTTGATGTATTTTTTCATTTGGGTTCAACATGAAAATATATGAAAATGAAATAAATTTGGCACTTTTAATTGCATCAGTCATTAGCAAGACTGTGCAGTACACTTTGATTTCCTTGGCTCTGTTTTCATTACAGTTTCACTTTTGGGTTGTAATATCTTGATGCACCACATTGGAAAGAAATTCTGAGGAAGCACTGCACCTTCACACATTCATCGGCTGCAGGCTTATTTTCTTTTGGTATTTCAGTATATCTGAGGCAGCCTCCTAACCCTCGTCCAGGAGAGCTGCTGGGTGTTCTGCGTTTAATTGTAATTTAGCATTTAATTGATCAAAAGCAGCAGCTTTTTACACAGCTTGCACACCTGGTTCCTGGGGTCAAAACTGTTCACTGATTTTGAGTTCAAAACAAAACAGGATTGAGAGCTCTGAAACACCCAGCTCAGCTGTGAGTGTATGAGGGGTTAATGAATGGCATGGCGCTGGTGGCTGAAACTCTCCAGGTGAACTCCACACAGAGCCAGACTCCTGTGCCTTTCCTTCCTGCCTCTCTGTGAGTGGGCTCCGGTGGTGTGGAAATGAGGAGGGAGAGACATTGGGACAGAGGAAACGACCTGAGGTGTGGCACCGCTTGAGTTTTGTGCAGTGGCAGCGCCCTCTGCTGGTCATCTGATTTGGTCTCGTGAACCCAAGCCTGGATCATGCCAGGCTTGCTGTTTCCGTACTGATTGCATCTCCTGCTCGTCCATATACTGCAACTTATCAAAGTACACATACAGGGTAAAAGTGTGTCACAAATATATGAATGTTTGGTTCACATAAAGGTTGGAAGTGGGTAAAATGTGCAATTAAACTGATGACTGGGATGGAACATTTGTTTGGTTTTGCTTCAGCTCCGGGAAATCTCAAAAGATCTTAGGTTCTGTTACGGTCTGGGGGGTCTGTTTGAAGAATGTGAGGGTGATCTGTCTGGACAGATAATACGTGCATGTGTGTGTGCATGTTTAAGAGGAAGCCGTTCTGCCTGCTGGGTTGGTCTGAGCTTCATCAGTAGTCTGCTCGTTGGAAGTGCTGGGACCGGGGCGGAATCACAGATTGTCTCCAAGCAGAACAGTATCACACTTGAAGTCTGAGACTCAAACAGCATGTTTCCACATAGACACCTATACTGACACATCCGCTCTCATAGACATATGTTTTCTCTTTCTCACACAAACTAGTTATTCAGTGCCAGTGCAATGGCTTTCTCTGATAATATTCAGGTAAACTGAGTTGAGTTAACTTTTACAGCCAAGAGGAGGTTGGGAAACAAATTCGACACTTTCTGGTTCAGCTGGCATGGAATTACCCGTGTGTGTGCTTGTGCGTATGTGTTATGCAATTGGAAGAGAATCTGACAGCTGTAAAAGAAGCGCTTGTGAAAAGCAAAAGAGATCTTGGAGCTGTGAATACGAGGTGTGAGGACGCCATAAGGACCACTGCGGAAGACACCTCGGGCGTCTCTGTTTCCGTGGAGACAGCGACAGGAGAAGGCCGACCTTTTGGGAATTTCCTGTGTGAGTCTTTGTTTCGCAGCTCATGCTCCCTGTGCAGAAGGAGTTTATTTAGGGTTATAGGCGCCTGTTTGAGCTCTGCATGCATGTAATTATTTTTGCAGGAGGCACATTACGTCATGGCTGAGGCGCTGCTTCCCTTGTCGCTTGCAGTATATCACAGAACAGGGATTTTTCCTGGAAAGCCAGATGTTGCGAGCGCTTGTCAAAGGGAACCCCAGCCGGTGCTGAACCTCTGCAAGCAGCTAAAGCAGAGAACGCCATCATTTTTAAAATCTGTTATCTCCCAACCCAGGACACAGGGAGCGCTGTCACTCACTGTGTGCAGAATGCTGAACACGGTGTGCTTAAATGAATAGGCTTGGGCGAACAGATCTAAAAACTCTCTTGGCTTACAGTCCAGGAGCAGCGCTCAGTAAAGCAGTGATCTCTTCGCCATTGGACGTGGCAGTATAGACATTGGTCTGAGAGGGCAGTTGGTGGAAGTGTGACATATTTGAGACAGATTTCCTCTTGCTGTCCAACCACATCCTGTGTCTTGTATTCTCATGCTCAATCGCATAGCTGCATTACCACCTTCTTCCTAGACCCACCTTCAAACTTGTGATGTAATTGATTTGAAAATATGTGTCAGGATTTAATGTTTTGACTTGAACTGGACTTTGGCTTTGACTTGCATTGCATTTGCAGATTTGTAGCAGAGATCGATAAGCAAGGCCCAGTTTTCATACCTCAAGACACAAACAATGACTGTTGAGGCTGCACCCAGTTGTTGTCTCTCTTGTGGTTGAAGCATCTCTCTGCGAAGGCATAACTGTGTGTAGCCCAGCCCTGCCCAGCCTTTGTAACCACACAGTCTTAAGTGGAAGCGGCTTATGTGGCTAAAACTCAAAGAAACAAAGTGGATGAACGTAACGTGTGATGAGACAAGCGTGTGCACATGTACCCAAACGAGCTGTGAATGATTGGACTCTGTGGGTGGTCTGTCAGTGTCCCGTAAGGACGGGGGTGTGGAGTGTATTTTTGAAGTGCGTCCTGGCCATACTGCATTACTAACTGCCATCTGTGCTCCTGGCCGGCGAGCGATGCCTCAGAGGTGTGGGGGCGGCAGCCCTGCGATCGGACCGTCCGGTGGCGACTGGGAGCCTGTGGTGCTGACCACCATGAAGCAAACTGCAGGCATTTATTACCGAAGACAGCACCGGGGCAAGATGGTTCTGAATGAAATATTGCTTACGTTTCACCATTTATTAGCATGGCACCTTATCTAGGCCACCGTACTGTACATTTTTACACAATCTCAGTTTGTACTGCTGGGTATTTACATAAGGAGTTCAGGTTAAGCAGCTTGTTCAGTTGTATTACAGCATTTTGCCACCCTCCCCCCCGGGGTTTGACCCTGCAACCATCTGGTGGCAAATCCATATTCTAAGCTGCAAACATTCCAGCTTTGATGTGTGAGTGTGGATTGCACTCGTGATGCATTGAACTGAAGCAGGATGAAGCCTTTTTTTTCTCCTTTTGGAGCCGTGTCACTGAATGAAGGAGGTCAGGCTCTTTCCTCAGGTTCTCCAGCTCAACTGGAAAAGTGTTATGATTAGGGATGGTGGATTGAAACAGTTTCGTATGGCAATATGTTTCCCCATGACACATCGTGATATTTGTGTAATCATATTTTTATGTTGGACTTTTTTGAACTGTTGAACTTGTGAAGCTCTAACTTTCCCCTGTATTGAAAAATGAATTTGGTTATATATGGGCATGGGGCATAGAATAGGTTGAATGGTCTCACTTCCTGCTGGGATCCCATGTCTCTGTTTGTGCTGAGGCAGCTGACACCGTCTGGCACTGTCTGAGCAGTCCTGAACACCCTGACACAGAGGGCGTGGGTGGGCCTGATCGCCATGTCTTTAGGCCACTTTTGGAAGGCGTTTCAAATATGCTTTGTTAAATGTTTTTGTTGTTACGCTCTGTTAAAAATTCTCTGGGGTCTACAGTAGAGGTTACAAAATTGGCTGGTGTCTACAGAGTTAAAGTTTTTGAACTGTGTGTTAGCTGGGTGGGAGCTCTGGTTCATTTATGGGTGGGTGTGGGTGTGCTGGTGTGTGTATTGGGGGTGTGTGTGGGTGTGTTGGTTTTTCTGTCTGACTGTGGGTATTCGGGTGGGTGTGTTTGTGTCCCCATGCATGTACTTTGGGTGTATTGGTGCTTGTGTCTGTGTGTGGGCACTCGGGTGGGTGTGTTGGAGCTTGTGTGATATGTCAGCATTGGTGTGCCGTGATT
Source organism: Albula goreensis (assembly GCA_022829145.1). Classification (NCBI taxonomy): domain Eukaryota; kingdom Metazoa; phylum Chordata; class Actinopteri; order Albuliformes; family Albulidae; genus Albula; species Albula goreensis. The sequence continues at coordinate 10,984,521 of CM040745.1, read as the reverse complement.
GGTGGGCTCTCTGATACCCTGGCAGATGGTGCTGGAGCGGATGGTCAGTCCTGCTGGTTGTTGCACTCAGCGCCTAGTGAAACCAGCCTGTCTCTGAGAGGAGCAGCTGTGTGCAAGGCGTGTGTGTGGGTGTGGGTGTATCTGTTTGTGTGTGGGGTGTGTGTGTGTGTGTGTGTGTTTGTATCTGTTTGTGTGTGGGTGAAAAGGCTACTGTTTTATTACAGCTGCAGTGAGAGTAGGTTTGGGGTCAAAGCCTGCAGGTGTGCGCTCTTAAAGCCCTCTCACCTGCAGTGTCACTTACACCTGAGTGCTCGTATTACAGAATCCTGCCCCACTCTGCCGTCATCATCGCAGCCACTGATTCAGCTCCACACACACAGCACCTGCCACCTGCACTTTGCCTTTCATAATAATTTGCAATGGAAAAACTGTGGTTTAACCAGGACGAGCGTACACACACACACAAGCACACACACTTTTGTGTGCACTTTCTCCAGTTCTCAGTTGAAAACAGGAGGAGGTGGTCTTGTTTTGGAGCGGCTTGTCATGTTAATTTTGTCTTGTGTGCAGCGAGCATATATCCCACCTGCACACTCACATTCACACATTAGCCTGTTCTGGGGCAGTGTTGCATGTACTGTGTCAGCTGATGTATTGTTGGGACTCCTCAGTGTGTCTGAGTCCTTGGCAACATTTAGCAGGGGGACAGGCTCCAAGTGCAGGTGTTAATGAAGCAGAGCGTGTGTGTTCATATATACATACATACATACATACGTGCATGTGTGTGTGCATGCGTATGCATTCTTGCCTGCATGACTGCCTAATCGCGTGTGTATATTTGTATATGCAGCTTTGACAGTTCTTGTTGATTTATGTTTCCTTGAGCACCGTTGAGTCATTTGTCTACATTAACTGGAGGACTGATGGAAGCGCTGTTTTTAATTATCAGATGAAAAGGCTATCAGTCAAAAGATGTTTTCTTTCTTAGAAGAACTGAGAAAAGGCAAAGCTGTTGGCTTCTCCCTCACGTAAATTATGAGACGGCTCTAAACCCATTCATGAGAACACCAATGTGCTTCTGCTTCACTTGTGAGACAATCATTTTACTCTGTATGCCAGTGCTCTTCTCACCGCATACCTGACAGTGTGAAGTACTCAGCCTTTCTTGAAACCTGATGATCAAGCTCCTTGTCCCCTCCAATAGGCCAGGATTTGAACTGGTAACTTTCTTGTGGCTTTGTCCCTCCAAATCGTTGCTGTGTTTGCCAGATTTATATCCCCGCTCTACTGGCAGCCAGGCGAAGGCAATTTAGTTGAGTGTGAGAAACCCACCAGCTTTCTGGCACGTAACCAATATTATCTAACCAATCACATCAGTTGGGTTTAGACAGTGATTCAAAAATGGCAATTCAACCCAAAATGGCACAAAGGAGTCACATGTCAGATATTTCAGTCACGGTTTCATATACTTCCCCCCTTAGAGGCTGGCACGTCCCTGGTATGACAGTAACGCCTATGGCTGTTCCCAGACGGCAAGGGGGTTAGAGTCTGAGGCGCTACTGAGATCTGACCATCTGGGCTCTGAGCCTGCTCATATCTTTACTCCTCTCTGATAACAGGATCTGACACGGCTCCTTTGGGGACTAATGAGACGCATACATTTGACAGGGCAACATGCATATGAAAGTACAGAACATCACATGCCATATGAACGGTGACAGACGGAGGCAGATGTGTTTGATACTGTATGCCTGCCACAGGTGTAAGTGAGAGAATTGCATCGACACACCTGCCAGAATCCATTGCCCGCACCTCTGGGTGAAGGCTGTGGAAACCAGTGAATCGTTAATTCACTCCTGAGCGTGTGAGACGCTCGTAATTTTGCTTTGAGTGGAATGAATGGATCGCTGGCGTGGAAAATGGTAACAGTTATCGACTGTGACTGGTACTGTCTCCCCGTTCACCCTTGGACCCTGAGCACCTCTCCCATTTCATCTCATCATGTATGGTGTCTGGACAGATTCAGTACTGCACAGTGTGCTGAGACTCCGGCATTGTTCAGTGTGCTGTGACTCTTGTATTTTACGTTGTGCTGGGAATATACTGTAGTGCCGTTCAGTACACGGAGACTCTTCACCATTGTTCAGTCATGGGTGCTCTGTGACAGTGTTGTGACAATTGCATTGTACAGTGTGCTTTGACATATTGCCAATGTTCATTACAGAGACCACAGTAATGTACATTGTGCTGTCACTGTAATACTGACAATATGGTGTGATTGTAGTATTGTTCAGTGTGCTTTGTTCAGCACTGAGATTGGTATTGTGCTGCCTGCTATAATGTCAGCATTGTATGGTGTACTGTGACTGTAGTGTTGTATGTTGTGAATTGACTTCTTGCCATTGTTCATCACTGAGATGATGGTATTGTGATTTGCGTTATGTCTGTAGTATTGTGCAGTGTGTGGCAACTGTAGTATCATGCAGTGTGTTGTGGGCATTATTTGGTGTCGTATAACTTCAGAGCTGCCTTTTTCTGGGAATATGTACCGTTGCTCGGTGTGCTGTCACACTGTGTAGACACTGTAGCTCTGGGTTATTTTGAGGGATTAAGTACAAGGCTGTAGGTTGATATCCCAGTTGGATGCAGACATACCCTTGAGCCACAGCCTAAGATGATACCTGACAGTGTGAAATATCTGGCTGAATGAATGCATAATGGATAAAATTTAATCCATGTAAGCATGGATTAATAACAGTGAGAAAGGACACAGAATCTCCTTTGTGTCACTCTCTGTCTCTGTGCCCCTTGTGTCCGGTGCTTATTGCTCATGCTGTCTGCCTGTCTTGACGAGCACTCAGGTGGCGACGACGTTGTTAGCATGCGGACGATGGGCAGCTTGTCCAGCGTCCTAATTCATGCAGCCCTTTAATTAAAAGCGTATCGATGGCCTAAATGGTCAAAGTGATGAATGGTGACAGTGCCTCTTCCTGGCAGTTCTGGGGAGGGTGTGTGTGTGTGTGTGTGTGTGTGTGTCTGTCTGTGCACGCAGTATGCACATGCACGTAGTAGTGTTTGTGTTTGAGTCTTTGTGTTGTTTGTGGCTGTGGCTTTGTGGAGCAAACATTGACCAAGAAGAGTCATTTAATATGCATTCTCTCATCACTCAGCCATTCCCCTTCTCTTTCTTTCAGACATGTCCCTCTGTAACGTATTCTCCTGAGCCTCCTCTCCTCCCCCTCCCTCCCTCTCAGTTTCTCCCTCTGCTGAAGTGCCTGTACTAACATGCGTCTCCTCTTCCTCATCTGTGTCTCTCTGACGCTGGGTGGCTCACCCTGTTAAGACAGTATCACAGTGTATGATCTAGTATTGTATCCAATCCTTGTCAGCTGCTGGGTGTGGCTGGAAGCAAAGTGAGGTGATATGTAATTGACCCTTAAGTTTCTGAGGGAGGGAAGGATATTGGTGATAGGAGTGCATGCTTCGTGCCATTCTAGCAATGGGGCACACACAGTCTGCCTGCACAATGCTGCAAATGCAATTTATTCCATAACTCATGCATGTGCTGGCTCACTGTGAAAACCTATGCCAGGTGACATCACAAGCTCCAGTTGAGGAAACAAACCCTGAAAGAGAACATTACTGAACCTGTGGCAGTAATGCCCAGGTGTGACATTTTTTATGTAAAAATTCTTCACGTGTTAATTTGCCCTCAATAAGTGTTTCTCCTTCAGAAATACTGACATATCGTGGAGCATACTTACCGTGGTGATTATATGAGCTTATGAAATCTGCTTTGATGATATTCAGAAGCTGATTGCTGATGGTAGTAATTATGAAGATGTGAGCAGGTGAGAATGGAGTTTTCCCTTTCATCCAAGTACTAGATTCTGCTTTATTTAAGATGCCTGTCTTGTTGTGGTTCATTACCTTCTTATGCTTCTCCAGTGTAACTCAACGCTGACCTTAGTTCTATAAAGAGAGCAATCAAACTGACACACAAAGCCCACATTTAATGAAGTTATCATCCCTCAGCTAGCTTCATATTGGAATCCAAGAAAACATTATTGTGTCATTGTACTGTGCTGCGATGTGCTTTTGTCTGTCCGTCTGTGTGTTTTGTCTGTCCACTGTGCTTCCTCCAGCTTGTGTTTAAAAGTCACTCTGTCGGGAGTCCTGATCACGTGAGATTTCACAAGACTACTTCAGGGAGGTCACCCAAGGCTGGGTATTCAGGGTTTAAAACCAGTGAACTTCTGGTGACCTCTTGCGTGGTCTTAGGTTTCGCTTCTGACCCTGATGGTCAATGTTGATTAGACACAGTGTGTGAGTGTGTGAGTGTGTGTGTGTGTGTGTGTGTGTGTGTGTGTGTGAGAGAGTGTGTGTGTGTGTGTGTGTGTGTGTGTGTGTGTGTGTGTGTGTGTGTGTGTGTGTGTGTGTGTGTGTGTGTGTGTGTGTGTGTGTGTGTGTGTGTGTGTGTGTGTGTGTGTGTGTCCTTTCTCTTCGGAGGTAAGCTGCAGCCTTGGCCCTGAAATGTGTGTATATAGTACCCTCTTCCAAATCAGTTTCTGTGTGTGTTTCTTCATGCTCTGCTGTAAATACGTGATGTGTCATTGTCCATCATTGAAATGGACACAGACAGACTACGGCTGCTTTCTGTTTTTGTAATTGCAGAACAGGCAGTGGTTTCTCTGTGTGCTTAGCATGTTTGTAGACCATGTGAAAGAACATATTTCTTCTGTGTGTGTGTGTTTGAAGTTTTGTGTGTGCAGACATGTGTGCGTGTTCATGTGTGTGTGTGTGGGCATGTTTGCATGTATGTGTGTGTGTGTGTGGGCATGTTTGCGTGTATGCGTGTATGCGCGTGCGTGCGTGCGTGCACGCATGTGCATGCGTGTGTGTGTGTGTTTTACAGTGAGTTTGGTATACATGAGAGGGGACTGGCTTTGATGGTCTAATCCTGGAGCCCAGTGTGGCTTTGAGTGGGGAGGAGGTGGAGAGGGAGGGGCAGACGCTGGGTGAGAGGAGAGGGGAGACGGGGTCAGAGATGAGGGAGGGAGGGAGGGAGGGATCATGTGTGAGAGAGAGGGCTTTTTTCAGCTTTTTCATGAAAGAGAACAAAGAGATCCCCAAAGCCCCCGCTGCCCTCAGCCTTAACGCAGTTAGTGCTCAACCCGGCGAGATCGCGAGCTCACTCCCTCTCCTCTCCCCGAACGCTCAGCACTGTGTGTGTGAGGATATCAGCATGTGAAGAGGGGAGGCCTCCTGCCCCCCTCCTCCGCTGCTCCAGCCCAGCTCCGCGTCTCTGTGTCTGCCCTGCGTGCACCCAAGTCCACGCTGCTCTAGTTCCCTGCGGCTTGGCTGTCACGCCGTCACAGTGTGACTGGGGGCTGGTTCTGGGTCTTTACCCGCAGACCTGAGGTCTGTGGTCTGTGGTTGGGGTTCGGGACCTGGTTGGTGCGCCGCCGGTTGGATCACCCTGCGTCCAGCCCTGCAGGCTGAGTGCTTTCACAGCAGGCTGGGACTGTATCCTGACTGAAGAGGTACTGTGGAAGATTTATTCATTTACTGATTGATCAGTTGAATTTATTTTACAGATAAACAGACACAACAGGATTCTGCATATTTTTGAACAAATAAAATGATAACACAAATGATCAGTACCCTTCCGTGCTCAGAGGAGTAGGGCAAAGCCTGAGGCTGGGAGTCAGGGAGATGAATGTAACTTTCCAAGTGTCACCTGCGTTAGGGAGACTCGTATTTATGTAAGTAAACAATAACTAGAACAATAGCCTACAATTGTAAGTTGTTGTTTTGCACATTGAGGTGTTTAATGTCTAAGGCACTTAATGTAGTTTCACAAATAGGGAATGAGTTGTCTCACTTTTTCATTTACATGGTCTGTACATTGATGTGACACTGAAATCACATTAATCTGCCAATGGGATGTGACACTTTTCAGAGGCATTGTAAGCGATTGATAGAGAGGCAGTTTACACAGATGAAATTGTGCTTCTGTAGATGTTTTAGTTGGCTACTTGCAAACAGCATGCTTCAGGATGTCGCGTGGATGACAGCCCCATAGAAGTTCCACTTATTATCTGAGAAACCGTGTGTTTGTTTGCACGCACATGCGTGTGTATGCTTCTTTGTGTGTGTGTGTGTGTGTGTGTGTGTGTGTGTGTGTGTGTGTGTGTGTGGGCAGGTTCCTCTGGCGACGGTGGATATGGCATCCCTCAGGCAGACGCCTCCAGGGAGGAGAGATGACAGCTTGCACATTGCTCTGCTTGCGTGGAAACCAAATGCTCTCCGCTGTAAATATTTAGCTCACTGTGGCTCTATGGTAGGCAGTCTTGTCTTGTTTTAGGCATAGGTTGGTGAGTGTTGGGGGGTGGGATGGGGTGTGGCACAAAGGGCATCACATGGATCTTGTCATACAGAATCCAAAACGAGAGGGTGGGTGGGTGTGCAACAGTTAGATTAGCTTGTGTCACTGAGATTAGCAGGGTGTGTACTGACAGTGCTGCTGTCACTGAGATTAGCAGAGTGTGTCCTGACAGTGCTACTGTCACTGAGATTAGCAGGGTGTGTCCTGACAGTGCTGCTGTCACTGAGATTAGCAGGGTGTGTCCTGACAGTGCTGCTGTCACTGAGATTAGCAGGGTGTGTACTGACAGTGCTGCTGTCACTGAGATTAGCAGAGTGTGTCCTGACAGTGCTACTGTCACTGAGATTAGCAGGGTGTGTCCTGACAGTGCTGCTGTCACTGAGATTAGCAGGGTGTGTACTGACAGTGCTGGTGTCACTGAGATTAGCAGGGTGTGTACTGACAGTGCTACTGTCACTGAGATTAGCAGGGTGTGTACTGACAGTGCTGCTGCCACTGAGATTAGCAGGGTGTGTACTGGCAGTGCTGCTGTCACTGAGATTAGCAGGGTGTGTACTGGCAGTGGTGCTGTCACTGAGATTAGCAGGGTGTGTATGGAAAGTGATGATGTTTCTATTCTAACTGTATTAACCCCAGGCAGTTCAATTTCAAACAATGTTCTCATTGTCAGAGGCTGAAATCTGTGGAATCAAAGTAGATAGGCACTGCAAGGGATTGTGTCACCAATTGTAAATAGATGTGGCCCAAGACTGTTTCTGTGGAAATTTGACCAGGACAGGGGGTGTTTACGCCCTGACACTTTGAAGTACTGCTAGGAGCTTTTTAATGTTCGGAGTGAGCCAGAGCCTTGATTTAACATCTCATGTGAAAGACAGATGTTTATCAGACACGGAGAGGGGCCTTGGGTGGGAATGGGTGGATGGGTTCAGGAGTCCGATTGTAGCCTTCCATTGGGGGGGCTTGGAGGGGCAGTAACCGTCAGACAGAAGGATTTTGGTGATGAACGCCCCGCTTGGCTGTCAGAACGATGCCCTCAGGGACGGGCCCTTCTCTGTCCATTGGCCCCAGGCCTGTTCTCTTTAGACTCTCCTGAATGTGGTGATGGAGTGAGTTCTGCTGGTGCTAAGCTCCTGTGGGCCTGTGGACCTCCACAGGGCTGTGACACAGCGAAGCTGAGGTTGCACAGTTGAAAGTTCAGAAAGCCAGACATTGTAATGGGTACAGCAACAGCCAAGGATCCAAGTAAATGGTCTTTATGAAAACTTGTTGTATCTGATGTGCAGTTTCTGCATGTTTTGGTTTGCATGTAAAACTCTGAATAATAGTACATGAAATGCTTCTCAGTCTCACACATACAATTTTACACAGTTTTACAGACCATATGAAACACCTGAACCACTTGCTATGTTGAAGCCATTCTCAAATGTATACAGTAAGGTTTGTGATTCCCAACAATGTTGGATTGGCATATACTTATTGTTTAATAAAACCTCAATACATACACACACACTTAAGTTTTATCAACTTATATATACCAATGTATATTCAGTTCCATCAGTCTGAATATACATGGGTTTTGATAATGATGAATGCTTTCAGGTTGTTTTGAATCACCTTAGTCCTGTTAAAAGTGTGTGGGAGCCTGACAGACACTTAACTGCATGATTGGGTTTAGTAGGGGGTGGCAGAGGTACTTCCCAGAAGTCATCAGTCAGTTGCAGCCCTGTCGATAACTCTGAGGGTTGCTTTAGCTGTCTGTCATTGACCAGTAAGAGTCAGCAGCGGTCGACTGACTGCCACCGGCAAATTAGATTTAGCTTTGGGGAGAAAGCAGAAGAATTGATCTGGGGATTGAGTTCGTTTTGACGCAGCAGGGTGGGGCCGCGAGGGGGGTTGGCGGGGGGCTCGTTAGTTTGTCTCGGCCGGCTCAGAGACGAACGCCAAGGAGCTGAGTAGCATGTAACAGTGTGAACCCAGATTCATAATGCATGTCACAACTGGAGAGCTGATCAAGCAGTAGAATTTGCCTTTCAGCTCAGTGTGGATGAGGTAAGGGTGTGGGTAGTGCAGATCCGATCCCTGAGAAGCCTCATCAGTATGAACTGAATGTCTGAGGAGCACAAAGCATGGTGAGTGTGCAGTCTGAGTTACGGCTGGGTGATTTGACAGAACTCTATATCACAGTAATCATCTGGGCTTTCAATGAAAATAATCAGTATTGCTATGTATGAAAATATGAGAACTCCATTTTAGAAGAGTCAAATCAACCTTAACTCTGCCATTTTCAACTGTTCTCCACTCCAGTATTTCAGAACTCATTTTGTACTCAAATACTCTATATGTGGTATTTGACTTGTCATCACTTCAGTAAACTATACAGCTATGCCGTGAGCTGATGGTCAGTGTAGGAAAGTGTAAAAACATGAATCACAGAGTCTGTAAAAGCAGATTGATAGAAGGGAGATGTCCAACTGCATAATGGATTTCGGGGGAGAAACAGTGAGAGAGAGAGATTAAAATGAAGAGAGAGAGAAAGAAGCAGGATATTGAAGGTTGGAGGGGTGGTGTTCAGGGGACAGGCCTCCTTCCACTGAGTCAGAATGAAGGTATAAGGAGCAGGCCATCCGGGGGGTGAGACGAGGCTCAACCCTCCTCTGCCGGATCGATAGGCCGCAGCCGTACCCTCCGGCGCAGGTGTTTATGCTGTCCTGGTTTTACCTTTCCCCCTCCTGTGTTCACATGGCAGAGCCCCGTGCTGCTCCGTGCTGAAACTGCAGGCAGCTCTCCAGCTACCCAGCTACTCAGACAGGAGGTTCTGCAGCTGCCCATCAATCTGTTCCCAAAAGCACAAAAACAGACAAGTTCTCTCTGTGTTACCTGGGTTTTAACATGGTGTAAAAAATTACATTAAGATCAACACAAATTTGGTAGAATACAAATTTTTATGCTTCATACTCTCCTGGATAGTATATTAAGATGATTTATTCAGTGCTGCTGCCACTGTTTTGGATTTTTAACATATATGATTTTCAAAATTATATAATATTATTTCACAGTATTGGGTGAAATTTGTTTTTGTTTTTTTTTTTGTTGTTTTTTTTTAAACAAATCTCTTACCGAAAAATGAACCAGGAGGTACTCGCGTTCTGCAAAGATGAATCTGGGCACAGTGTCAAAGGTCCAAGAGCCACCAAAGTATAGATAGTTGGGGCAGGAAATGGGTCTTTCTGAGGTCAACAGGTCATTGGCTGATAGCCCTTAAATGATGAAGGGGCAGAGGGAGTGTCTGGTCTATTCCCCGCACACTCACGCTGTGCAGACAGGCTGTGAGTATGCCTGCCCCAGACACCAGCTGCCCTCTGCGCCTGCAGAACCCTCTGCTGTCACATCCACGCATGCTCCATTCATCTCTGCTCATGCCAGTGTTTGCACACAGTGTTTTTGTTTACTTTCTGTGTGTATTTATATATTTCATATATATGTGTGTGTGTGTGTGGATGAATATATATGTATATATATATATATATATATATATATATATATATATATAGAAATGCATGATCATGCATTCAGAACCACAACCCATTGCCCAGCATCAGCCAGCTCATTTACTTTCCATCAAATGAAAATCATCCCAAGAAATGACCCCTTTTCACTCAGGCAGCAAGTAGCCTAAGTGTATTGGCATGCAAAATGTTCAAGGTGGCAATGTCATTTGAGGTGGCGACTTGTGAAGAAACTTTAGTTAAACATCATTAGTTTTATCTCCAGCTTTTATCTCCCCTTTTCAGTGCCAGCATGCGTTTCCACTGTGTGTTCTTGCTGTGTGTGTGTGTGTGTGTGTGTGTGTCAGAGAGTTTAAACAAAAAGCTTTGCAGAGCCCTAAAATAAAAGCAGTCGAGACAAGAGTAATGCCTCTATTACCCAGTAGTCAGGCAGTTTATCCCTGACCAACTGTGGGGAGGCCTGCTTGATTGGTCACTTGTGAATAATTCAAAAGCCTGAATTCAGAAAGGAGGATAACAGCAGAACACGTGTTTCCACCCTGGCCAGCAGACGTATTAGTCCTGCAGGCTTGATGAAGGAGCCTCAGAGAGCGGGGTTGTGAGCCGCGGTTAAAATAATCCCTCATTGTGCCCGCAGATGGGTTCTACCACGCGCCGTGTGGCACCAGACAAAGCCCGCGCCAGGTCGCCAGGGCGCTACGGTAACAGTGCGGCTTTGTCTCCTCTCTACACCCCCCCTCCACCCAAACACACTGCCCCCTTTCAGCGCCAGGGGAGTGGCACTGGATCCAGGAACTGCACACAAGTCACCGGGAACTTAAAAAAAAAAAAAAAAAAAAAAACAACTCCTATTGTGATTTTACTGTCTGCAGATGGACAGAGCCAGAATGAGGGAGAGAGGCTGATCGCTGCTTAGTCATGGTTCATGATTATTCTGGCCATTTTGTGTATTGTCCATGGGATAAATAAAGAAAAAACATCAGAAAGACCACTTTAAAGAAAAAGAGGAGAACTCTTTGGCTATTTACACAAGATTGCATTGGATAAGTTTCAATAACAAATCCAGGATGGAATCAAAATAACTCAAATAATAGTACAGAAGGAAAAGAACACATTCCAGGCAATATGTTTGATTGTTGTCAAAAAAAAAAAAATAGAAATACTGAAAGAAACTTGTAAAGCCTGTTTTGGTTGAATTGCCTATGCACTTAAAGAGAAAAAGTATGCTTAATTAGTTCCCAGCCAATGTGTTCTCAGGAAAGCTTATTAGTCACTAAGCCATGAAAATATTCACAGCATTCAACTAATGATGTACACTTCCTATTCATGATTCATACCCAAAAATGGAAATGAACAATAAATAACTATCAAGGCTCGGTGCCGGATGAGAGAGAAACCAGTCACAGATGAGTCTTGTTGACTTCCTGTCTGCCTGTCCTTCTGTGCCTGTTCGCTGGTGCTCTGTTAACCTTCATGAACACACTTTGAGTTCTGAGTTGCCTGGCAGTTCAAGCTGCATATTAACACACATGCATACAGCGCTTTGTCAGGGTCTTTTTTCGCCATGCTCTCAGATATAGAATAGGCTAAAATGGCTGAAATGTGTTTTGGGGCGCTTCTGCAGGGCTGTCGGTCACTAGCTAGAGTTTGCTCCCTTCTATAAATGTCCCTTTTGTTTGGTGTGGCCTTAAGGCCCATTGTGGGGTGCAGGATGTCAAGAGAATGAACATCCTCATCCTCACCCCTTTCTTCATTCAGTACCGGATCCACCGTAAACATTCTGCCTGAACCCCTAAGCACTACTGTATAGACTAAGTACTCTAAACATCCTCTTTAACTCCTTCCTACTTTCAGTACTACATCTGCTCTTCACACTCTGTGTCAACCTTCAAATACTGTATATATTATACCCTTCAGTACTGAAGATACTGTAAACATCCTCTGTAACCCCTTATGTCTTTCAGTACTGTATATCCTCTGCTTCTTCATTCACCAGTTCTATACTATATGCACTGAACATTCCCCTTTTAGAGCTGAATCTACTTCAAGCGCCTACTCAGTCATTTTAGTGCTGTATAAGCTCAAAATGCACTGCATTTCCTGTCCTGTTACAAAGCCTCTGTAATGGTACTACTGTGGTTGGTAGTATCATCATTATTGTCAAGCATTTCTTTGAAAATTTTTATTTTTTGTTTATTCCATTTCTACTGCTGCACAGTGACTGAAGAAATTCAGACTAAACCCTGCACTGTAGTTTAATGCTTCAGCTAATAGAGCCAGCAACCTTCTCCATATGAAAGAAAGTCAACCCTACTTTGTCAATCTGTAATAGAGATTATTGCGCCAAGTGAGACATTGTTGATGCATATCAATTGTCTGTTCATATGGAGTACCGATCATGTTTTATGCCATGCTTGTCACCACATTGTAAGAAAAAGACAAAACACTTTTTGCTTCAAACATAGGTCAAATTGAACAATGAACTAAACAATTTCTTCAAATTACCCTAAACTGTGTAAAAGATCTTTTTGAAAGAATCTATCAATGTAGGTCGTTCATCGGCCATAGGAGTCATCAGTCATAAATACTTTGGTTAGTGGTTTTCCATGGACACAACATGCTGATGGATGACTATTATGTTTGAAGGAAGTCTGTGATATTTCATGAGGCAAGCATGATGTTACTTTGAGGAACTTTGTGTGAACTCTGAGTGGCAGTTCACCCTTTTTCTACCCGCTAACTACCGCGCCCCAAACTGAGAGCAGTTAGATTGTGTCTGGACAGAGGGATGGCAGAAGTTCTTTTTTTTAGCCTATGATTGCAATTCCTTGTGGTTGTGGTGGTATTACTGCTGTATAACTGCTTTTTACTTCCCTGCTCAGCAAATAAACGGGCTGATGCGCACAGAACGCTGAATACGGAATCCTGCTGCTGGAGGAGACCCTCTGAGGGTTCCAGCGCTGTGGAGCAGGAAACAGACGCCGGCCCATCCTCAGTGGAAACAGCCTGTCAGTCCAGCTGAAGATGGGGGCTTTCATATGGGCCGATGTGTTTTGTCTGTTGCCTCTGTGGTTTTGAATTTTTTTGGCTAGCTTGAGTAGCTCAGCTTTCAAATGGAAGATTTCATTACAGTTCTTTTAATGTCCATATCGTTTTAGACAAGAAATGAAGGGTGTCTGGTTTCGTCGTCGTTGAAGGGAAACAACCTGAAAAGTCGTCCATTAGGCCCAGAGATTATAAAATTGCACGTCTTCCAGACAGCCTTGTAATTAAATGTGCATACGATAACAGGGACAAATGAGCTTTTCTCTGACTGCAGCCTCAGCATTTTCTGGCCCACAACCTCTGTGGAAAGCCACAGATCCGCAGCTCTAATCGTTTCGTAAATGCCTGTTTTGAAGTGGGCTTGTTACCCGCGAATGGCTAGGAATGCATTTTCCATTTCTTGCTCTCTCGTGTCTAACAAATCTCAAGTGAGTCTTATCATAGCTGCTTGTTCTGATGAGTGAGTTATCCAGTGTCCCTCACTTATATTGTCATTACAGCAATACCAAAGAAGAAAAGCAATACCATGGCTGTATCACTCACAGAATATCAACATGTTAACTCTCTGTAATTACTCTCCTTTTGTAGAGGCGCACTGTTTCATTAAGTATGGTTGTGTTAGTGGAGAGGGCTTGCAGTTGTGTGTGCTTGTGTGCGGGTGTGTGGGTTTGAGGATAGGCTATTCAGTGGTGGCAGTACTATGTCTTTGTGTGGGATGTGGTGTGTGTGTTGGGGTAGGATGTGCAGTGTACATTGTTGATGGTTCTGGATATGCGTGTTTGTGTGTGGGAATAGATGTGCGACTGTGGGAGTTCTGGGGAGCCTGTGAGGTGAACTGGGTACGGAGGCGGCTGTAGCAAAGATGTTTATCGGGCTGTCCGTGTGATGCAGACAAGATAGGATATTCATAATCTGAGGTCAATATGGTTACACACTTTGACTGTGGGCAGTTTGTGGTGTGCAGTGTGGGGTGTGTTTGTGTGTGTGCTTGACAGACCCAGACAGCGTGTCAGGGGCCATTATCACTGATCATCTGGGAGACTAAGGAGACAGAGCCTTCTCTGTTGCTCCTGATTGGCCTGATCCTGGGAAGTCTTTGTCAGGTCCCACACTGGAACGCCTGTGTCCTGTGTCTCATGGAGGGTGGGGGGGGACAACACTCCAGCACTGCCTGGGGCTGTGCTGTCTCTGCTCCTGTGGTCCCGCCATGCCAGGGCAGGGGGGCTGGTGCTGGGAGGAGTGGCTGTGGGTGCCCACTCTGCCCCCTCTCTCTGCCCGAGGCTCACCACTCCCTTCTCTGCCTCCACAGGGGACATCACACAGAAGGGATATGAGAAGAAAAGAGGCAAGCTCCTGGCTCCCTACATTCCGCAGACACAAGGTAAGCCTCCATGCCTCTCTCACTCACGTCAAGCGCTTGTTTAACGTTCAGCGTTAAAACTCTGTTATGACTTCACAAGTCCGTTAGGTAACACATGTACCCTATCAGAGTTGATTTGATACTGAACGTTTATTGAGTACTTCCCCGAAGTACAGGTTATGTTGTAAACAAATGCAGCAAGTCAAGGGAACACACAAATTTCTTATTTTTGCTGGATTTATCTGAAATAGTTTACATTTTGAGTAGTTGATGCAAGTCAGCTCAGGTCAGGCATGCCAAATGCTATCAGCATTAGCATTCACACATGCAGCCCATACTTCTCTTCACCTGGCTCTTAACTGATCTGTGCTACCCACCGATCTTATCAAGTACTATTGAAATAGAACACAAAAATCTCTGTATTTCCATTGCAAATTTGTCATTGGAGCAAGCATTCAGTGCCAGTGCTACATTGATACCTGTTACATGCCATTGTTTGGCGTTGAATGCATATAAAGAAATATTTGCAATATTGCCATACTATTGATACCTTCCTGTAGGAGTGGAAATTTGCAATGTTATTGAACTGATATTTTATTATTCTCTTTGCTGTTATCGATTCCACTGTTACCCAGGGTGACTAAATCTAAGGAGTTTAAATTTTTAATGTGGTATCCTTTTGTATGGTCCAATAATTGAAGCAAATCTCAATCAATACTAAAGCATAGAACAACAGGTCTGCATCCAGGCTTTGCTTCCAGCAATGTCCATTGTTCATTCTAGCACCTCTGTACTATGCCTCCACCCCTTTTGTGTTGTAAATGTATAGTTCATTGCATGCTTGTGGATTTTTCCCTTTGGCTGGTAAAAAAAAAAACATGCCTGATTTGACTTGAATACTTTGTGTAGCTGGTTATATTTTTTCATTTATTGTCACCTCAAATGGTTGTCAAAAACATTAATTTGGCTGTGGATCTGGGAGGGAGGAAATAAGAGTGATGTGCGGTTGAAAGGGACGGGACTTTGTCCCCATTCCACCTTCTCGTCGCCTCTCCTCCTTCTGAAATCCCTGCCGGCAAATGACATTATAATGCTCGGCCGGGTTCAGCTGGGGCCAGCGAGACCGTCTGCTTCTCATTCCAAACCCGAGGCGAGACTGAGGACGGCCGACACGGGCAGCGGCAGGGCGGAGGGGCTGACATCATGCTCATCGTCTGCATCATAAAACGGGCCTCATATCTACATTTTTGCTGTTTTTAACAGATGTATTTATAGACAGCTTGCATCTTTTATGATCTGTCACTTTTCATGTATGTATTCAGTAAATTCAAAACATCTTGTGACTGAAACTTTAAAGCAGTGCTTTATTAAGGCAAAGAAATGTTAATTGAAGAAAATGGTAACACGTGGAACAGAGGATTGGGAGAACTCAAAGATACTGGTTATTTTTACCCACTTTTTTTGGACTCTTTATACTCAAGACATAATTTTGTGCATCTCTTTGACTACTGTAGACCAAAATAACAGCAATTTTTGATCACTCCCTGCTTTGTATGTTGATTGATTGAGATCTATCTTACAACAGTTTAAGAAATTAAACAAAATTGCAACCAAGAAACACGCTACACAGTTGCACTGTGTGATCATGTGAAACCTTTTAAATGGTGAAACTGAGAGACTTCCAACAGTTTATTGTATTTGTATGAAATCAACCTGTCCAGTTGCTCAGAAACTAAACAGACGATTGAGAGTTAATCACAATAATACCTATACTCTTTCCATAGATCATCATTATATAGAAATGTGTAATAATGTTGTGGAGCTCCAGAGGATCAGGAGTGTTGTCTGTCTGAAACGGAGTTAAAGAAGCACTGTTTCCTTGCAGTACCATGCAGATTAAGCCCTACTTATAAGTTTGGAATGTCATAAAAAAACATTTTCTTATTTCCTGAAAACTTTTTTGATTTTTTTGGAAGTGAAAAAGGTTTTTTTATGACTCTAACAGAGTCCTACCTTGAGGTTGAAGAGGATCAGGTCCAGGGTCAGAGCAGAACTTTGCAGTCTTGAACATAGTGGAATTGCTTGAGTAAATATGCCCTGTTGTGTAAAATGATGGTATATCATAGACATATCACAAGGCATGCATGTCACCCAAAACAAGGGTTTAGGCTGAGAAATTGGGAATTGTTAAGTGAGGGATTTGAAAGAATCTGTTTAGAAAGGCTATGTTTAGAGGCTCTGGCTGTGCTCTCAGGGGAGATACTCCAGTGCTTAGGGTCTTTGACCATCCACAAGCTAATACAGTTTTGCATTCGCCTGAGGGTATGTCACTTTAATTGAATTACGGTCAGCACAATTTTGCAAATCTCCTCAAGGGGCAATTAAGAAAGGCGGGCACACCATCCTTCACATACACAGAACAAAACAAAATCATGCTTCTGCAAAGCGTCACATTAGAATACCCTCCCCTCACATAACACCAGCTATGCAGCACATCGCAGGGCTTCATGGAAATATAGCCTGTTTATTTAAAACCTCATTTTCAGCAGAGCTGCTCCTGTTAAATGCTTCATGGGGCCTATGTGGAAAAGCAAATGAAATGTAAAGAAAATCTGTGGCTTGAGAGACCGTCTTTCTGTAGCGAACGCCTGCCTTAAATAAATACTGTGACATTAATGGCTCTCCAGTTGGGGTGGAATGGGGGGGGAGGGTGTCTTTTATTGAGATCTGCATCATGTCCCATGTCCATCTAAAATCTATGCTCAATTCTGCGCCTGAGTAATTGAGTGCTATAAGTCACACTGAGGTAAATTCTGCAAGAAACAGAGGTCTTCTCAGGACAGTATGTGGGCTACAGGCAGAATGCAAACGTGTTGATGCACTCAGGGACGAAAACCTCTACTAGTAATTCCACACTGGTTATAGGCTAATGGAGCAGGAGAAAGCAGCAGTGCCCAGAAACAATTTAAAGTAGAGTCCCTCATGGTATGTTTTCTGTAATAATTTAGATTTGCACATTGTGATTAAAAAATACATTTGAATGTGCATTATGAAGTTTTAAAGAGCTTTACACAGTTAGCCTAATGGATGAATACAAGAAAGGAAAAAATGCAGAGTTTTTGAGCTGTATAGATGTCTTGCAAACGGTAATCTCTCCATTTGATTTTCCAGGTTCATAGCTTTAAACAATCACTTTTGGCTCATGAGCATTCTGCTTATAATTACAACCAATATGAATATATCAGTCACAAGATTTGTTGACCATTTAAATTAGATATGACACAGCCATGTGCAAAAGTATTAAAATTGCATCAAACTCTCTAAAGTTATAGCCTGTCACAGACTGTGTGGTATTTTGAAAGTTAACATTAAATAAGTTACACATTCTATTCATTACCCACAGGTAGTAAATAAACCAGATAAAATAGATTTCTTTTGCTGAGTTGTGTATTGGAAAAGTGTTGTATATACCTGGCAGAGATTGTTATTATCTGAGACTTTTGCATAGTTGTAAAAACATCAGATGAATTCAGGACTTTCAGTGACCTAGACAAGCTAGCAGGAGCTTAGGGAGGCTGGCATCTGTCTTCAGCCTTGAATGTTTCTGTTCTCTTTTGGTACTGTATTCCTGGTTTTGAAGCAGGTCGTTAACATAGTTACAGGCCATTCATATCAAATAGGACAGTGCATTACATAATGTCCTGTTGGCATTGTTGTAATGTCTCCTCAGTGCACAAAACAAAAGGGAGCTGTGAGAATTTGAGGTATTTCTTATGTAACTGATATTGTTTTCTTCAGAACAGGTCAGCTGTTTGTTCTTCCAAAAAGCATCTTAATTAAATCTTATCTAAGCTTGCAAATGATTTTCTTTTGCTTTGCAAGGCTTTTCCCAGGCATTCCAAATCCTTGAAAATGAGATTATTGTCGATCACTGTAAAACCAAAGTTTTTGCAACCAAGTAAAACTTGGGAATAACTATTCTATGCAAATTAATATGGAACCAATTGCAAACTGAAGTGGCAGTCAGCATACAAAATTCTGTGTTTTCAAATGAAATTGGTTTCATTGCTTATGGTTAATTGTTACTGTCCCAACATACTTTCCCCCATTGCCCGAATCGAATGTTATTACTGCTGAATGCAAGACTGAGAAGCAACAAATACAAAAAAATAGCAAAAAGATAAAAGGTTTTTATTCAGCCAATTGTCATGACTTTTGTTGTTCAGCAAATTAGTTTTTCTATATATTGAGAGGTCGATACTGCAGTGTACACGATTGAAATGTCTAAACTTGTTTACTCATGCCAACAATGTCATCTCCATAACATAAACGCAACATGTGATGTTTCTGTAAATCTGGTGTTTCAGATGGGATTTTAATGTAACTTTGAAGATAAAGTTTCATTTTGAGAAGGTAATTTTTGACAATGTCACAAATGGATCCCTTTCTTGGCAGCATTGTCCTTGTTCAGTGTCTTATAGAAAGTTGCACAGGCCAAAAGGCGAGGAGATCGCATGGAGATCTCAAAGGGTCAGCTTTCTCTGTGTGAAGCTGTAAATGGTCTTCGTCACAGCTGCTTTACTGATGTTCATCCACAAATAATAGCAACCATTGTTTTGTATTATTATTGTTGTAACAAAGCTGCAAAATTCATCTTGGCATCCTTGTGATATGGTGTGGACCACTTTTACAACTCAGGATATATCCTTTTTTAATGCTTGGTCTTCCTTGTTTGCCCCAGTGTAGAATTCCTGATCATATTCACAAGGTGTATTTCTCATTGCTAAAAATTTCACTTGATAGAGAACAGGCATACATGAGCTTTTCTTCATAAATGTCAGCTGCTGCTTCTGCAACATCATTCAAATCTGTTACGCTTCTCCTCTTTAAAATTTAGTTTCACATGCATAATTAAATAGCTTATTGAACCTTCCTATAATGCAAGAGCACAAGGTGGTATTGTCTGTTGATTGGTTTGCAACTGTCAGTAACTGTAAGTCTGAGCAAATTTTTTTGGCTAATAACGACATTCTGTGCAGTCAGCCTGCTTTTATGCGTGGGATTCCTTCTGTCTGTGAGTGCAGTCTCCAGGGAAGGCTAGCTTTTTCTATGGAGTGTACGCTTGCCTTAGTCCTTTGGGAGCAGAACTGTTGGAGGAGCATGAGGTGTGCATTCTGGTCATGGTGTTTGTGAATTTGATGCATGGTGGCAGTCAGTTCTGTTCTCTCTCCTCTAGCCCAGCAGTCTGCGGTCTCAGAGTTGCTGATAGCGGGGGAGCATTGATTCCCCTAAGCTGTTATTGAACCAGCTGTTTAAAGGGAAATGGTGCGCTTTCCCCAGAACAGGCTGGAACCCGTGTGTTTGTGCCAGCGAGATAGATCACGCTATCATGGGCGCGTTGTGTGCTGGAGAGAGGCCAGGGAAAGACCACCCCTGAGCCCACAGACATCAAACTGGTCTGGGCTGTCTCAAAGACCAGACAGCTTTGCTTCAGCGTCCTCTGCATGTCCCCAACGAACCTGCCCCTTCTTCTAAAAAGGCCAGCCCCTCCCCCAAAGGCTGGTTTGGTTATCCCAACAAGGCAGGCCCTTTCTCCCAAAGTCCAGCTCTGTTAGCCTCAATAGGTCAGCTTATCTTTCCCAAAAGCCTTGCCTCACCCACAAAGCCCAGCCCTGCTATACCCAAGAAAGCAAGCATCCAGTCCCACTACCCCTCAAAAGATCAGCCTTGCAGAATTCCATCCCCTCTTCCCCAGCACCAGCCCTGCCAAAAATAGCTATTCCTCACCAAATTCCACCCCAACCTCCCCTAATGTCACAACCGCACCCCCTAAGGAAGGTGGTATGGACCCCAGGCCTATGCTGCAGAGCGGCCAGTTCATGAGGCAGAGCCTAGGAGCAAGAGCTGCACTGTTCTCATTGTATTTCTCATGGTATCGCAGGATGGAGCATTTATACAGCTTTCTGTGCCAGTATTTCCATCTGTGCCTGCTCTGTGTGTAGAGTAAGTGTTTGCTAAGACTTCTCATCCAGAAGAGAGGCGATTACCAGACTGCTTCCTCTGTGCCTCAGGAGGCCTGAAAGGCTTGTTTATTGTTGTTCTCACTCGCCTTCAGTCTCGTCTCGGAAACCTAGTGAAAAGATACGCACTTCCATATCTGAAGTAATTCTTGTAGTTTTCATGCCAGCTGGGAGAGTTAGCATGCTATAACCAGCTGGCAGAGGCAGGAATTTAGATCATGACTCTGGGTTCAGTTAAAAATTAAAATGTGAATGAAAGCAACATTTTTTCCACAGTGAACATCTGTGAATTACCAAACCTACTAGCTTTATCTGTGCCTTTTGACTAGCATGACTAGCTCTGTAAATAAGGTGGTCAAAGCTTAACCACCTGACACAGTAGACTTTGGTTTTAAATTCAGTGTTTCTCCCCATTTCTAATTGTTTGTTGAATTCCATTATAAATAATCATGGTGCTGTTTATGCTCTTTCTGCTTTTGGTTTGCCACAGCTGTGAGATGCAAGTATTGTCCTACAGCGTGGCTTAATTTTTGTCTTTGGCAATGGTATGAGAACATTGCTTTGTTCGGACAAAAAGGACTGTGGACCAGCAAATCGAAGCAGGATTCATTTTTCATTTTTGTGACAGATCAGTCATTTCTAATTTTCGCCCTCTTTTTTTGCACAGTTTCAGCCCTTATTTTATGTCTTCTGGAGATGTGAGATTTGATTGTCCTTTTGGATCGCTCTGTCTGGCCCTTTGTTAGCAGGCCTGCTTCCAGCCATGGGCCCATGATGAGGCCGTTTATAGAGAGCGAGAGGCCCTGCCCCTACCTCACACCATCGCCATTCATACGGGCCCAAAATTAATGACCAGCCGCCACTAAAGGGCCAGCGGGAATCGCATTGACAGCTCCCATCTACTCTACTGGGAGACTAAAGAGCTGGTCTTTTTGGAGGCCGGTTGCTAGGCAAGCGATCCAGAGGGGATAAAGGGGTCCCCCTGGGGGACAGGAGCTTAATGAGGTGCCAGGGATTAAAGGGTTAACAAGATGGTTAACGAGTGCAATGTGTCGACCTTCCAGATCTACAGTGCTATGGACCAAGCTTTTAAAGACTTATTTAGCTGACTTATGTACTGGACTAATAATACATGGGGGTTTCTTTAAAATGGTTTGAATGCACTTTAACTAGTTGTCAGTGGTGCCCATGTTGTGAATGGGACTTCACAGAGAGGAGAATTTAGATCCTGCTGCTTTTTTCAGTTAGGTCAGGTAAGAAGTGAAGTTTGTTTTTATATAAGGTATAAATATGTAATCCTTCAGGAGTATTGAGTGCTGTGCTGACTGTACCAGAGAAATTTGTAAGCCTGCCAGTTAAAGGTGAAGGGAAGCGTTAGGCAGCTAGGCTAAGTATGTGGGCTGTTTTCAGATGGGAACTGTACATGTAGGAGAAGGGTTTGACCTACCACTTGAGGTTTGATGTAAGCTTGGATGCTGAAGATAGTCATTACCAGAGGAGAATCACCACTTACTGGAAATAGCTGTCTTTGGAGCTCTTCAGTTAAACAACCCATCTAATCCTGGAATATTTACAGACCGATTCAAATTAGAGACCGCCTCTCAGGTCTCTTTATTTGACTGTGGTAGACACAGAGACTGGAAGGGATTGATACCATGACAGTTGTATATTTTATTTTCAGATCTGGTACAGCAAAAGGTATCCCATAATTCATCCCCAAGACTCTCTCTTATATTTTAGTACACTGAAAGATAAAACTGTGGGAATCCAGGAAGAGAGTTTTGAAGTTCAGAGGTTTTATTTCCTCTGCTAATTCTATTTTCATGTCCTTACCAGGGATTGTTTTCTTTCACTACAGTTCTATACATGCAGTGTTGTTCTTTTTGAGTCATACAGTCATTCTGTCTTGTGATGCAGACCCACTGCTAAAGATTGTGGCTTGTGCTGAAACATGATGTCACATCTTGCCACATGTTCACAGAGCAATGTCTCCTCAATATTGAGAGTCACAGTTTCTAATTAAGAACAGGAGAACTCGTCTGTGAAGTTTCACTTCTTTTTGCCATTATTCACTGACTTTTGTGTGAAAGATGAAGTGTGAGATGCAGTCTTCAAAGACAGGATCAATAGCAGTTTGGAGTGATCCCTCAGGCAAGCTTCAAGAACTTCACAGCGCAAACATATTGACCTCATCTCAGGCCGAAACTTCTGCAGATCCAAAAGATTTAACAAAGATTTGCTCTGCTCCTCTATTGTCTTCCTGTTAATCACATAGAAATGGTATTTTGGCCGTCGTTCCTTGTTGCTGTACAATCAGGTTATGCTGATTCCCTACCACGGCATAATCAATATTGAGCACCGCTGAGCGTTGCAATAAATTGAATGTTCGGTTTAATGTCAGTCGCGGTGTTTGAAACTGAATCCGTAGCATGACATATCCTTTAATTCTGTGCAAATCCATCACGAGATATGCTCTGAAAAGAGCTCAGCTGGAAAAACTGCCCTAATGTTTCCTTCCACTGCCAGCAGAAAGGAATTTGTATTTTAATGAGGTGTGTAATCACAAAGGAGTTGGTTAGGCTATACTGTCTTTTCTCATGGATGGCTTGGTGCCCACCATGCTACATGTTACAGAAGTGGTCAGCCAGGCGATGGACCATGGAGCGTTGCAGTTCAGTGATATAGATGTACATTAATAGAAACCAGGCCAAGGTTTTTCCAAAGAATGGTGGGAGTGGCGCTGTGCCATGCTGGTCCCTTTGGAGTACTACAAAAATGAAAGTGAATTGACAGTTTTTATTGCAACAGTCTTATAAGTGGTTTTAATGTACAATTTATACAATGCAACAGGCTTTAATGATGCACACACTATAATTGTGGTAATATACTCAAAAATATCATTTTGAAAATCTGGGGAAGCCAATGAACAGACACTATTCTTCACAAATACAGTGTGAAACTCTTGCATCTGTTGATGTTCTAAAAATTTCCAAGCTTCACACCTCTGCTTAGTTCTTCTGGACTTTCCACAGTGAAGGAACTGGAGGACACGAGTCCTCAGCATATTAGCAGTCCCTTACTAAAAAAATTTGCAGTCAGATGGGGGAAATTTACACATTTTGTGTGGCTGTCAAATGCAGCTGCCTGTTTAAAGATCCGATAGGTCTACATGGCTTGATATTTTCATAGCAGTAAAATGATAGTCTTTTTATGGATGAGGTGCAGATGAGCCTCAGACTAGAACACATGAATCTCTGTGTTCAGCTGAGGCTGGGTAGTTTTGAGATGGCTGTGAAAGTAGTTCTGTTAAGCTTCTGTTACAAAGAGAGTGACAGCACTTTGAAACTGAACTTTTTTTATGCATGTCTCAAAGGCACAGACAAGGAAAGCTAAGACCAGCACTGACTGAAATGCATTATTGTACAGTGTAAGCAAATGAAAAATGATCCGCTGTAAATAATGGCTCTGTGAATCCTTGAGTCATTGCAGCTGTGTGTTTAAGCACTGTCTTGGCTGGCTTGTCCTTTTGGTCTTGTCCATGTGTATTATCCCAGTGGGGGCTGTTTTGAAGCGCAGAGAGGTTTTCCTCATTGACCATTCCATGGCTGATGGGGAATCACAGTGCTGGTTTTCGACCTTGGAAATGCAACAAATCAACTGGCTCCTTCCATGCTAAACCACACTGGGCTGAAACAAGAGCCCTCCATTCACTTTGAAAAGGGGGAAGGTTAGAGGGGAAGGCGACCTGGAATCTAACATTGCTTAACTTTTCATGAGGTTGCACCCACGATATTCAGCTGTGTTTTGCCCTCACTGAACCTGTCATACTGGCCCCTGTGGAGCAGGCACTAAATCTCCTGCTTTGGGCCTTTTGTAGAACATAAGTCACATAGAATGAACCAGGAAAAATGTTCATGAGTGTTTTATGGTATAAAAGGACAATTCACATGAGTCCGAAAGAGCTGTGTTGAATGAGGAGTACCAAGCTGGTGTCACAATATTGACTTTGAATAAGTGCTTGTTTCAGCTTATGTTCTGTTGTAGCCTACCACAAAAATCTGTGTATGTGTGCATGTCTATGCGTGTGCGCATGGGTCTGTGTGTTGGCAGGGATGATTTTATGAGCATGGTGGACACCACAGACTGCAGACAGTGTTAGATAGTATGATTTGCACCCCCTCATCATCCTGCCTGTGTTTTTTAGGTGTAGATCCCTCTTTGCAGATCGACAACAGAGTCCAGTCTACCCAAGCTGCTCCTGCGGTCTCCAAACAGCACAAGACCCGGGCCACCAATTCACGGGATGAGCGCTTTCGATCGGGTAAACACTGTTACTTTCCTCTGTAGCGCCAATCATGCGACTTCCCAGCTCTCTCTGCTGGCTCAGCTTTCACTGCCAAAGCCCCTCTTGAGTATCTCAAGCCATTAGTTTAGTCAACTCTCACACATCAAACTAGGTTTTTCACATAGACTTGAATTGTTTTAATGATCAGCTCAACACCATCGCAATCAAAAATGTTGATTTTTTTTTTTTTTTTTTGTCTTTTAAACAAGTTACAATTTCTGTATAGAAAGCTGCACACACATCTCCTGCTACTCAGCATTTGAAATGGATCTGAGCTAACATCTGTATGACAGAAGTGGAAAGAGATGGCTCGGAGTTAGAGCACAAGAACATAAGAACAGATGAGGATAAGAACAGGCTTGAGGAGTTGATTTGTGTTTTCGGTTGGGTTCTAGGCACTGAGGCATGCCCCTTTCTTTTTATTCCTCCCCTCCAGATCTTCACACAGAAGCTGTACAGGCAGCCTTGGCTAAGTACAAAGAGAGGAAGATGCCCATGCCCTCCAAGAGACGCTCCGTGCTAGTGCAGTCCTCTGTGGAGGCGTGCACCCCCCCAGGTGAGTCATTCCCTCACACTGCTGGCAGCGGGCCGCACACAAGTCTGGGTCTGGTACCCACAATGCACTGTTCACCGTACTGTTTTTTTTTTTTTTGGAGAGACTGAGACAAGAAAGAAAGAAAGTGATTTATCAAAACTTGGAGACATTGAATCTTTAGGGACTCCTGCATTAAACATCTTATGTTGTCATCGAGATGACATTTTGAATATATCATGTAGAGATGAGGAGGGGAAAAAACTATTTTTTATGAATGCCTCCCTTCTTCTCTCAGAGAAAAGAATCTTTCTCATCATTCAGTTCCCCGGACCCCTTCCCACATGTTTTGTGTAACTGCCGCATAATTCCATAGTAAATTCAGCAGTACTGTGCACAGAGCCCTTGTGGTTTTACTTGCCTTTGTGTTGCACCAGAGATCAGCAGAAATCCAAAGGACACATTGCATTTTTAAACTGAGCTTTCATTAATTGTGGTGATATAAAAAGAAATCTCACAGACCATAAAGCTGCAATTGGAACAGTCTCCTCAGTGTTAACAGTGTTAACACAGTTTTGGTGTGTGTGTGAGTGTGAGTGTGTGTATGTGGATGCTCACTCCTCTTGCCTGTGTGCCAGTTGCTATCTTTTTTCCTTAGCCTGCCATTCCCTGGGTACATTTCAAATGACTTCACCTTTCCATCCCTCAGAGTGAAGCTTAATGTGACTTGGTTAAAACTGTGAGATTAATCCCTCCAGCTAGGGAGATGGCTAAGGTGGCTTCTATGTGCCACTCAGACACATCCTCAGAACAAATTAAAGCTGTGTAAGCTTGCTTTACTCCTCACACTCTTACTTATTGTCCCACTTTGTACTGCATACCTTCTTCATATTTACATTAGCTGGTCATGCCCACTGACCTGAGGCTCTGGTGATGGTAATAAGTCTCTGACATCATCACAGTGAGCTTTGTAGAACAGGGCCTGAGAGGTGATGTACAATAAAATACTGCATGTTGCAGCCCTGGCTTATTTTAGGGGAATAAAGAGCATTAAAAGTATCTCACGAGAGTTTTCTCTCCTGCTGTTCATATCCATATGGGAATTGACTCTGGTGCCAGGCATAATTTTTGTTTACCCATTAACTTGTTCCTTACTTTCACTGAAAATCAACACCATCACTTGTCATAAAATTGAGCCGAATGGATAAACATGTTTTGAGTATTTATTATGTCTTTATACTGAAAGTAGGTCTTTGCAGGAAACAAAATGTCATCCAGTGAGTGGCAGTGTGTTGCCAGTCTTACGATTTCTGACCAAAATGGTCAGATTGGACAGTCATGTTTTTCATGTTTTTATGTGAGATGACATGGTAACATTTTCTGATGCTCATTTCACAATTTGATACATTTCAACTGTACACCCAGCTCTTCAATCATTGCTTTTGCAGTATAGAAAATGAAAGCATAATGAAAAATTGTTTGGACCGCTGTCTCTGCCTCAGAGAACAGTCCAGGCAGAGCTGAATTAAACTGGTTGCTTGTGTGAGAATTGGGCCTTGATTAGTCTTACCCTATTTACTGACACTGTTCACTGATGTTTTGGTGTGCTAAAAAATGAGACAGCACAGTGGAGCACGTGCAAGCACACATTGTCTTGATGACCCAAATAATACCATATGAAAACCATAGCAACCTGCGGTCTTGGTAAGCTGGCTCTCCTGGGGTGGCCTGCCAGTGCCCCCGACTCTGAGACAAGGCTGCTCCGTGGGAACGGCATGGTTCAGCTCGGGGGGGGGGGGGGCAGATGACCCTAATGTGCTCCTCATGTAGCAGAGCAACCTGGGGCTCCTCCAGCACACATGTGTCTGGGGGTCACAGCTCCCACTGTTCTCAGGCTGCCAGCTCTTCATTCTTCTGCTTTAGCCTGTCTCTGCTGTGCCAGGGTAGGGTGCACTGGGTGTGCCAGAAATATGGGTGTGTGTGTGGTTGTGTGTGCGTTTGTGTGTTTATGAGAGATGTAGAGAATGATTGAATGTGTTTGTACGCATGTTTCTGTGTGTTTATGTTTGTATATTTGTGCATGTTTGTGTGCTTGTGTGTATATGTGTGTCTGAGAGTGTTTGCGCATGCTTGTTTGCAGATTTTCCAGAAAGGAAATGTACCTTCCTCATGTTCATATTAGTGGTGCAAAAGGGGAAAAGTGTTAGAATCGTTTCCAAGAAAAGCTGCTAATCTTTCATATTAAGCTGCATGGTTGCAACATAAATATTCATTTCTTGTTTTCAAAGTCCTTGGGCTGGAGTTGGTAGGATAATAAGAATTGAAAACTCTCACTCCTTCTCTCTCTCTCCCTCACTTTGTATCTGTGTCAAGGTTGCTGAGAGAAAAGGCCCTGGAAAGATCTCAAACGAATTCAGAATGATAAATAAGATAAAAACCCATTTTGGCAGAGCATGATAACTGAAAATGTTGAATAATTTCTGTCAAATCTCAGTGGCAGCATCAGTGCCTGCCTACCTTTCTCAAATGTTTTCTATTGTAATTATTTTTTAAACAGGGCACTGACATGTAACCAAAGGAGGTCAGTCATGCATTAATGCTACTGTTTTTAGCAAGGGTGGGAAGGCTTGTTTTAAGCTCACACCTCTCATACCTTCTGTAGGTTCTGCTTAACAGCAGTGGGGCAGGGGCGAGCTGAATTTTGTCCTTTGAACGAGGGTGCAGCTTGGCTGGCACAAACCAGCAGTGCCTCCAGCAAGGCTCACTTGTCGGAGCCGGTGGAGAACGCTCCCCAACTGCTGATAGGAGAAATGCAAAATCATACGTTGTCAAATAAGGACACAACCTCCGCAGTGAGTCCAGTCGGAAGGCCCAGAACTCATAAAACATTACACAGAATTGCTTTCTTGTGCAGCCTAGAGTCTGTGTTTAAGCCTAAAATCAGCTTCAAATTGGTTGACGTTTTCCATAATAGGCACCCTCTTCAAATGATTAATTGAATAATTAATTTTTCACAGAAGTAATCCTTCAAATGCCAGACAGTTCGTCAGTTTGTTTTAGTCCTTTTCTCTAGTGGTTGCACACAGACAGTACCGTGATTGGAGCTATCTCCTCCTGAGAGAAATGGTAAATTCATCTTCTGCAGTTCCCCAGTAGACCTGAATCTGTTTTTATAAAACAACTCAGAGTACAGGTGCTGATCTGGGATCAGGACTCTTCTCCCTAAATTCCAGTGCTGTTCATTATGAGTGAAGGGGCAAAGCTGATCTTAGATCAGCATTTCTTTTGAGATTCTTTATGAATATGGAAAACTGAATCCCACTTCCTACTCTCCTTGGGATTGAGTGGAGGTGGGGGTTGTTGAGTAGGCTGTTTATTACCTGAAGTAACCCAGTAATCAGTGTCTCTCCGGATAACAGGATATCACATTCTGTCTTTTTCTGACAGATGGGCGTTGTCAAGTCAGCTCTGGAATAAATTCTGAAGCTGCTACATTTAATGAAACTCTGTCACTTTGCTGTCATGGATTTTCCGCAACCTTGAATTGAAGGGACTGGGAATTACTTTATTTGTTGATGTATTTTTTAAAACACCACAGACCATAGAAACCACAGTATTGACATATAAGTAGTGGCCATTCCATCACACTTTGTATTGCTTTCTCTCTCAGGACTCTCATACTCTTGGTCCCCAGCCAGTCTTCCACTGAGTTTACATCAGGTCAGCAGATTAATGGAGAATTTCTCCTAGGTAAACAGGACCCCCCCCCACACACACACACACACACACACACACACTATTAAGTGTAATGTAATTCAGAAATTATTCTGTAAGGTCATTACATTTGGTGTAATGAAGATGTGGCAAGTACAACTGTTTTTGTCTAATACTGTCAGCATCATTTTAGAAGCCACCCTTCTCCATTTTGCCGATTTTGAGTTTTATACATGACAAAAAGTCATGTGTAAAAGAGTTATGCATGGTTAATATTACATTCTATTTAAGATATATTCAAAATACCACAGAACTAGAGTCTTTGGAATGTAATGTGGTTGTAAAAACATTTTCCTCATTTGATGAAATGTAATCTTTGGAGAGGCAACTTTTCTTTTACCATAATTCATTAGTTTCATGTCTTACAGTTTCTGCTTGGCATTGTTTCATATTTTTTGCTAGGGTTAACTATTTGGATGTTGAGTGATTGTTTGTTTCAATTATTTGAGGTGCATCCACCTTTTACTAAGTTTTTTGTTTCAAGGCATCTGAGTGTTCACATTTAAAAAAATATATATTTCTTTGGGAAAAAAATTTGTCTTTCTACTGGCAAATGAGAAGCTGTTTTCCAAGTTAACAGCTTGAAAATTGATGGTGCACAATGAAGCATGCACATGTGGGAGGCTGAGGGAAAGCCCAGCAGCCTGGGGAGGAAGGCAGGGGGTTCCTGCCTCCTGCTACAATAACGAATTCCAGGAGAGAAGTTGTTCAATTTGGATTCTCTCTGGAGGCATCCCCAGCCTGCACTGCCTGAAGAGTTAATGGTCCTGGCAGGGGTACCCATGTTCCTGCAGGACCTTGTGCTCACGTTTAACTACCTGCACTTACTCAACTAATTAGCTGTGTACTAACACTAATTCTCCTGTAGATTAAAACATGGTACATAGAAGGACAGAATAATGGTTTTAAGATGTCATTCAGTAGAATAGACAAATAGATTTAGCTGAAATGCCAAGTGATTTGAAGGTCTGGACGGATTAAATTATTGAGAACAGAAGCTGTCATGAAATCCAGACGACCATCACAGCCCACCTTGCCCACCCCTGTTGTCCTCAAGGGTATAGAAAATAGGGCCTGCGATTCTGAATTAGTTGAATCTCTTATCATTGTGGAATGCTGAGCTGCCCTCACTCAAGATGCAGTCATTTAACTTGGCCAACAAAAATCCCTATTTCAGGTGGTTGTGATGCACAAAAAACAAGCAATTTGTGGTTCAATCCATCACACCCTGGGAGAGCACAGACGTGATGTTGATGCTTATGAAAGTCCCTCATGTGTAAACAGTGAAATCTATTCCACAAACAGCTGTAGGTTTGGCACCAGAGGCATGTTATTAAACTGTTTATTCATAGCTCCCTAGATGAAAGCCTATACTGTAGCTATACAGAGTATAGGAAATTCAGGGCTGGATTCAATAAAATGCATTTAATCTTTTTTGATGGCATGTGCAATTGAGTGAAAACAGACTGAACATTACCTTTTATACTTGTGTGGATACAAGAAAGCATTTCATTTGGATTGTGATATTTTATTTTTAATATATAATAGCAAATGCCCTTAAAGAGATGTCCAATTTAATAGAATTTTATATGCCTTGATAGAGACTTTGGCAGATTCGATTGGGTCTTGGCAATACTCTTTTCTTAAAATAGGGAAATTTCTCTTTTTTGCTTTGATACCTGTAGTTGCATTAGGTAATGATCCAGTGGAATACGAGGGAAAGACAAAGAAAACAAAAGCCCCCACAAACTAGTTTTCAAATGTGATGGGCCTTGACTCAGAGATATCAGTGTTTGTTTAAGCCTCCCACATCTCTGCAGGGCAGAGGCACGAAAGCCATCGCTGTGTCTGAGGCTCAAAATAAGCCCACAATATGCTTTGCAGCTGCAGTTGTGTCATAGTGTTTAAAAATAGCGAATGGATGTTTGAAAAGATGAACCACATTTAAAAAAAAAAAAAGAAACATTTAAAAAGCGCTCTGTCTCTGGAGAACTTTGCTGTTTGGTTTTGCTGTTTGTGTTGCACACAGATTTTTCATGTTGGTGTAGGTTATTGTCCCTGTTCTTGTGGTCTGGTTTTATGTCTCTGTTGCGTTTCCCTTGTTGGGGCTGCTGCTGTTGCCGTGGAGACTTTTGGTCACAGTCTGAGGACCTTGTTGACGTTCCAGTGCACTTTCATCTTGTACCTTGTGTTTTTTGCACTGTACCCTTTTGATAAGTCCAAACTGGCCACCGTTATCACCCCTTCATAACTTACACTCACTTTGCAAACACAGATAGGCCTACTTCTATTTTTTTCATGGACATACAAATCATCTCAACCGCACCTTACTGATAGAAAGTAGAGAGGAGCTCAGAACACTTCAGTAATAACCAACAGGATGATATGTATTACAACTGACGAATGCCTACCTATCATCATCGGATTGTTATAGCAGTGCTCCCTGTGATTGTTGGAGCTCATCTCTGTTTTCTGTTGTGAGGTGATACCATGCCTGTCTTTTCGCTGGTTTATCATCCCTCATCATACGAAGGTAAACGATGGTCTTTTCACATCCACAGTATCCCATCAGTCTCTGTTGAGGCAGTTCACTCCTGCTTGAACTCCTTTGAATCACTGTAAAGAGGCAGTCTCCATCACAGTGTCAGTTTGTCTCATATCGTGGCATACATTACATAATGATTTGTGTCGATGCCCTCCTCTTTCTGTCACTCACTCTCCTGCTGCCACCAGCTCTGAAAAGTAGCTATGAGTGCCATCACCTCTGTCATGGTCATCGTCCACCATGTGGGGTTTTTGTGACGCTGCCTGTCTTGACCACACAGACACCTCATCGGCTTCGGAAGACGAGGGCTCGCTGCGTCGGCTCGGCCGGACCGCCTCCTCCACCCCCTACCAGGCCCAGGCCCACCCCAGCGTGGAGCACTGGTTTAACAGGGTCATCCAGCAGGGCTCCTCCACCTCATCCTCCGCATCCTCCACCTCATCCCACCCTGGAGGGAGGCCCCACGCCGCCGCGGCCGCCACCTTGCTGGCAGACCTCATGGCACACACCCAGATAGGTCAGTAACAGGTCCCCTACTGTGCCCCACCACCATATAAGCCCCTCCCCTCTCAGGCTGTAGCCAATCACAAATCCCCCCTCTTTCTCCTGACCAAAGCCCACCCACCGAATAGCTTAGGCCTTTAAACCCCTCCCCCTCTCCGTCAGTGACCAATCACAAGCTCCCTCATTCTCCTGATGCTGCACTACTACCCCACCCTCATCTCTCAGGCCTGAACGCCACATTGCCAGGCTCTAAAGCTTGCAGTGCCTCCTGCTGGGCTGAATAGGAAATCCCTCTGCATCGCAGAAGCCCTGCAGCTTTATTTGAAGGCTGTTTTGTGTTCTTCTCAGTGTTATATTTTGTACAGTGGTTTGACACAGTGTTTTCTTGTTCAGTTGATAAGATCAGCGTTATTACTGTGAGACTCTGGCTTCTGTAAGGCTGTCGTGCCATAGACCGCTGTGATGTGCTTATCTCTCGTCTCATAGGATGAGAGCTACATTGTCTGCCTTGTTCACTTTTGTGGCCAGTAAAAGGGATTTAGTCTACATAGTCTGAAGCTTTAGTCTGGATAGCACTTTGTATATTTTAGTCTGTACATCTTTTTTCTCCTAACTTCAAACTCATTTATTTTTCACTTTGTTTTCACATCACACTCAAACACAGAATGGAAATGTCCTTGCATCTCCAGTCCTGTTGTTTTTTTTTAAATATTTATTTGGTTTTTATATGGAGAGACTGAATTATGAATGAGATTCAGGCACTTTACCCTCCCCCTCCTCAGCTATATTAGGTCTGTATTTTAACTGCTGTTCACAGTGCACAGCTTGTAAAACTGGATCTGTTTACTGTGTGTTTATATGTTCCCTGAGGCCATGTGCAGAAGGGTGTCTCCCATAGAGGATTCAAATAGCCCCTAAGCTTATAATGCCACAGAGTCCCTCTGTGTGGCAGCAGTGAGCGCAGTGTCTTGTAGGCCAAGTTCATTATTTGACAGTTTTACCCGTGTTCTGTAGAAGCCAAGAATCTTTCAGTGTTTAGTTTCAAAGTAAAAATGAGTGAAAATTGGATGAAAAATATCAAATATCGTCAGTAACAGTTTGCAAAAACTGCTGAAAATTAAAATGAAAATTTCTGGGAGATTATGGTGTTGACAAACACTATTTTAGAACACTATTGACAAACACAATTTTACCCCAGAACACTGTATCACAGACAGCATTACAAATTCCACTATGGAAGGGCACTATTCAAACTGTAGACCTTATTTTTGATGCAAGAAAGTATAAATAAGCTGGATGAAAATCCGTTTGAATTGAATTGATGGAATGCAGTGAGCCTTGCCTATATGAAAAGTTATGGACTGGAGGATGAGGATAGGATTGAACGACTACTTGAACTCTGCTGCAGCTCGACCTTGCTAAAAGAAAGTTTTAATCTTGTGACAAGTTCTAATGTTCAAGCTGGGTTGCCAGGCTCAAAAAAATGGTTTGGAAAAAAATATTAGGTTTCACTCCTTAGTCAGGGCTAAACAGGTCTTATGGGAACTGTGTTTTAAGTGCAGTGGTCCCTGATTTGACCTTTGACCACCCCCCCTCCCCCGCAGATAACCACTCTGCACCCCCAGACGTGACAGGCCTGTCCGAGCGCTCCGTGCATGTGGAGCGGCCCCAGATGCCCTCAGTGCGAGGCGTTCCACGGGGCTACAACCACACCAGCGTCATGGAAACCGCAGACGGTGAGCCCCATAATCTTGCTGTCTGACCCCCTAAGTCCACGGTAATGGAAGACTGTTGCGGTCTTACTCCCAATATTTTGTGCGTACAGATGATTCTTACCATGAGATACCATTATAAAACCCCTCCTCTATTGCTGTTATGTACTGCTCCAGGCTAACAGGATTGGGTATTCTACCTGTAAACTGCAAGTAAATGATGCTTCGATGGGCAAAATGGCCTGTTCTGGTCATCATATGTCATCATATTAATATGTTGTCATTGTATATATGATAAACTCTCTGAGTCCATTCATGAGGTGGGAAACTGTGTGCGTGCACGTGTGTGCATGTGCGTGCGTGCGTGTTTGGGAAATAAGGGATGGGAGAAAGGTTTCAGAAGTTGACATGTCCCCCATTTTTGAAGCTGTCCCTAGCTTTCTATCAGTACTGCTGTGGATGTGGCCCTGGCTTGTACGGTTGTGCATGACCTCGGAGAGATTTGCTTCCTGTTTGTGTCTATCGGGTTTTATATCCAGGCCCAGAATGCCTGATAGAACAGGGCTGTCCTATCAGAGGGAAACTCACATGCCACATGACACAAAAGGAGAACAACCCCAAAATGTGAAAAACAAACAGAAATGTTCATGGGAATATACACACATTTACTCTTCTGGCTTTATTATAAAGCATGCCAGTCCAAGGTGATAAATAAAAAAACAAATCGACAGAAACCTGAAAATGTCAGGTTTCCAGATAGTGAGAAATATACACCATTTTGGAACAGAGGAATCAATGAATTGATTGCAAACCGCTGGTTATAATACTTGGGAAAGCAACTCCTGCAGCAATGTGGGAATTGACAATGTGCAGTCCAGGTTTCTGCTTTGCCCAATGTTTGAAATTGGTGGAAAAATATTCCTGAGTCAGGAAGGAAGGAACAGTGAATACATTTTGAAATTTGTGGCACATTGATAAAGGTCACCAATGGCAACCGATTTCCAATTGTCGTGTATTCTTGGCCTCGTCGCTGAACTGGAGTGTGACAGCCCAAGTGTGTCTGACTGACATGTTTTTCTCCTCAGGCCTGACCAGGAAAGGTGGCGGTGTCGTCCGTAGAACGGATGGTATTTATCAAATCCTTTTTCAAGCTTAACCGCGGGTCCAGTGTCTGTGAGCCACGCTTCTGCTCCTGTCACTTCAGTCTCGCATTTTTCTCACCTGTATGTCTGTGAGTTGTGTGCTCAATAATAAGAATGTAAGGCAAACTGTGTGTAGCTGTGCATGGCAGGTTTATACCTCTTCACATAAGACTGACAAATGCAGTGCAGTTCAGTACAGTAAACCCACCCACTTCTCAGGAAGTAACTGATATTTTTTGACCAATCACATCAACCTAATGAAAGAAGGTTAAAGGTGAAAGTGAGAATTCAAACCAAGTGTTAAACATGACACACTTTCATGAACCGCCAGCAGAATCTGACCCATGTCTAAGTTGGCATGTCCCTGGAATGCTTTTTGCTGCTACATTAAGTGGTGTTCCAGAAGGGGAAGGTAAAGCAAGACTGTCTTGGGATCTCTTGAGAACTGACCATCTCATTCCAAGAATTGGCTATGCATACAAAATCTATTGTCTGCCACATAATTGCATACACATTCATACATTAAAAACAAATGTTATATATGCTGAATGTATGTGTTTTTATGCTGGAGAAAAAAAGTTGTTTCCGCATTTATTATTATGAAAATGAGCCACATAATTACTTTGGAATTTAAAACACTTAAATTGATATTCATTTTCACTGGACATAATGTATCAGGATACTCTCTACTCTCCAAGTTCAGTTGCTTTGGGAAATTATTTGTCTGTGATTTACAGTGTACAGTGTTCACTTTTTATTGTTCATCACGGGCCAGGCAAAATGTTGGGCAAGGAGATTCCATTCTCATTCAATTCAGTCAGCCAAGGAGAAAGATTAGTCACTGTAAGTTTACCTTTAGCCAAGGTTATTAAATTAGGGTAAATTCAGATAGAAAATTGTTTAGTGAATTGAAAAATGCACATACATTCTGTGAGGATTTTTCAAGTGCACCGATATTGTCCAGGGTCTGCTCTACTGCCTGTTATGCTGTAATGATGTCATTATACAAGACTGTGAAGCGCTGTGCTCTGTCATGGTTCCCACGGTCCTTTAAAGGCCGTGGAAATTCCTGAAAGGACCTTTATTCTGCAAGGTCTTTCAAAGGTCATGGAAAATGCTCACATGTCCTGCTATCCATGAAATGTGATGGACAATCTAAAGTCTGAAAATTTTAAATAAATTGCATATCTCTCATGTATTATACAGAGTATCAGTTTGCATAATTGCACCATATTCACAAGCCTGAGGTCATTTACTGTCGGGTCATGCAGTGTTTATTGCTGACATTGCAAATCCGTAACCTGTCTCACTGGTCAATACATAAAGCCCGAAGTCAGTGTTGTTCACTGCTGGAGGCACCCAAGTTTGTATCGTAATAGACCATTTATTTATGAAGCAATGTGTCTCAAAGATGTGTTGTCTTCTGCCATTCCATCTTCCGGATAGCAATAAAAATAGTAGTGGTCATAACAATGATAACAACAATCATAATAAATGATCTAAAGCCAATAATGTTTCATGTTCAACAGCTTAAAACATTGATAGGTCAAGGAAATATGAATGTTATTATATTTATGAACCCTGTTATTGAAAAGCATGAGAACAACCATGTTGATGAGAACGGCTACTACGAATGCTACCAGAAGAATTAATACCAATGCTACTATCAGGAATAGCAATAATAACAGGATTGAACGCACATACAGTCCTCTTGAAGCTTGGAGCAGTTTAATATGAGGGAGGGAAACTCACCTTTACTGCCAGGTAAACATCTACCAGGGTGACAGACACCCAGGTCTCTTCTCATTTCATTAATCACATTAGGTTATTCTACTCAGCAGCCATTTACTGAACATTAGAGGGAGCGGTGCAGGTTGGTAAATTTGTCAGCGCAATTTACTGCCCTGTGGCAATGGTTTTATTTGTAGTTCTCCCCACACATTCAAAGGTATGTGCATGCATGTACATAATATATGAATATTCAACCACTTCTTATCTGCTGTTAAGTACACATTGCTCACTCTGTCTTTCACTGTTGCATCAGTGTGTCTCTGTCTCTGCTGCACTCAATTGCAGGGATTTTAGTTTTGAATTGCCTGCAGTTCTGACCCTTGACCCATAGGGGCGCTGTTCTCAGACTTTGCAGACAGGAAAGGAAATGAGAACGGCTCAGGGCAGACAAAGTTCAGCCTGCAGCCATGGCTCTGGTCCCCGGGGAAGCCATGAAATGTCAGAGGAAAAGCCCAGAAATTACTTTGCTTTTCTTATTTAGACCATGATCTCAGAGCAGTCTCCTTAACTCTGAGCAAAGAATTTCACTGTCAGACACTTTTCCCTTACCCAGTATAACCATTTCCTACAAAGAAAAGAAAATGTCATGAACCCCCGAAAACATTTTCAAATGTATTACCCAAAGCTGAGCATAGCAGTTTTGTTGCTAAATTAGTTTCTGTCCTGTTTAAGTTTTCGGATCTCTTCTCTAAGGATTCTCCCTAGGGAAAAACTCAGTCTTGTTAATCTCTTTTCTTTAAGAAATGGCTACAAAGTGTTTCTTTTTTTCAACAAATTTTGATGTTCGCTTTTGTGCTGCTCTTGGTTTGTTTTTGTTGTTTGTGTTTTGTTTTGTCTTGACATTGCCTACTAAAAATGTCCTCATGTTGATGCTGTCATGTGTTCCAACGAATTGTGTGTTCCTGTTTAAATGCTACTTGCGTATGCTTTTAACTTGTGACAGAATATTATTACAGTAATAACTGCTGTGGTGTTGAAACCCTTAAGACTGTTAAATAAAGTAATATGCAATTTTTTGGGCCTGCCTGTTGCTAGGTAGTAGAGACTGTTCTGGCCCGTTAGACTCCTCCTTTAGACGATTGGTTGGATGTGTTCACTGAACACACTCAGTGTCTCACCACTGCTGCTCCTCTCCTAGGTCACCTCTGAGGACAGACAACCTCATTTTGACTGACAGTTTGAATTTCCTTGCTGTCAGGTTTGTCTATCTTGATCTGCGAGCTGACCTTTTCTCTTTGTACCTGTCCTGCTTTCTTCCTCCCCTGTTCCCTCGCTCCCTTCCTTGCTCCCTCATTCCCTCCCTCCTCCCTAGGTGTCCCTGTAAACAGCCGTGTCTCCTCCAAGATCCAGCAACTACTCAACACATTGAAAAGGCCCAAGCGGCCTCCACTGCGTGAGTTCTTCCTTGACGACTTTGAGGAACTGCTGGATGGTAAGTTTCTATTTCACAAAAAGCTCATAGCGTTCGCTGATGGTTTTTCTTCATCCACTCCTTGCAAAGGTGAATAGAGAGAGCATGAATGCTCACCCTAAGAAATATAGTGCAGACCGTTAAATTAAGCAGCTAGTTGGCACCACAACTGGAACCCACCAAAAAGTATGAATTGATGTAACCATCCATGCAAAGCCAAATAAGGCCCGCCAGACCAAACAGCAGGGAGTTGCTGACATCATATTTGTACGCAGTTTCCTTTGAGAACGTAGATCAGCATGAGCGGTTTTTTGACGTTGTGGGTGCAGCTGCACCTGCAGGTGTGCGGATGGAATCAGACAGGAAGGGTGCTTGCAGGAACGCCCACAAACTCCACAAACAGAACCCCATCTCTTCAGTGCCCACTTCCTGTCTGACTCGCCCCGAACATTGAGTATTCGGTTTGAGTCATGGGGCTACCACCTAAATGGAAATAATGAAGATAAAAAACAACAGAACATGCAAAAGAAACACAGAGCATTACCTATTTTAAAATGTACCAAACAGAGGAAATCACCCCGACAGAACAGCAGTACCTATTTAAAACCTGTGAATGCACAAACTGCGGTGCATGAAATGACAGAGCTAAAACTGTGATGCTGAGAAACACGGGCAGCTTTTTGTAACCGAGCAAGCTGGGGGATGGTGCGTATTAAAAAACCCCGGCCGGTGAGCTCTGCTCACTCCGCAGTGCTTCCTGTCACAGCTTTTCCCAGGCCAGACGGAGCGTGAGCGCGTCCTAGCTGTCAGTGTTTAGAACACCATCAGCACTTGTCTTCATTCTGTCAGTCCCGTCGAGGCTCGCTCTCTTTTCCATTGCACAGAGCCTGAAAAGGGGAGCCTGTGAAGGCACAGAATTCCAAGCCCTTCAGTTGCCCCCAATGGACTGTTACAGTCTCCCTTACCATAACTCATCTAAGACATTTTTTTTGTGATAGTCCTGAGTGTTGCTCTGCATTTCTGTTCAAAAATCACATGCCACATTTTATTTAGGGGGTCTTGGTTTGGTCTGCTTGGCGACTGATGGATTCCAAACCTGTCTGGACTGTATTTGCCAAGTGGCAAAACAGAGATTGCACCCAGCTATATCAGGCATAAGGGAAATAAATGCAAGTAGAGCAATGGTAGTGGTGGTGTGAAAGCCTTTGGTTATAAAGAAACGCAGATTTATTTATTGGGATCCTGCACAAAAACATGACTGTTACTTTTTACATTTTTAAAAAGATCTAGTCTGGCTCTTTTATTGTATCAGAAGTGATTAGGACTGGCAGCAGTATTTCTGTCCAAGTCTGTAAGTCTGATGTGCATTTTGAAAGGTATGATGGAATCATCTTGAAATACAAGAATGGTCCAAAAAAGTGAATCAAAATTAACATTATAGAATATGTTGATGAATTACTTCTTATTAAATTGTATATAATGGTCAAATAATTAAATATAATTTGTTAGACTCTGTGCTTTAAGGTTCCTGGTGCACTTTAGCTCAGCCTAATGTCCTAGTGACATTTTCCACCATTCTTTGCCCATCAGGTAAAGAACTGGATCCTCATTAATGAGGTGTTTAATTTCTCTGCATTGCTCAGCCACAGCCATGGATGTTGTATAAGATAGGGTGTGCTGCACATTCACATTATGGGTGTGTGTGTGTGTGTGTGTGTGTGTCTGTATTTGTGTGTTTGTGTGTGTGTCTGTATTTGTGTGTTTGTGTGTCTGCGTGCGTGTGTTTTTGACCCCTCAGTCCAGCAGCCTGATCCTAACCAGCCCAAGCCAGAGGGGACCCAGATGAGCCCACTGGATGGGG
Source organism: Albula goreensis (assembly GCA_022829145.1). Classification (NCBI taxonomy): domain Eukaryota; kingdom Metazoa; phylum Chordata; class Actinopteri; order Albuliformes; family Albulidae; genus Albula; species Albula goreensis. Next base: position 10,944,585 of record CM040745.1, on the reverse strand, counting down.
AGCCTTTGGGCGTGGTCACTAACTGGCCCCCCTCTCTGCTGGCCTCCCTCCAGCGCTGGGGCACCACCCAGCCCAAAAGCCCATGCCTCACTGCACTGGACAACGCTGGCAAGCCTGTCTACACCCTTACGTATGGTAAGAACTGAGATCACTTCTTTGGTTTGGATGCTGTAGCACTCTACACTCTGTGACACCCTACACTCTGTGCTGCTCAGTCTACACTCTGTGACACCCTACACTCTGTGCTGCTCAGTCTACACTCTGTGACACCCTACACTCTGTGCTGCTCAGTCTACACTCTGCCTCTTAACTTTGCTTCATGTGCACTGTAATGTTGTACCTGAACTATTCTCAGTGTGCATCCAAACTTTGTATCTCAACTCTGCTCTATATAGCCTGTACTGTAACTACACACAGTACAATGTATACTGTGTCTTTGTTCTCTACATTCTACTCAAATATCACCTGCACTTCCATGGTCTTCTCTGGTATTTGCAACAACTTCCTAAATAGGAGCCATTGACCGTATGCCATCTTGATACTTTTTCTGTTTTGCTGTCAGTGAACTGCTGGTGAAATGACTGTATGACTGTAACCCACAAGACCTGTACTTTTCAAGAGGAAAAACTGTGACTTCAGCACAATATGTCTTGATTACTTTCTCTGGAGATGCTTAGAGGTCATTTTCCTTCATTTGTGTACTGTGTTAACCTGACCTGACTTGGAATTTTCCCTCCCAGGCAAGCTCTGGACGCGGAGTCTGAAGCTGGCCTACACCCTACTGAACAAGCTGAGTTCCAGGAATGAGCCTCTACTCCGTCCTGGTGATCGCGTGAGTGCCCTCCATTTCCCTGCACAGATGGGACCAGCTCTGCATTGATCCATTAGCTGTGAAAGCCATGAAGTAGCTTCAGTTGTGTGGCATAATGCCACTGTCAATGTAGTAGTTTTTCAGGCTCATAGTTATAACTATGTTATAACCGATCCTGATTAATCACTAATTATTTTGAATAGCTGGGAATTGATTTTGAGTAGCTCGGGACTCCAGTTTTGAAGCGGATAGTTACTGTGGGAAACTGGCCCTGCCAAACAAATCCATCATCAGAAATCATTCTGTTATCATAAACATTCTGTAAGAGGTTAGGTGGACCATTGCTGTGTGGGAAATGTTTGCATGTGATGTTTCTTCATAGGTTGCCCTTGTGTTCCCAAACAATGACCCTGTGATGTTCATGGTGGCCTTCTACGGATGTCTCCTGGCAGAGCTGGTACCTGTCCCCATAGAAGTGCCCCTCACAAGGAAGGTAAAATGATCATAAACTGATAACACTGAAATACAATGCTGACCCCTGGTGGTGAGGACATCCTTAAAAAAAACTATTTCCTTTTTGTGGCCAAACTCTCCCTGGTTTAACTCTAAAGGTTTCTCAGTTTTATATTAATATTGTCTATACTGGTATTTATTTAGCCTCTTATTAGTGGTGATAGTCTTTTTTTCCAAACTATGTGATGGCCAAAAACTTGTGAGGTGTGTGTGTGTTTGAGAGAGAGAGAGAGAGAGAGAGGGTTTGTGACTGTTGATGTGAGATTGGGGACAGTATAGGTGGATGGGTGCTCTGAGAGTAGAGAAGGGATACAGCACTGACAGCACACTGTTGCAGAAACTGTCCCTGGTCTTGAGTGTGATTTCACTGCTCCACTTGGCGAAACTAAGCTGAACTCATATATTTTTGCAGTTCCCGTAAATCTTGATGTATTCCCAGGGCAGTTTAGCAGTGGAGAATGACTGGCACAAAGAACTAGAGATCAGTCATAAAAAAGCAAGGATTAAATCCAAAAGTAAAAAGTTATGGGTCTGTTTGGGCTTTAAAATAATTGAAAATAAGGCATAGAAGGCAATTTCATACTGTATCAAAAGTCTGAACGTGTCTGCCCATTTATTATTGCTTTTAATATAGTGGGATGTTGGGAGGCACAGAGGTGTAGTGCTGAATACAGAGCAGCCTTAGCATGTCTCCTCTCCTTCCGCTCTCAATTACAGCGAAGGAAGAATCGTAGACATAATGTCATTTTTTTATTCCACAGGACTGACAGGTTCTGCTTTGATGTGTCTGGGTGCTGTGATTAATTCTAGACAGTGCACCTGTAGTTTTGTTTGTGTGCGTAGGGTGGTGGGGGGTGGCTGGGCCTGTGAAGGGCTTTTGAAGTGTGGTTTTTAATGGAGAGCTCTCTAAATGGAGGAGGTGCAGATAATTCCCCCCCACAGGCCATGGCACTGTGCCCTTGAAGCATGAATGACATCATCATGGTCTTCGCTTCCTCTGTAGTTCCCTGCTTAGTCAGCAGTCACAGTGTGAATAGCGCCAGTAATGTAAACCAAGCACTTCAAACACACCCTTTTTCCTGCTAACTGTGTCTGCTTGTTGAGGGCTTTTGTCTATCAAGTGCCAGCTGTTTGAAGCTATAATTTTATGGGCTGATGGTAGAACCTGCCTCGTTGGTGCTTGGTGGTGGAGGCCACTATCTGAGGTCAGAGGGTCATGCTGGGGCCGGGCGCTGACCACTCCTCTTTCTGTTGGATCTTAGGATGCAGGAAGTCAACAGATTGGCTTTTTGCTGGGCAGTTGTGGGGTTACCCTCGCTCTGACAACGGATGCCTGCCAGAAGGGTCTTCCGAAAGCTCAGACAGGGGAGGTTGCGACCTTCAAAGGTGCGTATCTGCAGTTCTTGAGGGCCATAGGTTGGGCTGGATTTTTTTTTCTCACCTCAAAATCAGGACCTGATTTAAAATCAAGAAATCTGGTGAGGTGGCTTAATTTGTTTTTTTTTGTGTGTGTGTGTGTGTGTGTGTGTGTGTGTGTGTGTGTGCGCGCATATGCTTGCGCATGTGTATGTGCACCTACACAGGATGGCCACGTTTGCTGTGGTTTGTCACGGATGGCAAGCACGTGGTGAAGCCCCCAAAAGACTGGCATCCGCCAATCCGAGACGCCAGCAATGAGATTGCCTACATCGAGGTCAGTGTCCTCCATGATTAACACATCTTGTTGAAAAAAATCTGCGCAGGCTTTGAGTAATGCAACGTGAAATACAAAACTGATTTAATAATGTCCTGAAACATGGTCTTCATGATGCAGACAGGCTGTGACTGAGTTTGTGTTCTTTCCTCAACGCAGTACAAAACCAGTAAGGAGGGCAGCACCATGGGCATCACAGTGTCGCACTCTGCCATGCTGGCGCACTGCCACGCGCTCACACAGGCCTGCGGCTACACTGAGGGTGAGTGTGCCGCCCTAAAGAGCCGCAGAACCTGGGTGGATCAGGTTCCAAGGGGCTTTCCATTTTCCTCTGCTTTGTTTTCCTCTAAGCCTGTCAGCGCTGTGGGGGTTATATCTGCTGATTCATTCGTAGTCTGAGTCTGATTACTTTGTGGAATTTCTCTTGTCAGCCTTTTTATTGATAGGATAACCCCCTCTCCTTTCTCTTCCAGCTGAGACTATAACTAATGTTCTGGATTTCAAGAGGGATGCAGGACTTTGGCATGGGGTTCTCACGGTGAGTGTTGTGGCTTTACAGTATCTGTCCTTCACACACACACAGACACATACAAACACAGACACACACATACACACACACACACACACACACACATACACACACACACACACACATACAAACACACACACACACACACACACATACAAAACACACACACACACACACACATACAAACACACACACACAACTCTCTTTAAAGCTGTTGCTAGATTGCATGTGATTACTTGAACCTAATTGCCACGGTCCACCTGCGGTGAGGAGGGCCTGTGTATCTGTATCACTGTAACTTGTATCCCTGTGTAAACGGCAGCTGTGTGAAGTGTGCTGTGTCGTTGTGATTGCATGACAGAGTGTAATGAACAGGATGCACGTCATCAGCATCCCCTACTCCCTGATGAAAGTGAACCCCCTCTCCTGGATTCAGAAAGTGCACACCTACAAAGGTGAGGGCCTCCCAGGAAAACCTCGCTAAGAGCTCAGTTCTGATTTGCTGTGTGAGTTTGGTGCAGCCTGCTTGTCTGTTTTCATTTGCTTGTGTGTTGTGCTGTGTTTGGTTTGTGTGTGTATGTGTGTGTGTGTGTTAGACTGCTGTTGTCGTCTGATTCCCGAATGTCTGAGTTCAGTTGCTGATTGGGGGCGTTTGGGTGTTTTCGTTGGCTGGAACTCCACCCTATGACATGCTCTGTGTTCTCATTGGTTGAGGCCCTGGGTGACGCTCTGTCTGTGCTTTGATCTGCAGCGCGGGTAGCGGTAGTGAAGTCCAGGGACATGCACTGGTCGCTTCTGGCCCAGCGGGACCAGCGGGACATCAGCCTCAGCTCCCTCCGCATGCTGATCGTGGCAGATGGAGCCAACCCATGTGAGTCCCCACCGCACGGTCGGAATCACTGAAACAGCTTACAGCCCTCACACTGTCCACAGCTCTGAAACGAGTATGCGTGTGTGTTTGTGTTTGTGTGTGTGTGTGTGTGTGTGTGTGTGTGTGTTGTGTGTGTGTGTGTGTGTGTGTGTGTGTGTGTGTGTGTCTGTGTGTCTGTGTGTCTGTGTGTCTGTGTGTCTGTGTGTGTGTCTGCAGGGTCGATCTCTTCCTGCGACGCCTTCCTGAACGTGTTCCAGTCACGTGGCCTCCGGCCAGAGGTGATCTGCCCCTGTGCCAGCTCTGCTGAGGCCATGACTGTCGCTATACGCAGGTAAATAAAAGCACTGCTCCATATCTATCCATTCTCTCACACACAGCCATACACATAGTCTCACAGTCTCTCAGTCATGCGTGCACACACACACACACACACACACACACACACACACACACACACCTGTTCTTTCATTCTCAAAGACTCTAATACACATACACTACAAATTTTGACACATTGTCAATGCAAGCACACACACACACACCCACACACAAACACAAACACAAACTCAGGAATGTTTCTGTGTGTGCATTTGCATGTCCTGCAGACCCCCTGAGATGGGCGTGCCCCCTCCAGGGAAGGCGGTTCTGTCCATGAGCGGACTGAGTCACGGTGTGATCCGGGTCGACACAGAGGAGAAGCTGTCTGTCCTCACAGTGCAGGACGTGGGCCAGGTCATGCCAGGCGGTATGTCCACCTACAGGGTCTCATACTCTCATAGTCCTTTCCTGGAAGGCCAGATGTTTTTCATGTGTGGGCTGTTTGTTGTTTCAACCTGTTCATGATGTATTAGTAATTATACACTTTTTAGCTGAAAATTGCACCTGTTTCCTGTACTCAAACAATGCAGTAACTTGGGGAAATGTATCAGTGTGCATTCATTGTATAAAGCTGGTGAAACGGAAATGTATCCAGTTAAACTAGGGGACTTGTGACCTCACACTGGATGAAGCAGGTATAGATGATGGATGGATAGATAAACTAGAGGAACAGATGGAATTTGATGTCACCTTCAAAATTGCTACTGCAGTCAAAAATTTCCAGTCCACAGCTGTAGAAAATAAACCACTAAACCTACATTCAACTTTGGAGCAAGTCATTGAATCTTACGGGGAAGTAAACAAAGTGCACTTGCAAACAACATCTGCCAATCTCAGGATTAATTCTGTGACAAGGAAAGTTATTATAGCTCTCTATTATTTATGAAACAAAGCTGAAACAACTGATTTTCATAGTGCAAGCATTGTTGGTGCTCAGAGACTGGAATACTTCATTTGCACCAAGGTTACCCTGAGAACCCAATGATAAGGTGTTCTCCTTTTGCTACTTTGGAGATACCAGCAAGTTTGGCCGAAAGAGCAAAAACAGATGTGAAGTAAGCCGCTCAGAGCTTGTGAGGCATTAAACAAGATAACGAGCCAGAAAACCTTGAGCTTCACAGATAAAAACTGCGTTACACAAAGAGAACACATGGGCCTTTGGTAAGTTAGAGACATGGTATGAGCATCGGAGATCCCTCTCAGAATGTGTTTTATTTTATCACCCAGAATTCCAAGTATTCAGTTTGATTGCCTTAAGTGGTGCGGAGTAATCTCCCATCGTTTTTCCAAAGGAAGATCATGTGGACAGTTTCTTTTGAGATGTTCTTTGTGAAGCGCTGTGCCAACCTATTTGTAAAGGGCACTACATATAAATAAAGATTGACTGGGTGATTAGTTTCAGATTGTACAATGATGTGGGAAGTGAAAAGTGTGTCATGCCCCCACAGCGTTGGTGTGTGTGGTGAAGGTGGACGGGACGCCAACGCTCTGCCGGACGGATGAGGTGGGGGAGATCTGTGTGAGCTCGGCCAGCACCGGCATGGCTTACTTCGGCCTCCCAGGCATGACCAAGAACGTCTTTCAGGTGTGTGCTCTCAGGTCAACGACTCGAGCCATTCAACTGCTTCCACACCCTGAGGATGAGATACCTACATACTTATCAGCTCATAACTATGAGACTGACTAGTTTCTTGCTCCAGTGTAATATGAACTTGCAGGAATGTGCCTTACTAGAAAGCTGTTGTCGTTTACTACTGTCACTGAATTCGGCAAGAGAGTGAGTGTATTACATCTCAAACTTCCAAACACAACCAAATCTACCCACAGAAATGTTTAGGGGCGTATTAGATTGCAAGACCTAGGCCAAAAAAGTTCAACAGTCGCTCTGTCAGAAATTGAACGTCTGAGGCTGCCTCTCTGGATGTTTTCTGTGTGTCACGGGGACCTCCTGTTTCTGGCAGACCATCCCGGTGACATCGTCGGGGGCTCCTGTCAGTGACAGACCCTTCACTCGGACTTCACTGCTGGGCTTCGTGGGGCCGGTGAGTGAAAGAGAAATCGCAGTCACTCTCGCAGCCATTCTCAGAATAGTTCCTTAAGAGAAAGAGTCCTGTGTAATATTCATTTTCAGCTATTTGCCTCGGCATTCCACCTTAAGTGTCAAAAATGAGTGAACCCGTAGGGGACACTCTGTCTCACAGCAACATAACACACAAAATGGAATGCAGTTGAATGAAAATACAATATAACAACTAACTCTACCCATCAGTCAGCATTCAGAGCACTGTGTAAATGTGTTGCACGTACTGATTGACCCGTCAGTATCCCTCTGTCTTTTTTTCCTCCATTTTAGGACAGCTTAGTGTTTGTTGTGGGGAAGATGGATGGCTTGATGGTGGTCAGTGGGCGGAGACACAATGCAGATGATGTGGTCGCCACGGCACTGGCAGTCGAGCCAATGAAGTTTGTCTACAGAGGAAGGTGAGAAGTGTTTTAATATTTAGGATCAATAATCTTGGCATGGTGTAAAAGGGGGAGTGATTCTGTTGAAGGCTCTTGCATGTACAGCAGTTTAGGTCTTCAGCTGTTCGTGCCTGTGAAAATGACCTCATGCCTGATCTGTGCTGTTTGTCTCTCTCAGGATTGCGGTGTTCTCGGTGGTGGTGCTCCATGACGAGCGCATTGTGGTGGTCGCAGAGCAGCGACCGGATGCTTCAGAGGAAGACAGCTTCCAGTGGATGAGCCGAGTGCTTCAGGTAGCTGCGCATACAAAAGCACATTCTGGTCATGTGCATGCTTAAATGTACATACACACATAGGCATACATACATACATATGTACCGTCCTAACCACATTACACTAACAAAGATGAGCTTGATTGTACCAACAACAGAAGGTCTCCAATTATGTGTGAAAAGTCCAATTATGTGTGATCCACTAGACCCTGGTGTTCTGGATAAGAACATCTGCCAAGCACCAGCATTGTAATGAAAGAATGAATGCACAGGCAGCAGGGCTGTGGTGTGTTTGAAATTTGCATTCTTGTTTCCATGGCAACAGTCTTCCTCATGTACATTCTCCTGTTGACCTTGTCATACCGTGTGGTCTGTTCCACCTGACCTCTATTACATTTTAACATACTTTACATTAATGCAGCTTGATGTTTACTGAAACAATTTAGTTGAAGTATCTTGCTCAAGGGTACAGTAGCAGCAGCAGCAGCAGCAGCAGCAGCAGCAGCAGCAGCAGCCTCCTCTGAGTTCTGTTGTTTGTCCCAGGCCATTGACAGCATCCACCAGGTCGGGGTGTACTGCCTGGCCCTGGTCCCCGCCAACACTCTGCCCAAGGCCCCCCTGGGTGGCATTCACATCTCAGAGACCAAACAGCGCTTCCTGGAGGGGGCGCTGCACCCCTGCAATGTCCTCATGTGCCCCCACACCTGTGTCACGAATCTGCCTAAACCCCGCCAGAAACAGCCAGGTAACACCAGGGGAAAACATTCACTCTTCCATTTCCGTTATGTGAGAAAGGAGGAGAGGTGACCTCTTTCCGTGCTCTGTCTGCACCTCCATTGTCATTCAATGCCGATAAATCCAGTACAACTTTACTTTTTGTGGTCCTCTGAGACAGCTAAGACTGGTAGTCACACAAGTATCATCTTTCACATGTACAGTCCAAAACAAAAATCACACATACATCTCTACAAAACATCACATCAATATTCCATTCCTGTCAGTAATACAAACTATATAGTTCTTAAAAAGCCATCATGTGCAGGTAGAACTTAGTATATAGTATGTGTGAAAAGTTCTGGTGGTGTTATGTGCAGTGTTGGTGAAGTGGGGTGGAATTAAGACAAAGAAGGTATTTTTGGAGGATTTTTAGTGCATCTGTGTGGATATAGTATTTTTACTTGAGTCTTATGTTGGGACAGAGGTGGGCCCTGCTTCAATGATAGTGGGCAACCTGGTGGCTGGGAAGAGAATCGCTCAGGCTTGTGGGAGAGACGTGACTCAGCTGGAGGATAATGACCAGGCACGTAAGGTACAAACTCATCCCCATTTCACCCACTCACCGGAGGAAAGACATGTGAGGAGAAAGAGTCACCCCCATATCTCACCCAGTCATCCATAGACATATATGGATATACTGAATATCTACTGCATATTCGACACTACTCCTGTATGTCAGCCACATATTGCAGGACAACATCATAGAGCCCTTAAAAAGACAATCGTTGTTCTCCAGGCAATCACGTTCTTCAAGGTATCACCAGTTTAATGACACCAAACTCTTTTTCTCCCCCCCTCCACGTGACTCTTGGTTTCGCTCTCACAGTTCCTGTACATGCAGGATGTTCTTCAGTGGAGAGCCCAGGCAACACCAGATCATCCACTCTTTTTGCTGCTGAATGCCAAGGTATTGCAAACCCCTGTGTCTGCAGCTTGTAGAAGGGATGCTGTTTCTGTGCCCCTCCATATCTTATTTCTGTTTGATTTAAAAAAAAAAAAAAAAAAAAAAAAAAAAAAAAATCATCTACACGTGAAATGATTCAAGTAAGATTTGCTGTTTCAAAGACATTCACAAATTCATAAACTTTTGTGGAATCTTGGCCAAAAAATGATACATAAAAAATCATAAAGCGATAGAGATACACCATTATTATTTGCCAAGTAATTTATTTGATCTCTTCCGTGAGCTGTGAGAATATTTCAGTGCTCACACATGGTCGTATTTATCACTTGGGAGTTTATTAGCAGTGTGCAGGTGTTCTTTTGATGGTTAAGAAATGACCAAAACATAGCGGGACTTTTAACAAAGTGCAGGTTACTTTTGTGATGGTATAGAGTGGAAATGGGAATGTAATGAGATACGTTGTTCCCCTGCTGTTTTCCCAATGTGATCAGGGTACAGTGGCCAGCACCGCCTCCTGCCTGCAGCTGCACAAGCGGGCGGAGCGTGTTGCCGTGGCGCTAATGGAGAAGGGGAGGCTGAACACGGGGGACCATGTGGCTCTGGTGTATCCCCCAGGTGAGACACTTAAAAGGGTGCATACTAACTCCGTCATCTTGTTTAGGGGAGTATCCATGCTGCACTTTTACAAAAACTTTATCCTAATTTAATTTGTGTTTAAACAAGGTGTGCTAAGCAAGTAGCTGTAGGTAGGAGACTCAGTTTGATTTAAAAAAAAGTAACTTTATTTTGTTGTTTATGTGTTTATTTATTTGGATAAGAATTTGTGGCTGAAGTTGAATTTAGGCATGCATCATAAGTAACTATCTGAGCAAAGCAATGGAGATTAGAGATCACAGGAATGAGGTTAGGTGTCCTTCTTCGGCTAAGATTACGACATTGTTGTACTTTGTTTTGATTATTTTGTTTTGGTATTAATTTCACATGTACCTGTGCTGTCCTCCCCCAACTCTCTCTTCTCCCCACATTCTTCCTCAGGCATCGACCTGATCGCCACCTTCTATGGCTGCCTGTACGCGGGCTGCGTGCCAGTCACAGTCAGACCCCCCCACTCGCAGAATCTGGCCACCACCCTGCCCACCGTCAAGATGATTGTTGAGGTAAACTGGCCCTGTGCAGTTTCTTAATTGTTTGATCAACCTTTAATTGAGGTGGAAATATCGTGTAATTACATCTCATGTAGTCTGAAAATAGCAGTAAATACTTTAAAAAGTAGTTGTAGTGTCTCTTATGGATTTTAACATTCCATTGCTGAATTCTTCTGAATTTGCCTCTGTGTATCTTGGTGTAGATTTGGCCATAATGATAAATGGAGATTAGGGAATGCTGACATGTGTAGTGGAGGTATTGGTAAAAGGAATATAAAATTGATTTTTTTGGCTGTGAGAGTAGCTGGCAAGATTTTACAGTTTTGGGCAGGCAGGCACAGTTTTGCTGCGTTATTCAAAAGCAGCAGTGTTGCAAAGGCAGAATTTCAGTCTGCACAATCCCAGAAACACTGGTTGCAACATCCTGAATGGTTTGTTTCACCTGGAGAAGAATTTTCTGTAATTTGTCCTTATTTGTGATTGTGTATATGTGTTTGTCCATGTAAATGTCCTTGACCTCCAGGTCAGTAAGTCTGTGTGCATCCTGACCACCCAAGCAATAATGAAGCTACTCAAATCCAAAGAGGCTGCAGCCGCAGTGGACATAAAGACGTGGCCAATGGTCCTTGACACAGGTACACACAAATGTATGGACACACACTCACTCACTCAAACACAGCCATAAACACATGCCCATGCACACAGACATGCTGAAACATACACACATATTCCCACATGTGTGCCACGCTCTCTCAGACATACATGCACAATCTCTCTCTCTCTCTAACACTCTCACACACACACACACACACACACACACACACTCACACACACTTGTGAGTTGTAGTACAGTCTGTGGCGTTTTGCTGAATGCTGTGCAGTAGCAGTGTGCTTGGTTTTAAGTGTGCCGCATGGAAAAATTTCAGATGACCTCCCCAGAAAAAAGCCTCCACAGATCTACAAGCCTCCCACTCCAGAGATGCTAGCGTACCTGGACTTCAGCGTGTCCACCACAGGAATCTTAGCAGGAGTGAAGGTACAGTACTTGAATAGAGCAGTGGGGTGTTTTTTCAGTTATAAAACGAACAGTTCAAACAATCAACAAGTCAGTAATCAACATATCATTTTAATCACAATGTGTTTGGCATTGCAAATTGTAACTGCATTTGGCACAAATTGATAAAATAAAAAGCTCACCAATTAAGTAACTTTTTATTACCTTTTGAGTCCTAATAGCTGTGAAATACTTAACCTAATAATTTAAGTGAACACATTAAACAATAGCGTAATGTTTTATCTGTGAACTGTCGCAGATGTCCCACGCTGCCACCAGTGCCTTGTGTCGCTCCATCAAGCTGCAGTGTGAGCTGTACCCCTCCCGCCAGATCGCCATCTGCCTGGACCCCTACTGTGGCCTGGGCTTTGCCCTCTGGTGTCTGTGCAGGTGGGCCTCTGGTCTCTGATCTGAGAATTGCACCAGCAATCTCTGAGTAAGAAGCCCAGTTTCGTAACCACTCTAGTGCTCAGGTGTTTCTCTGTACCCTGTGTCCCTGTCTTGCAGTGTGTACTCGGGCCACCAGTCCATCCTGGTCCCCCCTCTGGAGCTGGAGAGCAATGTGTCCTTGTGGCTTTCAGCGGTCAGCCAGTACAAAGTGCGGGTGACCTTCTGCTCCTACTCTGTCATGGAGATGTGCACCAAAGGGCTGGGCTCGCAGACCGAGGCACTCCGGGTACGGCCATGCTCATGCTCTCTCTCCTCCTTCCCCACACAGCCACAAAACAGCACTCTCTGCAAATGAGCTGGGTGTGCTTACTGTGAGCTGAGTATAGTGGAGTGCTGAATCCAAAATCAGTATCTAAACAAAAAGCAAAACATCATACCTAAAGATGGATTACACAGACATTCATATAACCTTGCTTAAAATATTCATAGTACATTCATGAGGGTTACAGAAAACGTCAGCACAGGTTGCCCAAAGCATTTATTCAACATTTATATTAGCAGATAGTAACAATTGCTGAAACATTTTTCGCAACAGGAGTATTTAGATTTTTTATAATATCTGTAATGTGACATTATACCCGTGTTCAGGAGATCTAACACATGATGTTTTTCTTGCCTGTGGCTCGTTCCTCTCTCTCCCCCGTCAATTGGGCGGGGCCTGTAGATGCGGAACGTGAACCTGTCGTGCGTGCGCACATGCATGGTGGTGGCGGAGGAGCGGCCACGCATTGCCCTCACTCAGTCCTTCTCCAAGATCTTCAAGGACCTGGGCCTGTCGCCCCGTGCTGTCAGCACCACCTTCGGCTGCAGGGTCAACGTCGCTGTCTGCCTGCAGGTGAGGGGAGCAAGGGGCTACTGGAGAAAAGGCTTGACAGAGATGGTTTTGGACAGTCATAGAGCGAGTTCCACAAACCAAGGGATTTTTATGTAATTAGTAATATTAGTAATTATTAATATTTTATTCGTAAATTATTTGGTTTTTAAATGTCTCATATGGCTCTAGAACTTCAGTCTGTATATCCTTTACTTTTTGTCTTTATTGGGCACGTTTTTTCTAATTCTATATTGTCTACGACTTTGGGAAATGATGAATGAGTGAGATTTAACAAAGCCAGGAATTGACAGGCAGTCATTGTGTTTGCCTTTGGAGAGCAAAGCTTTGTAATTGGTTCAGAGAAGTCATTGATTGATTGAGAGTTCTTGTAGTTGTATCTATTATGGGGTTCATGAAACCTCTCTCCCACAGCACTCATTTTGGGCATAAAAGAGAAGAGTTGTAGAGGTGTAGTATAGGTGAAGAGGTGGAGTTGAGGGGCTAGTCTGTGTTTATTGAGGCTATTGTTTTGCAAGTGCTTCAAATGTTTGTAGAATCCCTGTGCATTTATACAGTTTTGCATTTCTTTGATTGTTATTTATTTTTCCAAGTATTTATAGAAATATTTCAGAATTTGGGGTGGTACTGTTATAATTTGTGCATTTTAGCACATTAACTTTCCATGAAAACTGAAAAGTTATGAAGTGAGACTATTTAAGCCATGAAAATCAATTGAATTTGAACATTTCTGACTCCAGTATGTGAGGGTAATTTATTTTTAGCCATGTGTAGATATTATAAATCCGTAGATATTGTAGACATGATTAGTTTGATTGCCAGCTCACACCATACACAACATTATTGGTATTTGACAGGTTCAGTAATGTAAATAAGTAACCTGCACTTTGTTCGATTACATCCGGTTTCTTGTTTCCATGATAGCCTTTAAAATAAACAGTTGTCTAATTTCCCTAAAAGAATGGCGAAGTGATACCTTCTCCCCCCAAAAAGTCTCTTTTCTTCTTTCTGTCTTCACTTTCACCCCCTTTCTCACCTTTCTGTCCCTTCTTTCCTTTTTTTATCTGTTTAATCCTTCTGCTCCCTCTTTATCCCTTGTCTGTAATTCTCTGTGTCTGACCCTGTCTGTGTGTCTCTCCCTCTGTACTGACCCTGCCCCCACCCCTCCCCCGGCCTGTGTCCCCTCCCTCGTCAGCCCAACAGGCTGGGGAAGCTGGCTGAGCAGGTAACCATGGTGACTGTGTGATGCCTTGGAGTGACTGATGAGCAGTCAGTTTTGGGGATGGTGGGCGTGGCTAATGTCAGTCTGTGTGGGTGTGGGGGGTATATGTTATGTGTCCACCTGTTGTTTTGTTTGTGCATTGTGGCTTGTGTGTGCGTGTGCGTGTGCGCACGCGGGTATCAAGTGAAAATGTATGACCAATCAGCTATCTTTTTAGACAGTCATTATATCCTGTTTGCAGTCTGGTTGAACCAAAGACTGATTGAAAAGCCCATAAAGCATGGAGGTCGCAATTAAGTGTCTTGAATAAGAGGAGAATTTCTATATTGTGTATTCTATTCCTGTGTTTATGCTGTAAAATGCTTTCAGTAAAATTGGATGAAATGTATGTTTTAATGCTTAGGGACTGAGATTAATGCTCCTCTTATACACCATGAATGAGAAATTCTGTAGATTTGGTCTCAGTCTCAAATGTGCCAGCAGCTGTTTGAGTTCTTGGGTGTGCATGGCTGAGATTTAGTGGCTGTGATGTGCTTGAACAGCTAACATTCTACCTCTCTCCCAAAGTCACACTCACACACTGCATTCAGTATGATCTTTTTTCCCTTGTGTCTGTTTGGCCTTTGGCCACAGTGAGGTGCTCTCACTCCCCCTGGCATGGCTAAGGCAATGCTCTTTTCTCTGTGCTCTTTAGCCATAAGCTGGCTGGTCTGAGGCATGAGGCTTGTTTAGCACAGGGAAGAACTCCCAACTTAATCTCATTCAAAGCCTGAGACGTTACTCTTCACTGTCAATTGTTTGTGGTTTTTGAGCTGCAGAGGCCTTTTCTGGCTTACTTATTTTAAGCCAGTCCTACTTTGTAAGACAATTTTTTAACAAGGGCATGGTGTAGAAGTGCTGTGTTTGCCTTGCAATATTGAAGCTTCTCAGAGTTGCTTTACCATCCCCTACCTCATATCCCATGGCTATCACTAATGTAATACCCATGAATATTTATGCAACAACAACAACAACAGGGTGTTTTTAGAATGACAAACTTTCCTCTTTTGCTGTACATATTTTCCATTCATAGCTAATTTCCTTCAAGCCCCCTTTTGTTTATGGACCTCTGTGCTTCATTTGCAGTTATGTTTGGAATCTAACTTCAAATCTGAATGAATCTCAAGTTATGCCATGCATCAGGACGATGTGGCGTCACTGGCTGGCATGCATGTTGTTGAAAGAGTGGGCTGCGGGCTTTATGCTGTCTGTGGGTTGGTTTCTGTAACCTGCTCTACATGCAGGGCTGCCAATCATGCGCACCTGAATTTCGGTGATGTGTATCAGTTCCATGCACAGTATTATGGGATATCTATCATCCTGTTTCACCCAGTTCTTGGCAGGAGTTGCCGCTTCTGCTAATACTCGATGTATCTGATTTATGCTAGAAATGACGGCCTCCCTTGTCTTGCTGTGCAGGGTACTGCTGGTCCGGACCCCACGACTGTCTACGTGGATATGAGAGCGCTGCGTCATGACAGGTGTGCCTCCACTGATCACTTCAATGTGTTTGATTTTATGTATTAACAAAATAAATACAAGTATGTAAGACACATTTTAAGTATCCCACAACATGTTCTAACTTGACGTAGTCTAAGTTTACCCTAGCTGTGGTCTGACATAGGACTCATGGTGGAGGTGCAGTATGGCTGCACATACTGACTGGCTGTGGGGTTTGTGTGTGTCTGTTCCAGGGTCCGTTTGGTGGAGAGAGGGTCACCACACAGCCTGCCGCTGATGGAGTCAGGAAAGGTGAGGTTCATGTCCCACCCAAATAAACAGGCAGTATCTGGCAGATGTTTACAGGGGAGTTCTCAGTGGGGGTGGTCATGGACCTTCCTTGAAAATTATTAACATCAATATACAGTGCCAAGCTGCTCTATGTATGTGTTTGTCCCTCAGATCCTGCCCGGAGTTAAAGTGATTATCGCCAACACAGAGACTAAAGGGCCTCTGGGAGACTCCCATCTGGGAGAGGTGAGTTAGCATGGCCCCCGCCCAGCAGCTTGGGCAGCAGAGCAAAGAGTTGCCCTGTTTGGTTTAGAGTGTCCATGGCCTCATTCACAGATTGATCTGTGTTTGGAGGGAAATGGTCTGCGGTTTTTATTCATTTATTGTACTTCATGTTTTGCCGGAAGCTGCATATCATTTTCAGAAATAGATATAGCTAAAAAGCTCATTATCATCTCCGGCCCCTGAGCAGGTGTCTGGACAAACAAAAAAGCAAAGGAAAAAGCAAATAAGTCATTTATAACATACAACTATAACATTTGTAAAATACATACATAGCATCAAATACAATTATACTGCAAATATAGACAAAACTTGCGACTTCAAAAATGAGTCAATGTTTACCCCCTTCCACATGGACAGATCTGGGTGAGCAGCCCCCACAATGCAACAGGGTACTACACAGTGTATGGGGAGGAGGCGCTACACGCAGACCACTTCAGCACCAAACTGAGCTTCGGCGACACACAGACAGTGTGGGCGCGCACAGGGTACCTGGGATTCCTGCGGCGTACCGAGCTGACCGACGCCTGCGGAGGTGAGTGGGGGAAACGCACGGGAACCCCACCCCTATGCTGCTATGATCCACTGAGTGCCTAGTCTGTCTCTGTGTGCCTTTTCCCCTCTGGACACTGGAGTGAGCATGTCATGAGCAGCACTTCTTAAGCGTGTTTGTGTTTCTCAGAGCGCCACGATGCCCTGTATGTCGTGGGCTCCCTGGACGAGACCCTGGAGCTCAGGGGCATGCGCTATCACCCCATCGACATCGAGACGTCCGTCATCCGATCGCACAAGAGCATTGCAGAGTGGTGAGAGACCCCTCCATCAGTACAATTCCCTACCACAGCATATGGGAGGGATCTCACACATACACATTACAGCCAGACAATGGAACAGTCACACAGTGTAACACTTCAGTCAGTGATCAAGGATAATGACCACTTCTGGTTTATGGGACTGACTATATTATATTACCTTACATTAATTGTTTAGAGACAGATGCAAGTCAAAAGATGCCTGTGATTAATAAGTTTTGCACTAATGTTTTGTAATTGCAGTGAAGACCTTTTAAGGGACATAGTGTATGTTTTAGGCCTGAAAAAAGCTAATTTCATTCATATTAATTTTTTTTTTTCTTTGCGCATTTGCTTTTGCTCCGTCCATGTCTCCCATAAATCTCACCTGCAACCCAGTGCTGTGTTCACCTGGACCAACCTGCTGGTGGTGGTGGTGGAGCTGGAGGGCTCGGAGCAGGAGGCGCTGGACCTGGTAGCCCTGGTGACCAACGTGGTGCTGGAGGAGCACTACCTGATTGTGGGGGTGGTGGTGGTGGTGGACCCAGGGGTGATCCCCATCAACTCCCGCGGGGAGAAACAGCGCATGCACCTACGCGACGGCTTCCTGGCCGACCAGCTGGACCCCATCTACGTAGCCTACAACATGTGAGCGTGGTCAGGGGAGGGCTTTTGCCTGCCAGGAGCCAGAGAGCAAGAGGGGGAGAAAAGGGACAGACACTGACCGGGGCTCCATGGCAGCTCTCTGCTTCACCAACGCAACAGTTCTCAGAGGGTTTCATACCGCGTGTTTACTTTTGTTATGAACGCTTACCTGCAAAAGAGATATGAACATGTATCCTTGTTGTCATTGTTGGCCAGGGTAGGGGGTACTGCTGTATATAGTTGTGTTTACACTTGTATGGCAGTATTGTTAAAGCTCCTGCACTCCATGTGCCCTGAAGCACACTGTCCTGGCACTGGCCCCCCTCTTTCTTCCCTCCTGAACCCTTGGTCAGGGGAGTGGGTGGAGGGTGGGGCAATTGGGACGAGGAGCGCATGGATTGTCAATGTGCCTCATTTCACTTGGCTGGGTTTCAACATTGTTCTGTCATTCTCATCCTCTCAAGTGGATTACAGTTTAAAAACATGATTTGGATGTTTATTACTTAAACTTAAGTATTATGTGCTTGTTGGAAATGACTTTCAGATTTATTTTTACTCTGCTTTTTTTTAAATAACATTCCTGTCCTTGTTTGCAGTTTTGTACAAAAAATATAGTGTCACAAAAAAAACTTACGGAACCATAGTTTTGTGTCTGTGTTGTATGTGCTTTTTTAGCAGAAAATTGTATGCACATTAATTGTTAGTTGTGTGAAATTATTAATTTATTTTATATTGACTGACCTTACTGTGCTTTTAAAAGAACAAAATGCAAAAACATTAACATACATTCATCTCTGTAAGTTGCTAAAATTGAGAGCAGCTTGTTGTACTTTTGCAGTAATTATCTGAATCCATGAAGAAAAAGTGAGAGACGTTGGATGTTTTCAAAAACCTTGCCCAGTGTTGTAGTCATGCCTTAATCCTCGTTGGGTGCCTGTTCTTTGCTTTCATGTTATTGCACAGTTTGCTCTGCAGGTTCCTCAGGAACTCAAGGGGTTGCAGAGTGCTTAGAATGGTTTTATGGGGGAATCCCAAAAACTCTTGTGGACCAGAACGGTTAGACATGACTAGTTCTCAGTGCTCTGACTGAGTTTTTGCTGGCCAAGAAGTTTTATTGCCAGTTTGTGCAATTTGTACTGGATTTCATTGGAAAGCATCTTTTATTCAGCTCAATTTATTTTACTTTGAACTTTTTTTTTATGTGGAACAAATTAACCACATAACTGCAGGTTCACTACTCACTAATAAACTGAAAGAGAAAATTGTTCAGCAGGTGGAATGACATGAGTAAGTGTTACATTGAATGCATACATTCTTCATAAGATGGGTGTTGTACTATACCAATTTGTAAAGATAAATACCAGCTTCACACTCATTGCTCTTAAGTGGTATAATTTTGATGTAGCTCTCTTCATAGAAATATGACTTTCAATCAACATCTTAATGTGATGTCTTAGTAAACTCTAATTAGATAATGTAACTCCATTGACTGGGGGATGTCAGGAGAAAACATGACATTTTTGTTGGAGTTGTGAAAGACACTTTTCTGTCTGAATTACCTCCCTCTGCCTGGTGCTCATGCCACAGGTGTTACGTTGTGTACCAGAGGGACTGCTTTGAGAATGTTTTGCATATCTACTCAATGCGAAGAGCAAACCTGATACCTGAAGACTTCCTCTGAACTTGCTCCCTCTAAAGCCTGCATTCTCCCCAAGCTTGCGTGCTCTGTTTGGAAGTGGGCAGCGAGCCTGCCATATTTATGTACAGAATCTGATTTTAAGTTATTTTTGGAATTCCAGAATTTCTGGGGATTCCAGAACTGGTTGTAGCAGTGATTACGTGGAGCAGGAGACTGAAACTGCACAGAATGGACTACCAGACTAACCATACTTTTAAGTGTTATAGATTTGTTTTATAAGCAGACAAGAAAACAAATACATGGATAAATAATAAGACTTGTAATATTTTGTATGGGGGTGGGGGGGACAGTGAGATGGGTTGCTTTTAGAAAAAATAAAGCACATTAAAATATTTTAAAAATTAAGTGGAATTGTGTGTTGTTGGTGGTTGAATTTATTTGCACACAAGCAGACATTGAGTTGTTTTCCTGGTAAGATTTTCTCAATATAAAAGAAGTAGACTCACATTCACAGTCAATAATATTCACACATGAACTCACTATCAGTACAAAGAATGCACAAGGCTTTATTATGTATTACTAAAAGATAACTGGTTATTAATGAAAATCAAGTACACATTTCCAGCTTAATGTTTTTTTCCTTACAAGGTTGAAGGCATAAAGGGGAGTAAGAGCTGTTAGAATTTTTATACCACTGACACTGGATACAATCAAAAATGTACACAAAAGTTCTTAAAAAAGTAAAATGAATAAAATACATAAAACATTACATACATTTTTCAGAATAAAATTAGGCAAACTGCTAGAAAGTAAACTATTACACAGCACTTTCTATTACATGTAATTTTTTTATGAAATGCCTTAATATACATTAATACATTACATTAATTGTTCAACATTATAAAATTCAGCAAACTACTACCAAGCAACATGTTGAACAGTGATTCCAGTACCTGTAATTATTCATTAATATATGACTTAATGTTAGTCAGGAGTTCAGAGGCCAACTTCAGAACCTCTGTTAAGTTCTGAGACCTGAATTGGTCATTGGGAATGCCTGGCGAGTGATGGTAATTTGGGTACTGGGTCTTCTTGGCATCTACGCCCAGTTGTTTCATCCTGTTCACTATGCTGGGCAAAGTTGTCAGCTTTGAGCTGAAGCGTGATAGTTGCTGAGCACGACTTAAGATGGTGCTTTCAGCAGCATGTTGTCCAGTCCTCTTAAACTCTGCCCCAATAAGAGCCTTCTCTACAGCCTGGTGTACTTTGAAAAGACACCACTCATTGGAATTTCCCCCAATGTCATTGTGGGCTGCGCTGAGGTCACACTCTGCCTGCCTATACCAGCGTCGAGCTTCCTCTGGGTTTGGGTTTTGCCTACTTGTGGAGCTTTGGCCCCTGTGGAATGTCCAGAAGTTATACTGCCTTGAAGAATATTGTTGGTTATATCTTTCTCGTCCTCTCCGGTGATGATAGGCTTCCTGATCCCACTGTCTGAAAAAGTCTCTGAAGGCTGAGCTCCATGGAGAGGATCCTTGTCTTGTACCAGAATTGCAGTGTCCAGGCCTCCCGCCCCTTTCCAGCTCCTCAATCTTCTGTTGCATGTACTTGCAAGCTTCGGTGGCAAGGTCAACGCAGTCTGGGTTTTTGTCTGGATGCCATCTCAGATATAGGCGACGTATACCTTTACGCCTCTCCTCCTCTGGTAATGTCCAGATCTCTTCAAGGCATTTGTCAATTTCTCTTTTGATTTCTTCCAGGGACTGTGGTAGGGGATTGATGGGTGGTGGCACAGACTCTGTAGCCCCCTGGGACAGGACAAGCTCTCTGCAAGAATTCCATATATTTGATGATCTGCTTGTCCTTTTGAACTGATATAGATCAAGAGCACTCACTTCAATGAACTCTTCTTTCCCAATCTGTATTTTGTACCTCCGAGTGCATAGCCCTCCTTGGTTTGATGAAATGTCCACCTGCTCCACAACAATTGCGTACAAATATTCATCAGATGATGGCCTCTTGAAGCCGACATAGTCACTTTTCTCAAAGTTGTTGAAAAGATTCATGTCAAGGGAATCGATCCACTCCTCTGGGATGGGACTTCCTGGGGTCGGTAGGCCACAGAACTGATCCTCCATAGCTGCACTGTTACGAATCCCATGTTTCTCAAGTGTTCTTTGTACTTCCTCCATGTGATCACACACCAGCAATTTCTCAAGAACAAGGAGTGAATCTGGTCTCAAGGCATTATTCAAAAGGACATTGATTTCCTTTGCTAAACTTGAGATAGTTTCAGTCATCTTCACTTTCAGGGCTATGTCATTGCTGTGTTTTATATAGATAGTGCATCCCTCTTGTTCCCTCTTTACATAAACCTGTGTTTCAGCTGTGGTATTTTCCAGTGCCTCCTGATGCAGAAAAAGCTTTGTTTCAAGGTTCTCACAACAGATGATCTTAATTCTGCTGAAGGAGTTCTGGCACATGCTAAAAGCATCATTTTGGGATACTGTACCACTACACTGTTCTCGCAGGAGGCAGACCAGGCCATGCATAAAACCAGGAGAAGACAAATGTCTCTGAAACCAACCACTGAATTCACAGCATTTCCCATATTCACATTTCCTCAAGCTGGATTCCAACAGCTTCTCAGTTGTAACTTCAGTCAGCATTTTTGGACGGACATTTGGGGGCAACAGTCGTAGCAGATTATAATGCTCAAACAGGTCATAGCCAAGATGACAATTGCGAAACCTCTCAAGGAGTTTTAATTTCTTGTCTATGGAATCCTCACATCTACTAACCTGATAGAAAGTATCATTGAAAAACAATGAGCTTGATTCATACAGTCTGCCATCTCTTGCCAGCAGGTAAAGAGTCTCAGGAAATTCCAGGGTCTTTTGGTTTTCAGTCTCTTTGATCATGTGAAAAAGGTGCTGAATAGCACGTTTGCAAGTTTTCAGCTGGTTTGGGTGCATTTTTTGCTTATCTTTGCAGTCTTTATAAATGTCTTTCAGAACAGTGCTGTACTGCTGGACAGAAGGTTTTTCTTCAACGCCTATCTTCCTGCAGAAATCTTCATATATAACTAGGTGTGATGGCAATTTGAATAAATAGGGCCTAAATTCTGTATGGTTGGTGAGTACCAGAACTGTCTGTCTGGGCTTTACAAGGTCAACATCATTTTCCACCAGTATCAAAGGGAGATCCATCAACGGTTGCGGATCAAACTCCACTGTCTGAAAAAATCCATATGACTGACGAAAAACTTTAGCTCTGGTTTGAATCATATTTTCGGTTGTGCATGGTGTTTGACATATGTTTCTCAAGTTCTCAGTAACATGTTGAGAGCAGGGCTGATCAATTGCTCCAGCCTCTTTTAAAGTGTTTACTTGAACTATATTGCAATTCTGTGATGGTAGTATTGGTAGTGAGCTCCATATCAGATGTTGGTGGTTTGGGTCTTTCTCAAGCAGAGAGCCTTTGATTGCTACAAATTCCCGTTCTCCAGCAAATGGCTGGTGGTAGTCACAAAGGTCTTGTTGAATTTGCAGTGGAACTACAAATTTTATGGTTGATATTCTGTCCAAAAATTTCTTCTCTCGTGTCTTCTTTAAGAGGGTCTCAAACAAACATTCTGATTTCTCTTTCATCACTTTAAGAGAAGCATTCCCCTTGATCTCAGATTCAATTTGATGTGCAAATCTAATCATTTCTTCATCAGATACAGTATGTTTTAATCCAAGATCCTTCAACAGCTGTTTTGCATCAGTCTTTCCATAACTTCCCTTTTCACATTCAATGACATTCCAAAACTGATCTGGGACGAACCTCTCTTTTGGGAGCATGGCCTGATAAAGTTTTTCCTTTTCATCGTAGAAGTATGAGGCCATCTGAAGATTTCCATGGACATCCTAATGAATCTTAAAGTTTTCAATGTGGAAAAATCTCATCCTTGTGTTCACCAAAGTCTAGGTGTTGTTTAATTTCCAGCAGCATCTGGACTGATCTGATAACCTGGGCATCAGTGAGCTTGTGTACAAAGGGCAGAAGAAACTTCACATAGTACTGTAGATCAGTAAGGACTGTGATCTCCATCTTTCCTGAAACAGACAGATTTGCAGGACTGTCGGTGAGGAAAATTGCATCCTTGTTGATTGAGTACAGGTCTGGAAACTTTTTCCGTAGGTCTGTTTTCAGAATGAACACACTCCTGAGGCCATCAATGCTCTGCCGCTCCCCTTGCACAGTTTCAAAGAGTGGCAGTGACTTCAGCTTTCTTTGTTGCTCTGGAGTATTTCTGGAGTCTAGTCCTGCTCGTAAGAAATACAACAGAGCATTCAAGTCCTCATCAGCCAGATCTTGGAACTGAGAGTGCTTCAACATACAGAGTTGATCTAGAACTGCACAACTATCTGATACATTTAACAGTTCAGCTCTGACATGCTGTAAAAGTTGATCTGAGAAAAAACTGAAGTCTAATTTCATAAACCCAAGTTTACACAGGATGATTTGTACATCTCCTTCTGAATTGGGGATCACGCTGCAGAGTCCTTTCATTGTTTGTAGAAAACGTTTGTTATTTTGACTTGGGCATTTGACAGGGACAACAGGTAAGTCACAGAACAGTTGTTTGATGTCAAGAAAGGCCTGGTTTTTTGCTGTCCTTCACTTCATTTGATGAAATTTGATAATTAAAGAAGTCCCGAAGGTGGTGTAGCCATGTATTCAATGGTTCTTTTGGACAGTAAAGCATGCAGTGTGGATCAACTTCACAATTTTGGAGAAGTCCCTCAAGTTTTGGTTTCAAATAGATTGTTGAAGTGGGGATTGTAATTTCTTTTAGAAGGTTGCCTTCTTGAAGAACAGTAGTATGCATTGCATTGACTTCATAGTCTGCAAAATCCTCATCATGTCCTTGAAAAAGTTCACAGAATCTTGTCAAAAGTTTTGGGGAGTCTGTATGAAAAAACCTCAGTATCTGATCTTGAGTGAGAAGAAGAGGCAATCCACATATTGTGTTGAATTTGTTCTCATCAGCTACCTTCATGCAGTAACTCAGAAGCCTTTTACATGTTTGTTTGTTTCTGATCAAGGTCTGGCTTATTGGCAGAGGTAGACCCTTTTCTGTTTGTTTTGGATCATTTACTTGTTTCTTCTTCAGGAAGTCTACAACTGTCTGAGGACATATGATCCTCACTTCAACGTGTACGTTCTTAAAACTGCTGAAGATTTGACTCATTCTATATGAGGATGGCACTAGGTTCATACCAATGTCCTCCAATGTTTGAAGGAAGCTCTCTGTGAGCTCATCAGTAAAATGAGGTGCATCAGTTGGGTCTGCTTTTGTGACACCAGACCAGGATACAGCAAACTGCTTTCTTGTGGAGTGGGAATCATGATGAGTTGAACTGTGTAAAACTGGAATCATGCAGAGATCTCTCTCAGCAATTGACATGAACATTGCATCAATTGTTCCTTGCCACTCTGGCCTGATATTAAATACAGGGAAAAACCTCTCGTAAGAGGAAATCAAGTATGACCCCAGAGACTGTAAGTTAGAATGCTTGCTTTTCTTCATGGAGGCACGGATGTAATTTAAAAGGTCTGCATACAAGGGGGCGATGACATGCAGCTTCAGAAATTCATTCCATTTTATCTTCATGCTCTTTCCATCTTCTTTCCACAGGGCTCTTCTGGAAGAATCCACCTCAAAATTTCCATTAACATGCACTGGTAGTCCAGTTTCGCCTGGTAAAGGCAAGGAACAGAAGACCCTCCCAGAAGTATCTGAGGATGACACACAAGCTGCCACAGCTGCCTGAGGAACTTGTGTCCCATAGTGCTCAGCCTCCATCTCAGGGCTGTTATTCAGTGAACCACACTGCTCAGCAACAATCCAGTGACTTTTCTTCTTGGGTGATGATAAAATGTCCATTTCATATATTGCTTGCAATGGGTCCATTGGCCCTCCTGAATCCAGAGACTGACGTACTTGATTTTGAAAATGAACCTTTTTCTCGTTTTGTTTTTCGGACAGCTTTATCTCAGTTAGAGAAAGCAGTTCTCAGCTTATTCGTTCTTGGGTCTATTTCATGAAACTGTATTTTCCTTATGTACCTCAAAAAAAGAATCAATCCATCAGGGTCTTCACTCAGTACTGAGTGAAGTTCTTTCATGTCATCAGAGGTAACTTTATTCTTGGATATTTCTGAGATTTCAGCCATTTCCTGTGTTCTTAGTGGCAACCTGAACATAGTCCCCTCCTCAAGATTGAAATCTGAAGGAAGGAATGTACTATATACATCATGGAAAGAGTCTTTGAATTCCTTTTCTAGTGAGTACTTACAACCTGGCAACTGTCTACTTCCGCCTTCTACATACTTAAGATTTGGATCAGATATGCACAACCATTTGTCTCCAGTTAGAATAGAAGGACAGTCAGTAAGATGGTAAACTGAATTAAACCCTAATCCATATTTCCCAGTTTTTCCTTGCAAGCCATGTTTTCCACCTTCACCTAGCTGTTGAATTCCCTGCATATCTGTATCTGAAAACACCTTGTTGTTGTACACACACAATGCTGGGCCTTGCAACGGATTCCATTTTTCACCAAAGGTTTTTTCGGTGTTATGCTTCCTTCTGTCCCAAACAAAGTGAATCTCTGTAGCCTGTGCATCATCAGCATTTTGTATGAGCTCTTTCAGAATATCCTTCTTGGATGGATAAGCTGAGATGATGTTCCTTATACGGACTGTCAGTTTCTCATGCTGTCCAAACTCTTGAACAAAGGGAGAAAAGCCTGGAACCAGATGGATTTGCAGAGTATGATGTCTAGTTGTCTGAACCCCAAGGTGAAGGGCAATGACACGAGGTATAAGCTCATGGCACAACACAACACCTTCAGAGACCGGCATCCAGGGGCTGTCATTGAAACAGAGTTTGTCGGAGGGATGTAGAACTTCACTTTCATCAGGCAAGAGACAGCTACTTATTTGTTCCTCTTGAGCTTTATACAGTCCTTTGGTCGCAATTCTGATACAAATTTCAAGATCATCAGGAGAAAGCTGTCTGCTTTGATACTGATCACTAATTTCCTGAAGAACACCCAAGAACTGCTCTGATGTGAACTGCTTCTGTATGCCAACACATTTCCAAAGATCCTTGAATGTGGAGAATGATTCTGGAAGGCAGTAGAGGTATGGTTTTGCATCAAAATCTGTTCTCTTTGCCACAGACCTCACATTCACAAACTTGTCCTTAATGAGGACAAAGGGAAATGATTGAGCTCTCTCAGAAATAAGTTCAAACTGACTATGTTCCATTGCCAGTTTGTCTAAATACCTATAGCATTCATGAGCAATCTGGGAAAGCATATTTATTTCCAATGCTTCACAATGTAGCTGTGCTTCCTCCAGCTGCTGAAGGACTGTCTGAAGGGGTGGGTTTTCAAGAACACCTAAGTTGCTGAGGACTGAATCAAAGTGGTGTGAAAGAGTTGCTTTATCCACTGTAGTCTGTGTCATGTTTACCAGATATTGACAGCTGGAGCTGTAAATCTCAGTGGGCCTTTTAAGTGTTACAGTGGTGTTTTTGTCTTGACCAGTGATCTTAGGTGGACATGCTGGAATGAAGGCAATGTTTCTAATTGATTCCCAGTGAGGAGAGGTTTTAGCATTTAAGTGTCCCTTTGTTAGTTCCAAGATGCACTGAACACGCTGGCATGCCTTTTCTTTGTTGTGTTGCCAGATCCTGGCTACAGTCTCAGCCCTTTCCCTGATATCCTCCAAGGAGAGAAAATCGGTCAGCATTCCCAGTTCTGTCAGGCGGTGGAGCCGTAATGGAGAGTGAAATCCTCCTTTGTCCCTTGAAGAAAGCGTCCTTCTTTGCATCATACAAGCAAGCAACTTTTCCAGAAGGGTTAACAAGGTTCTTGATGAATTGGGGTGCGCACAACCTTCTGCAGGAATGCAAGGATGGCATCTGAGGAGGACATCAATTCTTTTGTCATTCATATCAATGGCATGCATCACAAGAGCATCCCTGCTCTTAGGATCCATGGAACTCAGGTTGTTGAATACTACTTCTTGATAGAAGTCAACCCAGTCAAATGTCTTTGATGCTATTACCTCATTAAAACCTGACTGGTCAAAATTATTTCTCACCCACTCTGGAAGGGGAACCGGGAGGTAAGGTTTTCCTTGTTTCACCAGAAACTCTTTCATTGCAATGTGCCCCACTTTCTTGTTCTGCTCTATATTTGGATGCAAAAATTTGGCCTTGTCAATAGAGCACCAGGCTTCCCCATCACTGAATAGTTCAACAGCCTTTCCAGAAACATTCTGTGCAATGGCAGAGTAAAAAGCAACAATGAGAGGTTCAAAAGATGTGCTCACTTTCTTTTTGTCAGGCCAAAACATGTAGTACTGGTACCCTTGAAGCTCTCCCTGTTTTGACATTTCCTTCAACACTGAAAGTGTGGAAATGTATGAAGCTGTAACAGCGTCTTCAAGTAGAGCCTTGTTCCATTCGTGTTTTACTCCAGTTTCCCAAAGGCCCTTTCGGTTAGAAGTCACAGAAAAGGATCCATTAACATGAACTGGAAGACCAGATTTAATGGACAGTGGGAGAAAACAAAAAACCTGTCCATCTGAAACACTCTTTTGTGCAAACCATTTCCCTCCTGTTGGTTCTTTTTGTAGAGGCACAGCAATGCTTCCTATTGGCAAAGAAACCTTTTTATTTTCTTTCTGGAACATGTTCAAGGATTTTTGCATCCCAAAGCAGGAATGCACAAGCCAAAAGGTAACGTTGGATCCCTTGTTGTATTTTTGATCCACTTCAATGATGTTTGCTGAAAGGCAGTCAATGATTTGTTCACATTTTGAATCAAGTTCCAACAGTACTTTAAGAGCGTCATTCTGCATTTTTTTCAAAGGAGAATCATCTGGGATATGTCTGGTGCTCACAACTTTTCTGGAGACTTGGAAGAGAGAATTCAGTTGTCCAACATCTGGTGGAGCAGATGCATTTTCATGTAGAATCTCAAGAGACACTTCGCTAATGTTTTTCAGAAACAGCAGAATTGCCTCTGAATTCTGGGTCAAGTGTTGCTGAAAGGCAACAATGTCATTTCCTTCATAGACCTTTTTGCTGATCTCTGATGCCGCAGCCTCTTCTGGTGTCCGAAAGGGTAACTTAATGAGTGTTCCCTTGAAGAATTTCTCAATGTTGTCAGTAGACAAGTCACAGTCAAATATTCCCTGATATGGTTTAAACTGCCCGGGAAACCTACGAAAGAGGCGCTCCTGGAATAAATCAAGTTTGATCCCTGGAATTGCTTTACTTTGTATATGCTTCTTCAGATGAGTCACATTTGGGTCCAGAATGAGGAGATTCTTACCACTAAGAATGGAAGGGATGTCAGTAATGTGATACACTGCATTGAAACCAAGCCCAAACTTCCCAATTTTCTCCACTTTTGTTTCTTTAGATGCAGATCCAACTTTGACAATGTTTTTCCAGTCCTGTTCTGTGAAAAGTTCATCATTGAATGCCCACAGGCAAGGACCATGGCAGAGGGACATGTCTTGGTCTATAAGGGTATCCGGAGGATCTTTGTGTTTTCTGAAATCCAGCATGAACCGGCATCTTTTTGCACCAGCATCCTCTGCATTCTGTAGTAGTTCTTTGAAAAGATCCTTTTCTTCATCATACTCTTTCAGTATATTTTTGATCCTTAGAGTGATTGGCTCCATCTGGCCATATTGTTCTATGCCAATGAATTCAGGGTTCAGGATTCGAGTACTGAGGGAGGGAATTTTCAGCCACTCGGCTGTCACACGTGGGATTTCCTCATGTATGACATGAAACACCTCCTGGTCTTCTCTAAGGTCCTCTAAACCTTCCCTGGAAATGTCACAAAACACTGTGGAGGATAAAGTCTGCAGGTTAAAATGTCCATTTTCTGCCATTACAGGCACTGGGAGGTCTTCTTTAACTGTTTTCTTCTCTTTCCATATCCAGTTCAGAATGGAAATTGCTACTTTCAGGTCAGATGAAGTTCCATAGATGGATGTTTGTTGTCAATTTTTTGCTTCATTCTGTGCAGTATCCCCTCAACCTCTTGCTTTGATACTGATGCTCTCACTCCAAACTCTGTCAGCAAGTTTTTATACACCAGGAATTCTTCTGGCACTTTTTCAATGTAAGAGCTAAGATCTAATCCTGTTGGGTAGGCTAAAACTGCATCAGATGGTGACACAAAGTGACTGTGAATCCAGAGCCAAGGGACATTTTTTTCACGCATTGTACCTCTGAAGTGATTCATTTTATCTTGCATGAATTTGTAAGTGCTGTGCAGTTTTCTTTTGAAATTTACTTCAGTGTCTGGGTTGCAGTTTTCAGGTATGGTTGCTTTCAGTGCAGGCAAATTCTCTAACACTTTATCTGGAGGCGGTGAGCGTAGGATACCAAGTTTTTCACTGACTTTCTCATTTAGTTTTTTAGTAAGTGGCATAACCTGACCCACAATGTCAGTGTATTTTGAATGTCGAATCTCTGCAGGCTTGAAGAAGCTTGTCCTTTCTTTTGTCTTTTTATTTCCATTCAAAGTACCTGGAGATTGGCAAGGAACCCACTGGGTTCCTATTAGGTCCCTAAGCTGTTGAGCCGAAAACTTAGAGAGCACAGGTGTGTTATTGAAAAGCTCTGTCAATGCATCTGCTTTCTTTGAAGCCATTTTCAGAGAATGGACGTGCAACTTTTCAATCTGTTTAGCAACATGAAGGGCATCATTTGCATTGATGTTCTTTTCATCGGTCTGTAATCCAAGCTGTTTTAAGCTCTCCAGCATCTGTAGAGTACTTGTGAAAGCCAGAGGAGGAAAGAAATTTGTCTCAAACAGAGCTTTGAACATTTTGTTGTTTGGATCAAAGAGACTTGATGCTTTTTTGTGTTCTCCTGCTTGTACCTCAATGAAACTCAAATCTTTACACTTCCTGTAAAATGTCTGGTCCTGCGAAAAGAGGATACTACCATGTTGTAATATCCAGGTCATTATTTTGGCTGCCTCTTGACTTTTGTACTGTCTTTTCTCAATGCCATCAACTAAAAGAATGGCTGCCTGAGCTGCATTAAGGAGTTCGATGTTCAGCGATGTAAGGAGTCTACGGTCCACTTCAGTTGCACATTGCACAACTACATCAGTCATGAGAAGATCAGCTGGGACTGATGGAAAGGAATTTAGAACAACTCCTTTGTTTTTCTTGACAGCAATGTATTCCCCCGGGCAGAATTTCAGAGAAGCCATTGGGCGAAAAAGAGGCAGTTCAGAGAGCAGGCATTTCTCACCAGATGTGAGCGAACCCAATGAAGAGAAGTAAGATTTCAGTTCTTCCTTTTCTACTGCTGAAGCAGACTCAATTCCTCGGATTACTTGATGTCTGTCCAAGTTGAGGAAAAGTTGTAGAACGTTCTTTGGGGAGGGACTCAGTACATACGTCTCAAGATCCCGATGCTCAATAAATGCGTTCCTTTTTATGATAGTACCTCCAGCCTTTTCAATTACCTTCACAATTTGATCTGATAAGCTGTTGTGCTTATTTTGTTGAAAAATCAGAGTTGTGTTACGTTGTAGTTTTGCCAGTGTCACTGATCTGGAGGAATCTTGAAGGGCCTTGATAGGTACAAGTGGAAAGCCTATAAATTGACTTAGCTCTCTGAAATTGTTGTTGAGAAATTTCCAAAAATCCTTCATCCACTGAACTGGAGGGTGTTGAAGGTTTCCCACCTCCCAAGTCACATGACCTTGCTGCTGTTGCCAGCTTTTGGGAAGACTTTTCATTGCAAAGTCAGCCACTCTTCTTGCAGTCATGTCAATAATTTTATTGTATGTGTCTGCAAAATGGAAAATTACATTTTTAGTTTTAAAAAAAATTAGCTAAGGGAAATATGAACAGTGCATCAAAGATGCACATTTTATTTGACTGTCTCAAATAAGTCAAACTATCATTTTTAATTTTTTAAGAGTAAGTAATAGTGACTGGTTACATATTGCCATATGCCATCTGTATTCGGCATAATTTTAGACCATATTTTTAAGATGCAAACACTGTTAGCAAATGCAGGTGCAAGGACTAGTATTTATTGAAAAAAATTCAATATCCATTTTGGTATTTTAACACTACTCGCACATGCTGTGCAACAACTAACACTTTTCTGAAGCTATGGCTCTGACACAATCATTGTTTCACTGTGCTGAGGTAAAAATATAGTTATTTTGCCACCAGAGGTGCTTAGGATGTATGGTTCTGTTTTGAATAAAGGGCCCCAAGGCAGTTGCACTTACTAGAATTACTGGGTATCCAAGTTATCAGTTATACAAGTTACTTTCAGAGGACTCAGGTGGGGTACGTGATGCAGATCATCATGTGAAAAATGTAGTGTATTTTTGATTTCCTCATGATTGTGTGAAAACCAATGACACAATCATGAGAGTTGTAAAAATACATACAAAAAACTTCAACAAGTTTTAGTACAATACTATACAGAGATAACACTTTCTTACGTGTTGCTGCCAGTTGTCTCAGGTGCCAGAGTGTGTTACTTTGGAGATCCCTGGGCAAAAATGCATCTTTCAAGCCTGGTAGCAGCTCACTGCATGGAGGCAAAAAATGTTGCTTGTAGTTGTTACAATAAAGCAACCACACTTGGTGTTTAGAACATAATAGTATTTTGAAATAGGAAACCAACAACAGCACATCGTAAATGCACATTTGAAAACACAAATATAACTTCACTAGTGCAGTTAAATACTGAAAGTCTTGTTATGATTTTTCAAGTAGTTTTCTTCTTTTATTATCCAAGAGTTAATGCAACATCTTTCAATAGTTTGTGTCATTTTCTACAGTTATATAACCTACACCAGATAGTTCATGTTTTTGCTGAACTTACCGTGGGAATTGCTCATTTTCAATGAAGGCCAAATTGTCATCTTCATTTGTGAATGACTTGAATGTTCCATTGCTAAGGGGCAGAAGCTGAAGACCCCAGAGCTCATGGTACTTCCCATCACTCAGCACATAGTCCAGGAGAAGGAGCCTGTCCTTCCTGGACAGGTTGAAAGTTGAGGTTTTGTGGAGGACATTCCGAACTAAAGCAGGAGTTACCCTTTTCAAGGTGTTGGGAAAAATCACCTGGATGTCTTTTGACACATGACTTGGAATGGAGACAAGCTTTTCACCCCGTGCAATCAAAACCCCTTGCAGAGTACTCTTCATTTGAGACTCTATATCTTCATCAACTAGGAACACAGCTTCAGCAAGTGTAACCCACTGTCTTGCATCTCCAGCAAGGCAAAGGACAGCTTTATTCAGCTGAAGAAAATGACGCAGCATTTCCATAGCAACATTGTACCATCTTTCATTGTGTTCCATCTGACTGACATCAGGCCAAAGACGGTACACAGAGAATGACGGATAGTTAGAACTTTGGGAAAAGAGAATGGCGTCAAGAATGGTCATATGGTATGCATGAGGGAGAACTTCCTTGACCAACAGCTGATTCCAGACAGCAGCCTCATCAAACAGCTGATCCTCTTCCTGCCATTTGATATGCCTCCTGTTGTCCGTTAGACCAAAGCAGGCATTCACATGAACAGGCAGCCCAGTGCTGTTGGGTTCATTATTTGGGAGGGGCAGAAAACAGCTCAGTCTCCCATTAATCACATCTCGATCTAATGGGAATGCCACATCAACTTGGGGTCGAAAGCTTAGTTTCTTAGCCAGTGAGTCTAGCTCTGGCACCTGACCTTCCTTCATACAGCATGTTGTTACAAGCCACCGTTCCTTTGTTTCCCCTTGGTCTGGACAGTAGGAGATTATATTCTTCAAACTTGTTAACCCCTCTGTAGCTAGCATTTGTCTTGGGTTGAAAACTTTGTTAAATGCAGGGTTTGCTGATGAAACTTTTAGCCGGACATTGACGGAGCCATCTGTACCAATGTGAATTAGAGAGACTGATGAGACATTTCTCAGGAAGAGAAGGCTCATATCTGCATCAGCAATGAAGCTGCTGAAGAGCTGATCCAGTCTTTCGGAGTCATACAGGGTGTCTGAAATGTCTGACGGCTTTTTCCGCAAAGGGAAGCGGAAGAGGGTCCCCCTGAAGTTTTTGTCTCTACCGATGGTATCTTCCCATTTCTGATCACAGACATGTGCAAGCACATCTTGGAATGGTTGGAACTGATCTCTCAAATTCAGTAGACTGTTCCTGTCTTTTCCATCATTAAGAGACCATCGGAAGCCTCCCTGTCGCTCTCCAAATATCCTCTCCTGTGGGTCCAGCATAGCAAGATATTTACCACTGAATATACATGGTAAATCTAGAAAGCGAGAGTAAAAGTACAAAGTAAAAATACAAATATTGAGATAAACATTTACAGTTACATGTGCCCAAAGTAGAAGTCTGGTATGAGCAAATGTATATTTTCACAATTGGTTCTTTCACTTCCATTCCTTTTTGTGGTAAAAGATATGTTCTGCACATTACTACGTTATGTCCTTGGCAACATACAGTAGACTTTTCCAACAAAATTGCTGCAAAGTTAATCATACTAACTCAGAATATATATACCATCACTTATATTTTATTTTTATTGAGTTGTGATTGTGGTTAAATGTCCTAATCATTGTATTTTCCCACACAAAAACTATAAAATTCCTGGGAGCAACAGAAGAGTAAAATCCCCTGTAAAGGTAGAATAAAAAATACAGAATTTCCATGACCCACACATGAAAAATAAAAATAAAATATTGATGTTGTTTTCTCCACATTATTTCTGTGAAACACCACAGTTGTTTTGCCTCTGCTAAGTAGGGCATGATAGTAGTTGGATTTAATTTTTTTTTAATTTTATACTCTACATTTCAGAACAAATGGATCTACTTATGCTAATTGGTCGAACAAAAGGTAATTGGGAAAGATCACCTGTGATATGATAGACAGAGTTAAATCCAATCCCAAAGCGGCCCACTTTGTTTGGATCTTTGCGTTTGACACTCCTTCCTGTAGACTGTATGCCTTCCCAGTCATCTTCAGTGAATTCTGCATTGTTGTAGGCATAGAGGGCAGAACCTGCTCAAAACAGACGTATAAAGCAAAAAAAAAAAAAAACTCTAATTAGCAGGGTTACTGCACATTTTATTAATGGAACGGATAAATATGAGCCTCGGTCAAAGAATGGCTTCTCAGTCAGTAATATATTTCCATAGAGCCTGGCTGCATTTATTACCATAGCACCACAGATGACATTTTAAAAGTTACTTGGTTAGATAATTTTAAATTATATTATTTTAAAAGCATTTGTTGATTTTAAAAATACTAATTGATATATTTAAATTAAAGGCACTAGGCTATGTTGTATGAATTTATTGACGGTACACAACATATCTGAAGACTAGTACCTTGGTATTTCTCGAGGTCCTGCTTCCAGAGGCTCAGGTTCCTGTAGGTTCGCTCATCATGAATGAACACAGCTTGTGTAGCCCCAGCATCGTCTGCATTCTGTATCAGTTCCTGTTCATAAATGAACACATGAACAAGACTGAAGGAGCGATTAACAAATTTATATGATGCATATTTTCAAATTTAAGGGCCCAGCCACACAGAGTACATGAGTGAAAATCTCATAGGCAGTTTGTCACAGTCTGTTTTGTATCCTTCAGGAATGGTAGTAAAGGTGAAGAATTCCTGGTTTTCCTGGTTTGATTTTGGAATGGAATATGAATCAGGAAGTCAAAAAATGTGGACTCCAGCAAGCCCCTTTTTACAAGAAATGGCAAGAACTGCCTTTGCTGTTTCTAAGATTCAAGCAAAGAGGTTTCTGATAATTGCATATACTGTGGACCATCAAAAATTCACATGTTGACATACTTAAAAAGTATGCAATAATACAGACAAATGGTGACAACCCTCAAATCTCTCCACTTTCCTCCACTTCCCTTATGAATCCTATACAAGATGATCCTGTCAATCCAGTCAATGTTTTTAAATAAAAGATGTGTGTGCGTGGCCACCCCCTGGTGGACAGGAGGAGTGTAAAAATTCACCTTCAGTATCTGGCCTCCATCAGGATACCTGCGAAGAATGTCTCTCAGGTAGTCAATGAATGGTGGAGCTGTGGCTCCAAAGGTATTCCTAATGAAATCAAAATAACTGTTAGAACATAATTATTCAATATGTATATATGTACTGTAGCTACCTTTAGGGTGATTACAATTGTTGTTCCAGAGCTATTGTTAGTTATATTTTCTTTTTCCCTCAACAGGTCATCCATAGGGTTCAGCCCTTCTTACCCTACTGGCACTTGAGACTTGTACCCTTCCCTAGCACTTTAATAATCTTGTTCCCAAAGAAATGCACTTTGTGTTGTAAGTTGCTCTGGATAAGAGCGTCTGCCAAATGCCTATAATGTAATGTAATGTAATGTACTGTGTATTGTATTAAATATGCAAGTCAATTGTTTTTGTTTGTTTGAACATTTAAAATGAGTGTTAAGTATACTAAGCATGTTTCAATTTTTCAGAAACAAATACACTTCAAGCCTGTTTTTATGTGTTGACAAAACAATCTCTAAAGGTCCAAAACAGCAGCACATGAAGAAGCAGTTAGAAAACAGAACTCCATTTTCAGATTCTAGGCACAACTTCCAACTCAATTGGACAGGGCAGCAGCACTTATATGGTGGGTTATTGTAGTTAATCTTCACAATAGCATAAATGTGGTCACCCCTTCCAGATTCACCCAAACAACCTAAAATAGCTACAAGAGGAACAATGTGTGAGATTAATAATTACCCATGTCAATTCCCAAAGCTATTTTAAGGAAACATTGCAGGAGACATTTAACCCAAACAATGACATCTACATTTTGGTATTACCTGGTTATGCATCAATGGATGTTTTGTTCTGACAAGAAGAATTTTTTTTTTTTTTGGCATTCACTTAACTTAGGTTTTTTAGCTCTCCATGCCTGAGTGAGTGACAGGCAGTTTAACTTGGGCATAAATTATACCTATAGATGTGAATTGAAAATCAATTTTAATTTCATGTGGATTGAAAATCAAGTTGGGGTAAAAAAAAAAAAATGCAGCGAGAGCGCCCTCCTGTGTGCTCCTACACACAAGAAAACATGATGAGTGCTCTTCTAGTGGAGGAAACATGATAAAGTGCCTTCTACAGCTGGCCTTTGTATGAGAAAATGTAAAAAAGTGCCCTCTAGAGAGAAAATGCCACCTATAAGAAGATACCTGAGAAGATCCTTTAAATCGCTAAGCTTCCTGGTTTAACCTGGTTTTTCATGACTCATGCACAACTGCTTTTTGACTCATAAGACAATGAATTGTTCTGAAATGCTGTTTTGAATATCTTCAGCATATTTAAATGTTTAAAACTGCAATCATGTTCATATACAAAATGTGCAACTTGCAAGGTTTGGTCATAGTCCTCTCAGCATCCTAGCTGAGGGTTTCTCAGTGGAAACCAATCGAGTCGTGAAAATATGGTCAGTTTACTAAACATCACTGCTTGACATGGGAAACTAAGCAAAAAGCGAATTAAGTTTTTTTTTTTTCCGTTATCATGAACAATCACGGCCATTTTAACCTAAAATTTGATAAGCCTTATTGTTATTTGATTGGTCTGTTTGCTATTTTTGTCATTTCTATTCGATTTGGTTTGATTCGTTAAAATGATGATGAACAGCTTCTTTTGTTGAAACTCGAGTACATCCAATTATATATTGACATCACTCTGGGATGTAGCTATAACAATGACGGTGCACTAAAACGCCACAGTGCTTGCGGAAACAGAATTTAACCCCAGAGGAGGAAAGCCAATTTGAAAAATATATATTTAGCTAAACCCTGCAGGCAAGAACCTGCCATAAAACAGTCCTCCATACTAGCGAATATTTTATCCTATTAAATGAGTATGCTATTCATTTTAGAGATGGACAATGATCGATTTCACCAACTTACCCTCGTCTCATCATTGATTTTACGAAAAATCCATTCTTGCAGAGAGATGATCCTAATGAAAGAGAAATTAATATGGTTCGGTATACGGACAAAGTAATAATACAACATTTGCCAGTTATGTTGACTATGTTGTGAGAAACACTTTATCATGTACATTAATGCAATATAGCCTTTAAGGAATAAAATAGCATATTTAAAAAAAAAAAAAAACGGTACACAACGGGAGAAAGACGTAACAAAAAAACAATAAGCGATAGGAGAGCAGCCACTGAGTAAGGTGAATGAAAAGCAGAAAAAGTAGCAGCATTAAACTCATCATAATACCTCAGATTTTTCAGGCTTCTGATTTGAATTCAGCTGTCGATGCCATCATATCAGGAACTTTTGCAAAGCAGGAACACCGCTCTTAACCCATGTTATATATAGGCTCTCCAAATTGACTCCCTCCCACCAATACATGTTAAGTTTCGATTTACAAGTGCGATGTAAACCAGTTTCCTGTCTTCGAAAAAACGGAACAGCGAGCGCAGATGCTTGAAACTGTTTCCGTGCAAAGCCCATTTGAAAAAAAAAAAAAAGGATATTAGCCCCTTTATTGAATGAATTCGTGTTTGAGCTCTCGTGAAGACACGTTAAGCATCAATGGCTTGTCATACGCCAGTATAGGTTTGTTAATATCGCTACATGGATCCGATTTTGTGTAGATCAGCTGTACAGAATAACACTCGGATGGGGGGGGGGGGGGGCGGTTAAATACAGTTAAGTTTCGATTTCACAGATTTTTCACAAAATCCCACCCAGTGTTCTCAGAAATTTCTCGTTGATGCTGAACACTCGCCAAGATCTCTTGTTTGTGTGAATGATGGCCACAGTGGCACAGCCAAACGTTGGGTGCGTTCCAATACTTTTCTCCTTCTTTCCTCCACTCGTTTCCTCCCCTATTGGAATGCACCCATTGTATTTAATTGTCCAAATTCCGACATCTGCAATCATGTTCACCCAACAAGAATGCAAAGTATTACATTCGTATCATTAAAAACATCCGTTAAAAAGTGAAAGCTGCCAGTGGAAGTTCTAAAAGTTGATCATGATAACCGTCACCAACTGGTATAAACGTTCAATAATTTACTCATGTCCTCTTTAAATTCATGACAACATATTGGATGGTAACACTAACATGAAACTGCAAAATAGTCAGTGTATGAGAAAATATGTTATACTGATCATTTTCAAATATCTTTCCAAATACCAAGAAATTGCCCAAAATATTGCCTAATATTCAGGGTTGTTCATATATTATGACATAAATTTAATTTCTGGTGAAAGTCTGACTGCAGCTGCGCGAAGTAAATATTGAATCACAGGATGCGCATACAAACGCAAAGGAACTTTCTGGTTGCAGTGCAGCCGAATTTTGAACACATGGGTCACAGGTTCATTTTCCACATATGACAAAGTCCTTGAGGTACGATACAGTACCTGAATTACTTCCCTATATATCCAGCTGTATAAACTGATAATGCGTGCAAACACAAACTGTATAAAGTGTTGCAACTTGTAGCAATAAATATCCACCATAGTGAGACAATGAGAGAATGAAAATCTATGACTGTCTTGTAAGCCACCTTATTTTGTTCTTTTATGTAAAATCTTTGAAGCTGCATTTACTATTCTGTAGAGGATACATAAGCTGTAAGGCAAGGCTTTGCAGTCTAAAGATGCAATAATAATGCTTTCAAGTACTGAGACCATGACTTATTTGGTTTTAACTTTAATGTTAAGGAAATTTTAGGCAATACATACTCTGGGTGGGTCAGAAAGCAAGGCAACATGTGATCCCTGCTCAAAATTGTAAAATTTAATGATTCATGTTCTCTGTCAGAAAGTCATACTTATACACTTCCTTTTTCCCTTGTAGAACCTGCTGTTTGTCTGGTTGAGTTCACTTCTGAGTTATAACCCAGTCCAGATTATCACCAAAAAACATGGGATCTTGTAATAGAGAAGGCTGTCACTGTTATTAGACAGTATCTTATCCAAATTCATCTGGATTACAGTATTAAACATGAGGGTCTAGCACACACAGAGTGCTGAGAATTCCATGTGTCATTGACTGTGTGGCCCAGTTATGCAGTGAGATGGTCCCCTGCTTCTTGCAGACTGCTGTGGATCAACCAATATGAATGAATGAATATTTAAACCCTCCATATAATGTGGAGATAAGTGGATCAGCCCTTTCACAAGGACAGCTTGTGAAATAGAAATAAAACAGAACGCAATGAGATAAAGTTCAAGGTCATGTAATCCCTTTGGTGTTTGTTTGGTGGGTGGCAAGGCAAATATATCAACATCCAGGAGATTACAAAAGTTACATTTTCTGTTTATTATCAAAGCACACTTGGAGGAGTATATATGTTAAGTTTTTTTAATATATTCTGCCACCATTTATTTCCTTTCTAAATGTGTGCTGTTGTTACCCTTTTTTGACCAAGTAGGTCAACTAACAGCTCAGTTCTTTATGCAGTGATGGCATTGGACAATCAAAACAAGTAGGAGAAGAAACTAAAACTCATTGTGTATTTTATCTCCTGTTTTACATGTAAGGTATAGAGTGCCACTTTTTGTGAAATATTACATGGACGACTGAAATAACACCCTCTCTTTTTGAAAATAGAGTAACCCTCTACAGCAGGGGTCGGGAACCTTTTTGGCTGGGAGAGCCACAAAAGCCAAATATTGAAAAATTATTTCCATGAGAGCCATACGGATTGTTGTCGGGGGGTTGGACTCATCCGACTGAAATCGGCTGCTTTCCAACAAATTTGTCTCCTCCTTTCCTCGTGCCCGAACAGTTTCATGTAAAAATAAGAAAAGTTTTAAAACATATCCACATTCGAGATATATTCACGTTTTTGATTTGGAAGTAATTTTAACAATGTAAAATTGTTTATTTCCCACATTTTTATGTTGCACAAGGAGGAGGAAAGGAGGAGACATATGAATGTATCCTATTGGCTAAAACTTACGTGTTGAATTTATTTTCTGAGAGCCATATGCAGTCATCGAAAGAGCCATATATGGCTCGCGAGCCATAGGTTCCCGACCCCTGCTCTACAGCATTGTTTCCCATCACCATATGAATGTATTGGAAATGATTTCACTACTGGCCCAAAAGCAACAACACTGCAGTTTTCCCTGGCCCTGTTCAGTTCATTAAGTAACTGATGCCTAGGTCTGTTTATCTTCTGTTGTTTGAAATGACAGTGATACAGGATGGTATGGTTGCTGCTGCTGTGCTTCTTTGACCTTTAATATGACTCTGATTGCAATTTCGAAATATAAGTTGCATCCAGTGCAAGTTGTAATCAAAACATTTTGTAATAAAAAAATATGAAATATATGTATCATATATATGTTGTTTATATATGATAAGTATAACGACATAAAGATAGAGATGTATAAAATTAGGGACCTGCCGATATGACATTATCACGATACCTAGGTGCCGATTTGACTTGTATTATGTCACGATTTTATACATATCCCTATTTGATGTTACAATTTTTCCAGATTTTTTGGTTAAAATTTTAAAACCTTGAACCATGTAATAACGTTGAGTCATACTTCAAAATTTCATTTTTTACATTTCACTTTCTCCTACTCCTATTACATTCTTTTCTACCCCCCAAAAACCAAGGGGTGGGAACTGCCATAGACCTCCCAATTACAACAATATTTGGTTATCGATTCTAAACGTATTGTGATTCAATATTATTGTATATTTTGACAATTATTATTATTTATTATTATTTTTTGTGCATTTTTTGCAAAATGTGAAGTCTGCATCTAAATGCTTTAGACCAGTGATTCCCAACGTCGGTCCTTGGGGCACACTGTGTATGCTGGTTTTTATTCCAACCACAACTGCAATCCCAAAATCTTAACTAGCTGTTAATTGTTCATAATTGTTCACGCTTTTTCATGACTAGAGAGATAATTGGCCATTATAGCTATTCATTTCATGAAGAAAAAGCTCCTATATTCACATTGTGCCATATTGCAGGCAATTGCATAAAGATAAGTAAAATGTTTGAACTCGTATTAAAGACCATGGTGATTCTGGACACACAACCACTAAAACTATCCAATTGGTAGGTAATGAAAAATTCAAAGACAAAGCTAATTATAATGAGCCAAACCTGCACTGTGTTATGAAGCATAAGGAAAAAAATCTGGAGCTTAATCATATGTTCAATGATTTAAGGAGTGTACTGATTCACCCCAGTCTTTAATTTGATCAGGTATAAAAACATACTCTGTGTGTATTTGTTTGAAAAATCACATAAACACAATGTGAACATAGGAGCTTTTTCTTCATTCGGGAGGATTACAGTAAATAGGCTGCTCCAATCAATTATGTAAAATAATATGTTGTAAAATAATGGCTGCATGGTCTTGGTAGTGATAGTGCTTTACATAATTAAAGGTTTGCCATTCCAGTATTTTTTGCACTGTGATTGGTCTATCTACGCAGAATTGGAGTGCCAATGTCATCTGAGTTTCAGTATTAGTAGCTACAGCTTTAATTGCCATTACCAAAATTTCACATCTATCTTTTTGACATGAACAAGCCAGTCAGCGTAAATAGCATGGTGGCAAGAGCCTGGGCTGGTTTTTTGCGTTATCTCTCCAAGACCTGATTGACTGCATTCCAGTTTGTGTTGTCACCCCAGTAGGGTATTTGTCACAAAATGCAGAATGTGTCATTCAGGAGCATGTGTAGGAAGCCTTGCTCCCACAGCCACAGGTGTGCAGGGTTTGTTCCAACCAAGCACGAGAATACCTGAGTCAGGTAAAGGTGCTGATGAGCTGCTGATAAGCTGAGTCAGGTGATGGGGTTGGGTCTTCATGAACAGGACTTCCCTTCCCATTATACAATTATTTTCGGATTATAATTATCTTCAAATCTCAACCCATGTCTGAACTTTATCAGCTTTTCCAACATTTCCAGTCACTTAAAACACAAGGCTGCAGAAACAGGGAGGGTTACACATTCCTGGTTAAATACAGTGATAGGAATGTGGATTAACAATGAACAGTCCGAGTACTCTGTACTTAAAAAGTGCCATGATCGAATATGAGGGAAATTCTCTGGTGTTACATGGCTACAGCAGTGAGTGTGTTTGAAGCTTAAAAGGGGACAGTGCACAGCACTGCTCCTTGTCATAGCCTCCAGGCAGTGTCCACATTGCATTTATCGGGGCGCATTTCTCAGCTTCTCTTTCCACCCCCAGTCCACTGCCTTTAAGGACATCACTGGCATGTCCCACCCCAGGTGCTCCAGTCTGGTATATCAGTATGTGCAGTCAAGGTGCAATTGGAGTAAAGTGAAAATGTAATTGTTAAATAAAATAATGCAAAATTTCAGGACAAATGTTCAAGCATTGAAATTGTTTTTTATTGACAGCTTTTAAGTTCAGTCTGTAGACTTCAGTTGCTTAATGTTGTTGTGAATTTTACCACAAGAGAGCACTGTTTAACCAAAATATGTTATCTCAGTTGGAGGTTCAAAATCTTTGTGCAATTCAGTTGTTGTACCCTTGAGTTAGGAGCTCAAAACAAGCAGCTTCACAGTGTTGTAAAAGTACATAGTTAATGAAGTGTGATAATATGTAATTATCAAATGTCAGGTATTCAAAT
The DNA here is from genome assembly GCA_022829145.1 of Albula goreensis. Taxonomy (NCBI): domain Eukaryota; kingdom Metazoa; phylum Chordata; class Actinopteri; order Albuliformes; family Albulidae; genus Albula; species Albula goreensis. The sequence continues at coordinate 10,901,813 of CM040745.1, read as the reverse complement.
GGCCCATTATCATCAAGAGAAATTCCTGAAAGCTTATTTTCACTTCAGCTGATCAAGCTCTGTTCCTTAAATTAAACATTTCTTCGAATTTAGATGTTCTTTAAAAAATTAAAAGAATTCTTGTGGCCATCTGATTTAACAGTTCAGCCTGTCTTGGAATTATGAATTGTGAAGCATTAATTTGACTCTGTCACATGTCCTATATTTTTAACAATCCTGGGCTCTAATAACAGTTTTTATTTATTTTTTGTTTTGGGGGATCGGGGATCTGTTGTAATGTCCTGCTCTGAGACACACACACACACACACACACACACACACACACACACATTGTAATGAATAAACACATGTGGCTGGGTCTGTTTGACTGGGTCGAGCAGAAGAGCAGGTTCCACAGTATTCTTTTGACTGATCAGGTGTGCTCAGCGCCAGTCTGCCACTTTGACCAGACACAGGTAAGAAACACTCTTCCAATCTCTCCTATATCGCTCATACCCATCTCCCTTTCTGTGTATCTCTCTGTTCATCGCTCTGTATTCCTACATTGCCTATTTGTTATTCCTGTTTGTCTGACTGGTAGTCTGTCTCTTTCTGCTGTGTGACCTATTCTCTATTTATAATGTTATTTCTAGAAATAGTCTAGGTCTCTGTGCATAGGCCTTTGTGGCAGTCTTGATGGTGGTTTTGTCTCTGTAAGTATTGGTAGTGTTTTCGGCTAGATGCAAAGAAAAATACTTTTTTATCCATGCTCAGTTGTATAGTTTAAAACAGTATGTGTGGATATGACCCACCTGTTTCACCATGGCAGGTACAGACTCGTTTGGGCGTGGTATGTCTGTGTAAGTGTCATTTTTTCTTTTCTGGTTTACCCACCGTAAACCTGCATAGAATATATACCATGTATCAGTCTAAAGATCAGCCAGTTTGATAAAGTTTTTTTTTTGTTTGTTTTACTACAATACTAAGGATCTGTTAATCCTCCATTCAACACGTTCATTAAATTGTAGACGTTGTGTATTTTTGTCTGGCAATACATTTTGGGTGCTATAAACAGTGCGTTAAATGAAAAACACCTCAGACCTCAAGGAGAGTGCAATTCCTACCACATTCACTACCTTATTCCACACATACAGTTTTTGGTTGCCCAAGTTAAAATTTTCAAAGAAAAAATTTGAAAACCAATATAATTGATCCACGTTTGCTGGACATATATATATGTCAATATAGACTCAGCCTTTCACCAAAAACCAGTCATTCACCAAAAACACATGCTTTAAAAATATACACACTCCTCAATTTCTCACATTGTTAATCCATTTTATGAATTTAAAAACCTCAATTAAATCCGTCCTTACTTCCCTTTTGACTCTTGTACTTTTTGCATTTAATATCAACAACCAGTTTGGTACTTTGCTTTTGCTCTCTTCCAGCATCCTGGGGTAAACCATGAGGGCCATGCTACATGCTATCAGTTTCTTCCTGATCTGTGCGGGGGCCTACTACATTGCCCTGGTGTTCCAGGCCCCAAAAGAAGAGTTGTCCTTGACAAAACAAGTTACAAACTCCCTGGGCAGCCAGGAGGTCCAGAGCAGTCAGGAGGCCGATGCCCAAGAACCTTCAGAACTGGATACGCCATCTGAGTCAATCAGCGAAGTGACTGCAGCCCTAGAGGACGCTCTGGAACTACCACCAGAAGTCCCTCAGGATCAGGAAGAGGAGATCCAGGAACCAAACCCCCTGGCCAGAGGTGTTGTAAATAGTCTAAATATACTGAATGCATCACTGTTGATAATGCAGACCAGCATCATTATAGCCATCATGATAGCAGATGGTAGACTTATACTATGCACTTCTTAAAAGGGTACAACTGCTTTCCCCTCTCTTTCTGAGAAAGGCCTGATATGTGTCAATTTTCACTTCCTGGACCACATAAATAATATGGCTGACGAATGAAATAATTTATTCCATAAAGCAGTTAATGTACAATACCTTACATATTAATCAAACAATATACCCATAAAATCACAGGGTTTAGTAGAAGAATGTTAGTTTGTGCAGTGTGTCCCAGTCCTCCTGAATTTTTGTGATCATAGTTTACATCTCCTGCAGTTATCATTTTGGCACACTTGTAGCATCTTCATCCTTTATCAAATGTATTTTGTTGTTGCATCATATGAACTGTGACTTCTGGTCTTCTGTCAGGGTGGGGTGAAGACATCGACTGGGCTGAAACATACATGGAGGCCCTCGGACTGGCCAGATCCAGGTGCTGGATGTCTGTGGGGCAGAATCTTACCTGTGCCTGTCACTTTATGGACTTCAGTATGCTTACGGTCCCTTGTGTTGGTGACTGAACTCTCCCTCTCCCTCTCCCTCTCTCCCCTCTGCAGACAGAAGCCTCTCATGGTCATTCACCATCTGGAGGAGTGTCCCATATGCACAAGTAGGTGGAGCTTCCCATAGCATTAATCACACTGTGCCGCTGAGAGATACTGTTCCATATTCAAGTTAATGTTATCTATATTAAAAAATAAGTGATTATAGTTGCTTATTCCAGTGGTTCCCAAGTTTCGTCCTGAAAATTTGATGAGCAAAACATGTATTGTGCTAACATCAATTTAAAGAAAAGATGGTAGTAGATATAATACAAATGTGTAGAGCAATCATTATTTATCAGCTGACTGACAGAAACAAACGCCATCATACATTAGTAGGATATGCTGTAGTATATATGTGGATATACTGTACCACAGTAGTTTAGATGTGTATACTCTGTGTATATACATAAACCCTCTTGTACACCAATGGTTGTTTATACATGTTGTTAAACGTTTTCTCTGTGGATACTAATTCCTGTTACATTCCAACAGGCTTGAAAGCAGTATTCTCTGAGCATGAGGAGATCCAGAAAATGGCAAAAGAGGATTTCATTATGTTCAATCTCCAGGTGAGTCTTCCTGTATGTTTTACAAGAGGAAACACTACCCTGTGTAGTCAGTGTTAGCCTCATTTATGAGACTCAAAACCATGAACTTAACTAGTGTCTAGTCCCAATGTTGTATACCTCTGCTCAGCTTTCAGAGATATGCTATGATTGTCATAAGAAAATGATAAACTTCCTTTAACTGATTGCTGAAGTTTATCGTTACATAATTATTGTTTCATCATCTCCTGTACAAACCTACAGCAGATTGTATGTGCAGGAAATTAGGAACTGCAGTCCAGGAAAGTTACCATACGCCGTATCCGAGATTAGATGTCTGGAACGGACATAAAATCAGTCTGAGATAGCATTTGCAGGGGACCCACTTGGCAGACCCCCTTCCTCCCACTCCCACTGCCCTGCTCACCACCTGCCCCCTCCCCCTCTCCACGTCACACCCACAGCACGAGACGAATGATCGCAACCTCGCCCCTGATGGCTACTATGTGCCTAGGATCATTTTTGTCGGTGAGACACTTCGACCCTTCATTTATTGTGTGAACCACAAAGTATGAGTTCAAGAGCAATGGAAAAACAATCTAAAAAGAACTTTGTCACATTATATTTTACGCTTTTAGCAGTTGCTCTTATCTAGAGTGAGTTAGACTATTTGCATTTTTACACACAATCCATTTTTTCAACTGGATATTTACTGAAGCAATTTGGGTGGCATACCTTAACCAAGAATATGACCTGATTGCCCTAACTAGAAATTGAATCTTATTATCACAAGCCCAATTCCCTAACAATTTCACCACCAAATGTTGTTGCACAGTTTGACCAAAATGTATAAATGACTGATGTCTCTGAACTCCAGACCCAGCACTGGTGGTAAGAATCGACATCACTGGAAAGAACAATGTGCACAAATACAGCTACACATCGACAGATACGCAGCTGTGTAAGTACTTCTTCAGGTTTTGTTGTGTGGGAAGCATTGCAGACATATGGTTTCAGCTTGCAGTCATGTTATACTGGGCAGTTAACCTCATCCCTCTCCACAAATGCTGTGCTTTTAAAAACACGATTCTATGGAGCATTGAACCTTGAGCAGACAGTCCCCGTTTCTCTTCTAATCTTTCGTGAATTTCCAGCTGGCCTGGACAAAGTGATGCAGCACTTAGTACACAAAGAATTTGTACTTAGAATTAGTACACAAAGCAACTACCTTGGTAAAGTTATTTCTGAAAGAAAGGTCAGAACAAAGAATGGCAGCCATACATTTGAACAGAAGCATCTTTTGTCCCAGACTCAGAATTTAAAATTTTAAGATGTAGAACCTTCTCTCCAAAATACCATTACGTGGTTATAGATTATTGAAGCATTTTCACTCAGACATTGGTTTGGGCATTCCCAGGGCCTTTTGAATAATCCACTTTGCAATAAACAAGCTCTTTAAAGGAACCATTCTTCATTGAGTGACGCCTTTCGAGATTTGCAGTGAAGTGATTTTCAGCAGTGACACGCCCTAATGTGAACAGTAGGGTGGACAGACCAGCTGGGTGGCATATATCTCTGAAAAGTACGTTCACCCAATTGGTTACTTCTGAAAACAGCCACTCCCAGTGTTCGTATTCACCATTCAAACACAGATTTGTTTCAGCAGAGATCTATGATGGTATTTCTTTGACACATGGTTTGTGCACGTGCGGACATGCATGTGTATATGTGTTACTACTGTGTTTTCTGTTTCTACAGTGGTGGAAAACATGAAGAAAGCAAGGATACCTCACAAACCAGAACTATAGTTTCCAACGCCAGCAGCGTCTACTACAATTTTCGGATGATATTCTCCTTGGTCTTGTCCATAGGTGGATAGCCTCCCTGTTTTTTTTTCTGTGGGCAATAAATGGAACTACAAACAGATTTCAGTGTTTTGCTCATTTGTGAATTGGAACACAGACCAAACCACCTTACAGATGAGATAAACAGACAGTAAAACAACACATATGATGATTTGTGTCTACAGTATATAGTCCAAGAAGTAGATAAAAATAAGGAATAGGAAAGAATACTAAATAATACATAACTATTTACTGCAAAGACTTGCCAAAACATTTCTCTGTTGTGAGTTTTAAAACAAACTTGTGAAACGTTACATGCTCAAGTCTCTTGCGGAATGTTGCAATCAGCCTAAAAAATAGTTTCATATGCTTTATTCATAATATGTTTTTTTAACCAGTGTTACATGCGTCAAAACGAAAAAGAAAAACAGGGAAATATGACAATGTACATCACTTTGTACCTTTACCAAGCTGTGATTTCTGGACCGCGTGATGTTTCATCACAAAGAGACTGGGCGTTTTGGTACGTTTTGTTTCAGCAACTTGTCCTTTTAATTTCCCAAAAGCTGTGATCATGTAAACTAGACAGAAACAAAGAAAAGCCGGTCAGATTACTGACTCATAACCTCAAAGTTCTGCCGACCAGCGGGCATCTCAGCGGCTCAGCGGAAGAACTTGTCTGCTATACATTCAACTGAGTTCATTAAACGACTAACAGCGAAGCACTGTGAGCCTGTTCCGAACTCTCCACCGAAAAAAAAACAAATGAAGGAACTCAGTTCTATAGACCACAGGGGATTTAGTTGCTTTGAATCAAGTTTACTTTCCCACAATGACTTCTGGGCTGAAAAGTTGCTGAAGTTCAGCTGTATACCAGTTAGCCTACATCTCCTTGCAAAAAAGTTTAACTTAAAATTCACATCGACGTAGCGCAGCGCGCGGCGTTTGAATGGTTATTAAAATCTTCAGCTCACCTATAAGGAAGCCGTCTACTGTCCATTAGAGATGGACGAAATCTTTGTGTGGAGCCAAGTGAGGGAGCACTTGTAACATAAAAGCTATCTGTACAGTTTTGCTAAAAATATCTGTACCACGGTTGCATTTTTAAAGTGAACGCGTTTGGTTGGCTGTTATAACCGTATTTAATTACTTGATCGCACTATCAAGACAACGTTACATATATATTTTATTGTACACTGTTCATTGTTACATTTGTAATGACCCGCGAGATAAAACGACACCAAATTCGGTTTTACATGTAACTTGTAGAGGTTATCGTAGTCAAATAGCTCTACAGCATTTCTGTAGCCTTTACAACCAAGCAAAACTCACAGAACTAAAGTGTAACCACATGGTGGTGCTGATGACCACGAACTTTCCTTCAATTAACAGTGATTTGTAGGTCCGCTACTCCACTTGCGTAGCCACATGCTGTTTGCAGTTGCAGTAGCGCTATGGGTCTGTAAAGTCTATTAAAATGTTAAAACTCAAACAAACTAGCAAAATTGTTGTTTCAAGACTCTGCTTGCCTAATGAGTACGATTTATGAGATATGACATAAACACTACTTCAGGTGACGCTACCTCACTAAAAAGTTAAGAGTAAAATATAAAACATGTTCAATATGCAAAGATTTAGGTCTTTATTCAGTTTACACACATTTAGTTATGGGATCTATCAAGGGCTTTTAATAAACAATAATTAATTTCTGAGAAAGTCAAACCCAATATAGTGTGGGTAACACCTAATATAATCGTCAGTAAATCTTGGGAATAAACTGCATTATGATTTGGTTTCATGCATGTCCCTCTCGTCGCTGTTTATTTACAATCATAACTGTAGCGACCAACAATATAGACTAATACAACATTATATATAATTCCTGGGTCATCACATGTGCTTTCCTTGGCAAAAACATTCATCCAAAAAGAATGTCAAGTAAAATGGGTCACCAAATCCCAGAATTAAAAAGTACGGCAATGATTGGGTTAAAATTCGGCTGTCGTGTAGTTAAACAGAACTTGAAAGCGGGGGATGCTATTCGCATGGTATTTCATAGGCGCACGAGTCCCTTGGAAGCTACAACTTAAAATGCAATTCTACAGCTCCCAAAACTAGTATCAGTTAGTCCTTTATCAGCAAGCAAAGAGTCTGCGCCCTGAGCAAGAAAAAATACGCATCTGTTCTCAGTAACTCTCCTGCCCAGAGTGACTGGAAAAGGACGTCTTTGAAAAGCACGCAGCGCAGAAAATAAGAACCTCGTTTAAGCGGAAGGCTTAACGCTTTCTCAACAAAACAATTTTTTTGTGTCGACAGTTACTGTATAACCTATATCTGTAATCGCTTTATCATATTGCTGAGGAAACGTAAAAGAGCAAGTAAGCACATGCAAAAGGGACTAAGAAGATTTGAAGCTGGACTTGAACTCGCGAGCCACGGAGATTAAATATTTTCCCTGTCTATCTAAAGACAACACAAATACATTTACGGACACTTTTTGGATCCAGTCTTCGGTTAAAAGTCAGGTTATAATCACGCCTCTCACTGAAGTCTTTGTGCATGCAGTTATTTCACTACAAAGGACACTATCTGTCGGAAGCATTCATAGACTTTCTTATGTGTGTTTGGCTTGAGATTTTTTCACCAGTTTGGGCAGGCAGGATATCATCGCTCGGATGAAAGGGTGAGATGAAATTCTCATACAATGTACAGAGAGTACGAGTAAAGCGAATGATTTATTTGTAAAAGCAGCATTGAAATAAAAGCACACGTACTTCAATCCAATTTTACAACATGAGGATGCATTTCCAGTTAAATATGAATTTAGCCCTTGCCTTAGTGTAAGTTTATGATCACGGTAAGTAGATGCTAATTTTGTCAGTCATGTGTTTTGTACGCTTAATTTCTCTCACGTGTCTTGGGGTTTAGTTTTTGAATTCGTGTTCTGCTGTCTTCTCTCCGCACAGTTAATTACAGCAATGGTGCACCTCCTAGCGCGAGCCTCCAAACCTGCAAAACTGGATGTATCTATGAGCTTTATTCAACTAAAATTAGTGCATTAAGACAAAAACTTCAAAGATGAAAAACCTGTTCACGACATTGCTTCTTCTCTCTCTGCACCCGGTAAGTTTTTTTATGTTACAGTTTCTTTCTCATTTTATTGGGCTCTTTTCAAAAGGACTGTTCTTTGATCAATACTGACAAGCAAGAATCTTCACAAACAAGATTTATAATCCAAGACAAAAATATTAACCACCCTTAATGAAAATACAACAATTTTCACAGGGATTGTGCGCAATATAAGCAGAGGGAAATGTTTCACAGGAGTCTGTCCAAGGAATGTCATCTACAAATGTTCTGTTAAGAACATTCATTTTTACATCACCCATATTCTTACCTCTAGATTCAACAAAAACAAAAAACAAGCAGCTAAAGAGCACCACCACGAACTACCGCAACAACAACCAGTGCCAGCTTTGCTATTATTCGTGTGACAGCCAGCGTATTTTGATTTCACTCTTGATCATTAAAAGTTCTGCAAAGTCACTGCTTAATCTTTGATGAGAGGAAATAACCGTAACAATAGACGCAAAAACAAATTCTGTTCCCTGCGCTTCGTTTTTAGCGACAGTACATACTAGTACATTTATGTTTTTTATTTTGTTGTTGTTGTTTGGAAGGGGTTTCTTTCGACGGTCAAGAAAATAACAACAAAATATAGGCCTACTATAACAAATTTAGACACAGGGGTGCAATTCAGTAATGACAAACATAATAATGGCGGAGTAAACAGGAACAAATTCCATTTGTGTGCAAGTAGATATGAAATGGGATAAATGAATATTTCCATGGTCTAATTAAGTATAAAGTATGCAATTATTTTTCGTTGTCTGATTTAAAGCATTCTTGTATGCACCACTTACTAATATGGTTTGCACAAAAACATTCACTTGGTACATACTGAGGTGAACTAATGTCCTATCTTTTAAGAATAGGCAAGGGAAACAGGTAACTCACCACAGATCTCACTGTATGATCATTTCATGTTAATTTCAGAAAACACACAATTATCATTTGTACAATTATTTTGTTTCTTATTTCTTATAATAACTACTTAAAGTTTATTGGTTTTTACTTCAATAACATTTTCAGGTTGTCAATGGACAAGCAGTGGCTGCCACAAATGGATATTTGTAGACAGACAGTGTTTCTTGTGCAGCAGACTAATTTTTCAGTTTGCAAAGGTTTTGTACAGCAAGGTGGGTAAATGTAATCAAAAAATAGGGCAGACAAAGCTGATGACATACCAGAAAAAAAAGGAAGCAAACAATTCTTTTGAGATGTGCTACCATCATATAACTTCATTGAAATTTCTGTTAAACCCATGAACAAAACAGCTGTACCTTCAGTCATCTGAAATGTTTAGAAATGGGGAGCTACTGGCGTGAGCAGTGTTATTGATAGGACCTCTGAAAGTACTGCTCTGCAGTGTACTGGAATGTGATGGAATTTTACAACTGAGACATACATTTATAAGTGTATTATGCTCTTAGTGATGCCATGCTACATTATTACAACATGCAGAATCTGGTAAATGTAGTGCAAAAAAGACAGGAACCTAAAAAAGAAATATCAGTTCAACACTAGAAACCATTTATATGTACCCCTCATTTATCTATTGCAATAAAATCTATTTTATATTCTGTAATCTTTTTATTTTTTTAAATTTACATAAACGTTTATATTTTTCTTACATCTTTCCACTGGGAGAACATTTTCAGACGTTTGCCAAAAATAAGAATTTTTGTTTCTTTCCAATATTATTCTCTTTTTCTTGTCTCTTTTCAAGATATAGCATTTATAATGTACTGCATAAATTACACCAGTTTACGGATACAAGTATAAATTAGATATTGGAGAGAGATCCAAATTAATGTGAAGGGTAATGAGACTGGTCCCAAACTGCATCCTCTCTCTGTGGTATCATTGCTTTCTCATGAGATTGTAAGTCTTCAACTACAGTACCAAGGTGTTAATTGTCAGATGGTTTGGGATTGAAAAATATAGTGAAAGTATGTATTTAGTAATGTACTTGTGTTTCCTATATTTTCCTTGGTCATTGTTTGTGTTGAGTCATTGATACAAGATGCTTCTTTGTCTAGTGGAATTTTCAAGTGGCAGGATGAATTTGCCTTATGAGATGGAAGTCTTTGTTTTGTGTGTGAATCAATACAGTGGCAGGAGGCCTAAGTCACTGTAAATTTTTTTTTTTACAGCTTGTTAGTTGTCATGCGGTGCTTTTGCAGAGTACATAACCGAGCTTATGAGACTACCCTAGTGCACCCCCTCCCCCAGGGACCCCCCTCCTACAACCGCAGTCTCCCAGCGGGGCAGCGACTCCTCTATCCATATCCCTGTAGTCCCTCTCCCCATAGATAGACATATTTACAGTGTCCGTTCTGGGGAGACTCACCATAAGGAGTTTTTCTGCAATATGGTGCAACTTCCATGCTGTGCCCAAGAGAATCAGATTCAGAACTCAAGCTAAAATTTTTGTTGATGACTGCTCAACTGCAGCCTCAGTTATTAAAATTTGTTTTAAAAAAGGCAGTTGAAGAAAATTCTGTTGGAGTCTTTGCATGACAGACCTTTTCAGAGTTAACAACCTGTGTAGATGTTTTTATGATGACTGACATTTCCTACACATTTTTGTTGTCACGAGTCTAAAAGGGCAAAAATACAGTAAGTGATCCCTTACCTCTTAAAGTCAGGTAAATCAGCGATCTCCTTAACCTGGCACATGCACTGCTTGTGTTAAAAGCTAGTTGTTTAGCCTATGTCAACCTTCTCTTTATTATTCATTTGTTTTGAAGAAGGCGTAATGATCATGGTCATGGAAACACAGACGTCCTCTGTCTCTTGAGACACAAACGTTGGCATGTGTGGAATGCACCTCCCTGGTGCAGTTGGTTAAAATCTTGTTCACACTAATGGAGATTGAGACATCCTCCGGCTTACTTAAACTGGAGCAGCTCACATTGATATGGCCCATTTCTGGTGGTGTGTCGGAGCTGAAATGTCATGGAGGAAACAGTGGTGACATTTCCGTGTGAACAGTGCCATCGAGGGCCTCATTCAAAGGCTGGCTGGAGACATGGATTGAAATATTGTAGTGAGTGCGGAGAGGCTTGCGTACCATGAGACGGAGGAAGAGCAGGCTGAGGTCAGCATCCCTGTAAATGACAAACACAAAATCCCCAAAAACCCGTCCGCTTTGTATGGAATATGACGGATGCAAATGGCTGTTTTGGTCAACTTGAGTCACCATGGAATTTGTCTCGAAAGGAAGGTCCACTTTCAGCTTTTAGGCAGTTGCATCCATTCAAACATGGCAATGTTTTTCTGTGGGGTGGCAACCAAGTGGATGTTGTGCATTCATTTACGCTGCACACATTCTGGAAATGCCTTTTAGATATAGTGTGGCTTGGAGGTAGCCTCGACGAATCAACAAACACTTCCCTCATCCTTAATGATATTGTGTACCGCCATATCTAAACGCTGGCTTTTGCCTGGAACAACTAAACCAATCCCAGATAAACCTGAATAATTAATCCAGTGCCAATCCCCTCAATCAGAGGACAGTTTCATACAACAAACAGTGAATACATTTGTTTGAGGAAAAAAAAAAAGCTTAAGTTAAAGTACATAAATCAACTTTACACAGACGGAGTATTGGCATGCAAAGTTGAAAAGGGTTTAGCAAGGACAACAGCTTGAGTCCAGGGACAATCTTTAGAATAAAACTGCATAAATTCCTTCTCGAGGGGCCTTTTCCCCTCTCCTTCAATTATGTTTGATTTCATTATTTATTTATTTATTGTATATTTAAAGGCAAAACCAGCGCGCAGCAAAGTGTAATAAAATGTACAGGGGAAGGATTAGGAGCAGGGCCTTAATCTCACGCAGCTGTTAATACGGCATGGGCTGATTGATTAGTTTTTCAGGAAGCTTATGTCAAAAAAACTAATCCGTCTTTGGATTGTGCCTGCCTTGTAAGGTTTTCCGCTCCGGCACTTTATCATGGCGGAGAATTACAGAGCTGCCGGGCGGTGATAAGGCCCTCCTTGCTTTCAGAGCCCTGTCCCTCTGGACAATAAAAATGCTGTTTATATTCTTGAGACCTGCTGCAGCCAGAGTCTTCACAGCCACATCCACTGCTCGCCACAGTCGCCTTGTGAGAGTGAAAAAAAGAAATGAAAAAAAGAAAAAAGACTGGCAAACCAATGGCAAAAAAATGATTAAATGGAATCAAATGTAGCACTTAGGCTTGTAACCCAACATCCCCCTGGGGCTGATTAAACATGGATTTGAAGTAGTTTGTCCATAAATATGGACAGGAGCTGCTCTGGATTTGAAGAATCATTATGGGGCTTATTCTTGGTGCGGTAGATGTGTATCTGCACACATGTTGGGATTGCTTTATGTCAGAGAGAGGGAGAGAGGGAGAGAGAGAGAGAGAGCGTTGACCTCCTAAATCCCTCATAAACAATGCAGTCTATGTCATTCCCAGTCCATAGCAGTATCATTTTTCTGTATACATGCGTTCAGTTTAAAACCTCATTAATATTTCTCTTCACCAAAATCTTTCAGATATGTATATCTCTGATCCACAAATTCATAATCACAAACATTTGTCGACAAGAATCTTAATTTTGCTTATTTAATTCTTACTTAGCTATTCTTTTAATATCTCTTCAATCCACATGATGTGAAATTTCATCCTTCTCTTTTGTACATAAAAAAACAAAGTGAGTGATAAATGTGCAGCTAACTGTTTTAGCAATCAGAACACTGTGGAATGTCACAATAAATCTTCTAAGCATGCCTAATACAGCATAAGCAATACAGGGATGGCCCCAGTTTTGTTATACTATTAAAATCAAACTGAAATTGTGGATGGTCATTCCTGCTAATTTTATTACCAACATTAGCAATGTTTAACACATCTCCCATTTCAGTATTTTCATTCTCAAAATGTATTTGACTCTGTCCCCCATGGTATTTTTCTTCATAACTAAATGATATCCATTAAAGATATTGTCAGTAAATTTGCACGCAACCTTCTTTGAATGGTTTTCTGTGACTTTGATTGTAGTTGTTTGGAAACCAACATTTTCTATGGCTGAAGGAGAACACTTTCATCGTAATGTTATCAAACATCCACATTTTAACCGACCAGAATTATATCTGTGATGCATAAGAGCTTTGTTTTTTGGTATAGCATTACCAAATAATTCATGTACATGTTGCAGAGGAGTTATTACAAGACTTTGTAATAACATCAGTCGCATACGGATGTAAACGTATTAACAATAAAGTTAATGCAGAGACTGAGTTGGTGATTAAGGTGTGCTGTTGATATTGTTGTATGTACGATTACTCATTTAACAAGAGAAGCACTGAGGTGCAATACGCAAGCCTCATTGTTAATCTTCATTTTAATATGAATGAGATTTGGATACATTTGTATTATTTCCTTCTCATAAAAATATTTTTTCAAACAAATATAAATGTAAGTATGATATTCATTTCTGGACTACTTAGAAACTGACTTTGTCATTTATGCCTTTACAAGGTGATGATGGTGTTGACATTACCATGGGGCAACTGAGTCGAATAATAGGATTATAGCTCTCACGAGTGTCTCTTTACCCTAGTGACTTTTTTCTTTATGTTGGAAAATGAAAGTCTTTGTCAATAAAAAAACATTCACTTAAAAGTGAGCAACTTACTCGTATGCAGTGCTTCATACCATTCCATAACAAATACCATCTTTCAAAATGCCCCCTGCCTGCCCCAAAAAAAAGGAGGGCACAGACAAGCATGCGCTTTCAGATGCAATGCCAATCACCCCCACCTTTCAAATTGCAGTCCACAACCTGAGATCACACAAACATGATTTGGAACAAGACATTTTATGAGCAAATTTGTACAGACAGACTGTGGGCACCTGAATGACCAGCGGGGGTCGCAGGTGAGCAATGAGACTCAGGTATCCTCACCTGCTGAATCCCTTCCCCCTTAGACACAATACGGCCAATTGATTGACAGATTGACCCATTAGGCTGCTTCCCAAAGTCATCACCAGAGTGGTCCGCATTCAATTCCAGGCATTGATTTATATAAAAGCTTGAGGTCTTGTTCCATTTTTGCCATAGAATTCCAATTTTGCATGTGTGTCTTAGCATTGATTATCACACGCAAACAAGAAAATGAAAACATGCATCTCATTTCATACAAGCCGTTCCGGGATATCCATTTTTGAGAACAAGAATGAGCATTCTTCAGTGGACGAGATCTCAAGGCTGTCTGGCACAGTCCACAACTTCCTGTGTTATTGCTAAATGTCGAATCTGTCTCCTATCCTTGTTAAGTCTGGATACTGTGTCTTAACCCACTTCCCTGGCATAGTTAGAGATAAAATCAGGCCTTTGTGTTCCATCCTTCATAGCTGCTGAAACATACCCTCTAGTCAGAGGAATTGGCAGAATTTTCAAATTGTTGGTTTTGAAATGAGCATTTTTATGCATATATTTAATATATGCTATAAGTTTTATGGTACTGTTTATAAGCATTATTACCCCTGTGACACCTACAAAGCAACATATGCCTCCAATATCTCCATTTTTATCAGTACTGATAAAAAGTAACCTGAGGCTATATTCTGTAGATATACTATAATAATATACATTTTACAGAATACTTACTAAATAAATGTACAAGGGTAGATACAATAATGGAAACACACAATTTAATTATATCATATGTAACAACATTTGACTATGCATTAACCAATAAAGAGTTGGACTACCCTTTGCCTTTAGAAGAGCATCAGTCCTTGCAATGCTTTGTACAAGATTTGACCTTTTTCCAGTGAGCTACTGGCCCATTCTTCAAGAACGAAAGCTTCTGGTCCTTTTATACATGAAGGAGGTGGAAATCAACTTCCCAATCTGTGCTCTAGAACCTCCTGTGAAGTTCAGTGATGTTTAGATCTGGCAATTGGGGAGGCTGTAATGGATGTTTGACTTCATCCTGGTGTTCATGAAACCACTTTTGAATCCCATTAGCAGTGTGTACAGGGGCAGTATCATAAAGTGGCTCCCACAAGATGGCTGCCCGTGCAGCACCACGTCCCCCGGCATGTTTAAACGCTCAGAGCAGATGATGTGGGTGAGAGGCTTCCTTTGGTTCTCATCAAATGTGGGCGTGTCCAGATGCAGGAAAAAATAAAAGACAGCTCATCAGACCACGTTACCATCCTGCACTACTCAGGAGTCCAGGGTTTGTGCTCATGACGTAAGGTTACACATTGGTTTTGTTACATGGGGTTTCAGAATGGCAATCCTTTGTGATGCTCACGATGTAAAGTATTTGTTGAGACTGGCTGTAGATGTTGGTTCAGTTCTGTGGTATCTTTTAAAGCCATTGTTTAGTGGTTTTAGCAGCTTTCCCTCAGTGTCCATCTGTCCCTGTCAGCTTGTGACCACTGTTCCCCTTTCCTGATATAGTTGTCCTCATTTGCCTCATGTTATCATGACTTTCAACAGCACTCCTCTTGACACAAATAATTCTGCCTCTTCTGTGAGTGACACACCAACGATTGGGGTGTCAGCTATCTCACCGACTGTGGGCACCTGAATGACCAGCGGGGGTCGCTGGTGAGCAATGAGATTCAGGTATCCACACAAGCTGAATCCCTTCCCCCTTAGACACCATACGGCCAATTACACATTGACCCATAAGGCTGCCGTCCAAAGTCATCACCAGAATGGTCTGCATTTGATTCCAGGCTTGCGCTGACCTGTGATTTATCTACACGCTTGAGCTCTTGCTACATCCCAGGTCTTGCTCATTTTTGACATAGAATTCCAAGTTTAAGTGTCTGTCCTAGCATTGATTATCACATGCAAACAAGAAATTAAAACATGCAGCTCACTTTCAAATAAGCTTTTGTCCACCTTTCAAAATTTGTTCTCTCATGTGACAAGAAACTCAGAAATGAAATTATTCAAAATTGAGTATTTAAAATGTAATTATGTAAGAGAGATATTAGATGAATATGAAACTGTGTAGATTTTTAGTTTTCTTTTTTAGATATTTTCCATCTTCATTTTATGTTTCCATTATGTTGTCTATCACATCTACCTATAAACTTCTCTGAATAAAGGTGAAGAAAGGTGACAAACCCATATCACATATGAAATGGAGGGTCAATTCATATTTAAAAAACGTGTTTAAAATACTGCCCATTTGGCAGTGCTATACTTCCCATGATTCTGTGGCTTATTCCTGCTAACAGCTCCACTCTACACTCACCACCTACTCAGAGCCCTCCTCACAGTATGGAGCTGTCTCAGTTTGGCACAGTTATGGAATGGAAGCGCGGTTTTGACCTTGTAAAGCAAAGGTACATTCACTTCCTGTCAACAGCTTAAAAAGTGTAATTTTCACCCCTATTCATACTTACAAGCTTGCACTTTTACTGGCTATGCTTTGCCAGTTCCCTGCTGTTTTCTCCATGAAAATCCATCCCCATTGAGAGGCGTTATATCCCAAATTCAGAGTGAACTGTTCTTCTTCCTTCACTGTTAATCATTTCTGATTAGTAGGATTCCATGTAAATATGGAAAAAGTCAGAGATCTTCACGAATGTAATGTTGGGTTGGATTTTATTTTAAGTTCATTTCTCCTGTGTACATGGTAAACAGGAGAGTGTATAATATCATTCACTGCCCACTCTTAACAAGAGATTCCCATTTTGCATATTCCAAAAAAATATATTCTACTAAACAGATTCCAGGAGGAAGTCAATCCTTCCATGGTCTTCTTGATTAACAGAATGAAATTTAGAATTTTTTTAGGTTTTCTGGAACATAGAGTGTGGAACATTCCACCTCCTCCACCTTTAAGAGAAGAGCTTTCCATCTTGAAGAACGGTCCAATGTTCTACAACTGGTTCAAAACTTGTATATATGCATTGTGTTAGGAAGTAAAATTGTTCTAAAGGCAAAGGATATTTCAACTTCCTATTAATTAATACACATTAATATATTTAACATATATTATTTCTTCATGGTTTTTCCCTTGTTTTTATATTGGATACATGTATTGTGTCTTATTATTTATGTTTTTGGTATTATTTCATTTTGTAAATATATTTAAATATGCAATTAAAATGTTAGCAATAAATGAATAAATAACTATTAAAATTAAACATGTATAGATATGAAGAGCTGTACCATTATCACAGCAGGACTACAAGTTCTTGATGTAATCCCGAAGGTAAGACCTGGTGAAAGGAACATGACAGATAACATTCTGTGAGCAGGCATCTGGCCGAGTTTGAATTACAGGTTCAGAATAATTGGTATGGGCTTTGTTCGCGGGCATTTTGCATAACACTCAAGATGTTCTGCAATGTTTCCTTTTCCCCAAATCAGGGCCCATAGTGTTCCTGCTGACTAATGGAGGTCTTTAATTAGGTGGTCTGACAGGCTGAATGACAGCCCTTTTTTCACATTAGCACAGATCTGTGGGAACAAATGGATGCACACTTCAGGCCCTCTCTGAAACCTCAGCCTGGCCGCGCAAACACCCTAAAATCAACACAATCACTAGGGGGATGTGGAAAAGTGGGGGGAAAAAAACCCACTGCTTAGTAAAGTGATCTGATGCCCTGATTGTAAAAAAAAACATGCTGATAAAAAGGGTAACAGGCAGTGGATCTTACAATGGAGATAATTTATATTTCCTGAGCTTTGACTTTATAGCAGAGGGTACAGCACTTCAGCTCTATGAGGAGGAATATATGGTCAATAAAAGCGCAGTGGAAGGCTGACGGATGTGACTGGTGCGTGGTTTTAAATCTGCGGGGACCGAAATCGTGACGGCCCAGCGAGGTCAGCGAGGCTCGATGAGATGACGCGTCGCGGTTAATTTATGTGTGGGCTGCAGGCGTCACTAGTCTCTGATTGGCTGTTGGGGTTCGCTGGGCTGTGGTTACAGATGGGGTGCAGAGGCAGGGCCATGGTACGCTGTCACCTAAGGGACAGGACTTCTGAGCAGGGCACAGCCATTTGCTATCCCCCTCACCAGATGGACACATTACATCAAGCCATTTAACAGCCGCTATTATCCAGAGCAACTTACAGCACAAAGTGCATCCAATATGTTCGGGTAACTAACAGAGACATTACCAATTTGTCTATATAAATGACATTAATAGCCATTTCTTCAGCTGATAAGATGGTAAAGTGCCATAGAAGGTGTAAGGTGGTTGAGAAAAATTAGATTTTAGGGTGCATTAATAAGTTATACATATAGTCGAACCAGAAGAGGTTGTGTCTCAGAGATCAGAGCGAGCTGAGCCAAGATGGAATTAAAACTGGGACAGGACAGCAGAACCCAGCACCCTTTTCAAATCCTTTAACTCCATAAAGAACTGAAAGTGTAGACAGGTCATATTTATTCATTTATTTATTTGAATATGGACAGATGTTCACTCTTGAAATAAGCAAGCCAATACAGTTCAAAATAGCAGTGTATTTTACTGTTACTTTTCAGCCTCTTTAAGTGGTTTTTATGAAGGCAAATATTTTAAATGTAAAAACCATGACCTAAAGATTAAAAATGAACCAACACAAGAAAGTGTCAGGAGAGGTGATTTGTTGCTGGTGCTCCAAG
The DNA here is from genome assembly GCA_022829145.1 of Albula goreensis. Lineage (NCBI taxonomy): Eukaryota > Metazoa > Chordata > Actinopteri > Albuliformes > Albulidae > Albula > Albula goreensis. The sequence goes on along the minus strand of CM040745.1, from coordinate 10,883,300 downwards.
GCAGAGACAAGGTTCTCACAGCGGTCAAGGCTGTTTCAGATATCGCTGAAATCTTATTCAGATGCTGTAGAACTGCAGATTTTTTCATGCTTACACATCAGCTGTGCTGCTTTAAAGAGATTACAAATTAGCAGTCCTCAAACCCCTGCCTCGAAAGGTCGGTCATCATACTGTAGTAGGTACTGAATGCTCTTTAAGCAAAAACGAAAGGGGTTTGTGTGTTTTCCCCAGTCACCAATAAAGTTACATTTAAAACAGTATGCTTTGGTGTTACCTGTTGTTACACATCGATTAGACTAAATTCACAGTCAATAACTACTAATGCAATAACAGCTTGTCAAGGAAACTGACAGCTAACCAGTATGAATTTCCACCCCCTTTTTGGGGTAATATGTTAGTCCATAATTAGCACCTTGTATGAGTAAAGGGCAGTCACTGCACATGTTAGTGCATTAGACAGCAATCTACGCCATTAATTAAATCTGTATTACTTTCATCCGTCAGGCAGAGCTTGGCATCTGGAGACTGAGCAGTATGAGTCTCCTGATTATTCTCTCCTCAGTTCTTCTCTCCCCTGACAATGAAGGCTCTTTTTTAGTCTGTCATTTTCATTCTAACAAAGTGCTGTCAGCTATTCTCTGTCTTTGCATATTTCTTGTGAAGTACCTGTCTCCACTATTGGAGAAAAAATGGAAGCAGTGCTTTCTCTCTTTCATCTGTCTCTTTTCTTCCATAAGGAAGCGTCTAAAGCTCTCCAAAAATCACTCACACCGTGAGCTTCTCAAAGAACAGAAACATTAGCTCGGTCACATTGGACAGATCCGCCTGCGCGAGCTTTGCATGAATAAATCAGAGAGGATGCACTTCGCACGTGACGAGTCACACCGACCGTTTACATGCTAATTTTTCATGAATAGGAAAAAATAAGATTGGAAACCGCTGTTGCCCATAAGCAGGTTATTGTTGGGGAAGAACATCCTTTATGTTTCGCTGAACTAAGAATCATTTGGTTGAACAATGAGGGGGGAAATGTATAAGTGTAGCTAAAAAGGGAGTGTATATATAAGAGCTTGATGTCATAGAGGAAATTATTTCATATATAAAACCCAGAGATTTTTGAAAAAACATTTTTTCCAGTCTGTCAAATATACCTTATCTGAAACTATATATGTGTGGAATGTACTCTTAGTAAATTTAGGATAACTTAAGCATGACAAACATCTATCTGACAATTTAACAATCTGAAAAATGTGAACAGTACTGCATCAATCATAATGTTACAAAAGAATACTGTATAGCCGGGCAGGAAATGTCATTGTGAGGATGCTTTTTGGGAAAATGAGGGGTTGGGAAGTAGTCATCTCCTTGCGGGTTTGCCAACAGGGTGGGATTAGGAAGCGTGTGGTAGATGAAGGAAATTGCCTGCAGTAAGGTGAGATGCGCAGCGTACCACCTTGTTTGGCAATAGGCGAGATAAGGCAAGAATCGCTGATTACACTAAATCTATCCTGAGAGATCATCACCTTACCGTGCCCTCGGAGATTCATTCGCACATGTAATGTGATGTGTCAAGGCGTAATATAATGCCTCAGCATGTTTTTGACGCTTCATAAAATGTGCTTTATGTCAATAACTGTAAAAAGCCCCTTATTTTTTCAATGCAAGAAAGAACTGCCTGATTGATATGCCAGAAATCCAATATTTCAACAATATTCTTATGGCCACTTTAGTGATGTTTTTGCACTTCATGCATTAATGAATGATTTATCAAAAACCATTACATGTAGAAAAATGGTGGAAATCCCTCTAATAAAACTAAATCAGGCTGTTTTGTTAAATTATCACAATTGCGTATTATCCAACAAGCACCCCACAATAACCTATGAAGAACTGAGATGACAGTTTTAAGAAAACATGGTTAAAATAAAAATGTATTTAATATATATTTTTAACAATAAACATTGTACAATTACAAGAGAAACCAAATAAGATTTATAAAAAGACATAATTCATTCCCCCCTGATTCTGAAGCATATTTTTCTTCAAAAAGTTAATTATCTGCTGCCTGCATACCAAGTGAAAGAGCCAGTAAATGGGCTGATTTGCACAACATGCGCTGCAGACAGTATCTAAATCAGCGAGATGCTCTTGGTGTCTTTAATTGAGGTGATCAGCTGTGTCAGACAAACACAGGGAGGGGCGCATCCTCCTGTGCCCATAAGGTGGTATCAGATCCATTATTTGGGGTTTCTTCAACATGTCCTACACCCCCCCTAGAAACACCTATCACCCGGGGGGTGGGGTTAGGGTGAGCCTGAGCACACAGACTACTGCCATACGAGATAGAGCGAAGAAAGGTGACTGCTTTCACTCCACCTCCTTTTTCTCACCTCAGTACGGACTGGTTGACTTTGTAATTAGGCAACTGTGAATGAACATCGATAATACAGCACTATAAGAGGAGACAGCTAATCATTAATAAAAATCTGTCTTTGAAGTTGAGAATGGTTTTTGAAGACAAAGGGTGCATCTCATTTACTGTGTAATGGATCACACAGCAAACATTCCCTGAGCCAATACCCATTTTTGATACATTGTAATTTTCTGTCAAATTATGATGGGTATTAGCAGGCTGGCATGGTATCCGTAGCGATGTTGCATGCAGTGGGAAGGAAGGGCGTTTGCAGTGTTAGAAATGCGGGCCGCGATGTCGCTGGCCGCTCTGTGCTGGTCTGCCTCTCTGATCCTCTCCTCTGAACGCCTGCCAAATGTCTGCAGCTCTCCCTGATTAAGAATGATGGCCTCTGAATGCAAGGGTGTCTCAGCTATGCAGAGTGCAAATCTATTTCTCTGTCCTAGCGACCTGCGAATGAAAGAGGTGCCTCCGCTGCTCGCCCCCAAAGCCCCCCAGCCCCCTGGCCTTCCCCAGGGATGAGCTCTTTGTGTGATTCATTAAAATTGAAAATGCCCTGCCGGACCTGAGGAGGGAACACTGGAGAAGGCCTAATCTGGACGAAGCAGCTTGTCATGCCAGACTCAAGAGCAGGAGATGTAAATCAAATCCAGTTTGAGTACTGTTGTGGGCACAGGGCAGCATTACGGCAGGTGTTACAGGTACAGCTCCCAAACTGGTACACTGGCTTCATAACCTTGAGCAATATCTTTCTCTGCAAAATTTCTGCCGTAAACATCCAGCTGTTTAAGTAGATAATGTGTCTGAATGTAAATGTAAGCTATTCACTTCACTGCAGGTAGGAGCGTCTGCAAAGCAAATAAATAATGTTGCGTATTAACGGCAGTGAGAAGAACACAGCTATATTTTGGTGATCAGCAGCATTTTACTGCAGCCATTTTTATTGTGAGCCCGGGAGAAGAAAGGAATAAACTTAATGAAGCAACAGACAGAGAAAATTAATGTTGATAATAAATGGCACCGTCGAACGGGAACCAATTAGCAATGTAAAGAGACGAAAGCCGGTCCAGTGAATCGCTGTGACCACTCTGTTATCAACGCTGATACATGTGTTAATTGTTGTTTGTTCTATTTATACTCAGGAAAGTGTCCGAATTTCCCTTCCAAATTAAATCTACTATAAGCAAAAACTTGTAGAAGTACACATCATAATATAAGGCAATAATTACACAAGCTATAATGAGCACTAGAAATATGAACAGATAAGAAAACAACTACTGCAGTATTTCAGCACAATGCTCTGTGAAACAAAAAAAATGGTTGATAAATAAATAAATTAATAAATACGTTGGTATAACTTATTTATTCATAGACAAATAAAGACACTGTAAGACTGTCACTGTCATGTGCTCTATGTTGTAAGTGGCTGAAATGTAAGCATCAGAAATGTATGGATAGTGTATTGGTTCCAAATCAAACCTGAATTTGCTCTGGGCAAGGGAACCAATCACAATGCAGCATCACCCTCCAGTGACTAAGTCCCTGCAGCTGCAATCTAACAGCATGGCGACAGGTACAACCACCAATCAGATGCCTCTGAGTTTTAAATAACTTTCCAGAGGCTAGGCCTGGTCACTGTGGAAATTACCTGTATGTCGAACCATAAAAGATATGCCTGTCCAAGGAACAAGAAGTCAGTCTGGTCCATAATACTCAGTCACTACAGATCGACTACAAAACTGATAAATCACTGGGTCTACTTGTTGCTGTCTGTTCTGGCATTCTGGCATTCTGTTGTGCTGCTGAACTCTTTCCTGGACAATGGAGTCTGAAATTATACATGCTTAAAAGCACATACTCATTGTTAGGATGCTATTCACTTCAAAGGAAATTAAGAGCTGGTCACACTGGTACTTTGATTGTAGTATTTTAGATGTGTGAAGGTTTTTCTGCTCTCCAGGGCCTGCATTCATGAAGCATCTCTCGGAATAGGAGAGCAGGTGTTAGATCATGTTTGCACTTTTATCTCATAATGGATTGCAGGGGACAGCTGATCCTAGATCAGCACTCCGTCTCTGAGAAACTTTGTGAACATGGGCCCTGGAGAGAAAACTCCCAGACATGATTTTAGAAATCTAAAAATTGTAATTTGTTCAAGTGTTAAATTTGAAAACTAAAATTTGAAATATTTATGCAAACAGCCCAAATGTCATTATCTCCTGCTTCTTGCACAGTGAAACATGGGTCTCTAATATCACATCCAAACGGCTGTGGTAATAGTGTTAAGCTACATCAAGACGGACTCAGAAGCTCAGAGCACAGTGGTTATATTGAGCCATAATTTAGCTGATGAGTATTCCTCATGATCTGACATTCAAATCCTATTCTGAAATAAATGGACTGTTTAGTCTACTTTATGTGCTGTACTTAAACATATCTGCAAACACACACACACACACACACACACACACACACACACACACACACACACACACACACACACACACACACACACACACACACACACACACACACACACACACACACACACACTCTTTCTTTTTGCTTCCCTCCATGCACAAACATACTGTAGCACAATAAGCATGAACACAGTGTGAGACAGAAGGCAGCAGAGTAACAAGAAGACAGTGAGAGAGGAAGAAAGAGAGAGAGACAGAGATGGTGTAAGAGCAAGCTTTTAAATTCACTTCTTTCCCTTTACTGTGTGCATTAGACTTTGATTTCTGCCCTCCCTCCTCTGCATGGCACTACAATTTTCTCAGTTGCTCATCATGCTTAAACTGTTTGCTCATTTACATTTTAATCATCTTACTGGAAATTCTTTCCTTACCTGAGTTTTTGCAAAGGCACGTAGCGCATATTATTCTGCCTTTTTTTCTCCTGTGACAGCAGGATGTAAATATGCAAAAGGCAAGGGAACAGAGGCATCTAATTTCACTGCTGTACTATACATCATTTTCTTGATAAAATGTCATTGCAGGAATGTTTGATTTACAACTACAACAATAAAAACATTTTCGGTGCACAACTGTATTAGCTTTATTTTCCCAAGTTCCCATCAAGAGGCAGATTTGAAAATAATAGTCAAAGTAGCATTATTTTAAGAATGTATTTTTTTGTCTTTATATTATATATTTGTTGTAAGTGCGATGATAACTCGTTCTTTGCAAGCAGAAGACTGAGGCAATGCATGCACTATTGGTGATATGGAGAGTCAATCCAACTGTGTTTATGTGAGGGTAATTGTCTTAATTACTTACAGTGAAGAGTGATATATACACCACGCTTACAATCCGTAACAGACTCATTGATTTCACATTAAATGTGAACTTTCAAATCGCCAAGCTATTATGTCCTGTTTGCATCATTTATTTACTGTTTGTGCACCTGATGTGAATATACAATGTGTTTGTATCAACACAGAGCAGTTTTAATTCCTCTGTAGCATTAGCATGTAGAATTAAGTGTTGTTTACAGCCACCTGCATTTTATGGAGACAAACAAATATATGAAGATTGCACATGTTCGATTTCATGCGAATTATATAGTGGTTAAACCATCAGGGCTCTCAGAAAGGAGAGAGCTGGGTTGTTAGCTGTCTACACATATGCTTCAATTATGCTTATAGCAAAAAAAATTATAATTAGGAGGAAAAAGATGGTGCAGCCCTTCTCTGAGATTTCCAGCAGTCTCCCTCAAAGCCTTCACATCTGCTCTTGCAAATTATCCCCTCAACCGGGCCTTAGGAAAGCAACCACATCTAATTACCAATAAAATACCAGCTAAGCTTATTTCCATGAATTATTAAGACTTTATCTTAGGAGGACCAGGAATCCATCCTAGAGCAAAAGTGTTGTGAGACACTCTGAATCTCTGTGCTGAATGTTTTTGTTTCAGAGTCCCTTCCGAGTGCCCTCTTAGGAGTTGTATTTATTTGTGAAATCAGAGGGTTGCAATACTGATAAAAAGTGCCTGCTGTGCAAAAAAGTACATATCACAGGAGACTTGACATTGTTTTTAGCAAGAGCAAAACCTCCAAACTGTAATTGTGACTTGTGAGATGAATTACCGAGGACTTCACCATTGCCAGTTTCACAATCATACACAGATAAAAAAAAAAAAAAAAACATCTCTGATTTTTGTATTAGATACTGGCTTTGTTTGCTCATGATCAGTGGGAAAGGAGAATATGCGTTATTGAAGCTTAATGTGGTGTCCTGGAACCACAGCTTTTCACCAGAAACCTACATCATAATGATGATGTCGGACTGTATATCTCTGAGAGAGGAACTTTACTGAAATTGTGTCAGGATATTTACAATTTTATAAATTCGTAGATGAGCTTCTTTAGGTCTCTCTGGATGCAAAATAAATAATTATCCATCCACAAATAGTCTTAAAATGCAATTTGTGAACAAGGTTCAACAGCAAAGCAACCGTTTTATGTTCTTAAATTCAATTTGATTTTCCCAGCCAGAAATGTCATTTTTTGTTCTCTTTCTTTGAGACTCTTCAGGCTCCTCTGAGATGGCTGTTTTAAAAGTGGATGGCACTTTGTGATGAATACAACCTAAAGACCAAAGGAAAAAATCTAATTTTCTGTAACTCGGTTTTTAATAACTCGTCCTTCTGTGTTTTCTTTTGAAGGTCACAGCAAACAAAGTGCAGATTCCCCCAACAGAACTAATAGAATGGGGAGGAAGTGATGCTGAAGAGAGCCTGTCTGTGGAGGCGGCCAGCCCTAGGATTGTGAACCCTCTGCGTCTGTTTGCCAGAGGGTCTCCTGGGCTCCGGGAGAACATCAGGGAAATGACATACTTAGAAAATGCAGAGGACCTCTGGGACTGGTTATCAAATAAGACAGATGTTCAGGAGACGCGAGCAAGAACTAAACGCAGGCCCATAGTGAAGACTGGGAAATTCAAAAAAATGTTTGGCTGGGGAGATTTCCACTCCAACATCAAGACGGTGAAGCTCAACCTCCTCATAACTGGCAAGATCGTGGACCATGGGAACGGAACGTTCAGTGTTTACTTCCGGCACAACTCCACTGGCAAGGGGAATGTCTCCGTGAGCCTGGTGCCCCCCTCCAAAGTGGTGGAGTTTGAGCCAGCGCAGCAGTCTACTCTGGAGACCAAAGACACCAAGGCGTTCAACTGCCGCATCGAGTACGAGATGTCAGACCGGGCTAAGAAGACCACCATGTGCAGCTTTGATCCGCCCAGGACATGTTACCAGGAACAAACCCAGAGTCACGTTTCCTGGCTGTGCTCCAAGCCATTCAAAGTTATATGCATCTACATCGCCTTCCACAGCGTTGACTACAAACTGGTGCAGAAGGTCTGCCCTGATTACAATTACCATAGTGACACGCCATACTTCTCCACCGGATGACCCCTGACTTGCATGTTCCCAGGTCTCCGGTTGGTGTAATGGCTAACAAGACCTTGGCTCCCTCCCCCTCTGATCCTCATCAATGTGATGTGTTATCTTTACTTCATCAGCAACTGTGAGGCTTTTTCCCCCACCCAGATGTCGGATATCACAACAGGCCATGGGCATATCCCTGATGAATTTCTACATTTGTTCCAGGTGACCGACATGCACAATGGTAATGTCAGCACGCAACCTTCACCCATATCTAAATCATGAAGGAATCTAAATTAACAATATGTATAAGATAACAAAACCAACAAACACTGCCTAAAGGTATTTCTTTATATATTTAAACCTAGATTTAAGAGAGAATGCCAATTTAGTTTGCTTCCTTGAATTCTTTAGCATATGTGAGCATTAAACCAGTGGTTTAAGCTGGGGCATGTCGAGCATTCTAAAAGTGGGAGGGATGAAGCTGTGAGTAGCTCACTGTTCCTGACTCTTTGGATGCTTGACCCTCACAAACAGGAATGCTATAACTAGCCTAGCCTACATGTTATAAAATGCGTCTCAAGATATCTGCATGAGGAATTGTACAAGTATTACAATCGTTTTGGAAATAAAGTAACTGCCCTTTCTGAATGAAGAAATAGGAGTACAAAATATGTAGGCTGCTACATTATGATTAGACATTGCTTTAATTAACCCGTTAACTGCCCTCTCCTGTATTCAAAGAAATAAATTGTGAGATTTTCATATTTCACCACTCAAAATTCACCAAGACAAATATAATGCAGTCTGACTATTATTCTCATATAGGCCTATACTATATGTAAATATGTGTTGATTGACCAAAGTTTTGCAAAATGAGAAAGCAGAAGTGTGTGTTTGAACTGTGAAAATAGGATATTTAATCTGAGAGGCAGCTAATGGTGGGGTGGTGACGATACGACCGCAACAAATTTTAACTCAGTGGTTAGCGTGTCTGACCCCTCAACCCAGCGCTGCAGGTTCGAATCCCAATGCAGACGGACTGTTAGCACTACAGCTGTACGGGCATGGGCTGGGTTTGGTGATGATCCAGAAAAAGTGCAGGGGACACGTCCCCGCATTCCCTACAACTGCAATGCCCGTGGGTTTAATCGTATGAAATGGAAGAATCTAATTCACTTTTAACTGGTTTATCATTTGAATGATGGACTCTGCAGTCTGGGCTGGGAACGGCTCTCTGGAAGGGAAGCTCATTGTAATATATAAGGAATGTGGTAATCCTCTCATTGTACTCATTGGTGTAGTGCACATTTTAGACAAGATAGATGATGTTTAGCTCAACTGTGTTCAAGGGCATTAAGTAATTTCCAAACAGAAAACAATAATCATTCAGGCACTAATTATGGGGTCTGGTGCCATGCAGTAAAGCACTCCACATATACTGTGAACCTCCACATGAGATAACTCTGAACTGGTTATATGTCTGCTCAAGATAAAAGATTTAAATTGCTATAGCTGACAGTCGGGGAATTAAACATTGCTTTGACACAATTTTGACAAGGCCATAAAGAGGAGCATTCAAAAAACAACTCAGTCTGTCAGGAGATTCAGCAGACAAATGTAGCCTAAAAAATCATGACTAGTTCACACAGGACAGATTGTTCTCAGATTGCGCACACATAAACCATGTTTTGATAAAATTAAAAGAATTTCCAAAGAACAAATTAATGAAAGAATCATGCAGAATAGTTACAAATAATTGGGTGTCAAGGTGTTACAAAGTCAAAGTTACAAGTACTGTTGTAAACGGATAACATTCAGTAGCTCATGGTGTATCACATCATTTGGATATGCTCTGAAGTGCGTATGCATAGATGTGATTCTGTGCAATATGTCAAATCTATTCTTGACTATATTGGAATATTATGCTGTACTGTAATTGCATTGGCTGATGGCCTCATGTTTATTCATGTGACACTTTCTAATGTAACTTTTACAGAGGAGAATTCAAAGAATTAACTTAGGAAAGTTGCATTTTAACAATAAAAGTTCCCGGAAGAGAGATATTTTTTTTTTAAATGAAAAATTGTTTATACGGCACCAGTAAGTGTTAATCATAGAAGTGTTTTGCATAATTCAATGTATGGTATATTTGCTGTAAAGGCTGCAGGTTTAAGTCAAAGATTAAGCACAACAGCTGTGTTTTCAATACCCAATGGATTTTGCTTCCATTTCCACAGCAGCTGAGGAAAATAAAAAAAGAACAGTTAAAATAGGGTGTCAACACACATTTGATACCTGATCCCCAAAAAACCAATGGAAGACTTCCATATAAATAAAGTAGATTTTAATTAGCTCAAGGCAAAATGCTCTGACCCTGTCACACAGTTCCTCAGGCAAACAATGTATTATAGGAACACTGCAAACTGCAGCTCACTGACTGCATTCTGGCTGTCAGAAGTCTCATCCAATATCTGTTTTACCAAATTGATTTAGCCAGTCTGATGCAAGCTGATTTAATGTTTCCTTGAACTGTAGAGAAAAAAGAAGATTATTCAGACTGTTGTATTCTGAGAGGAAGCATTCAGGCTGATCTGAACTGATCTCTGCTCAGACAGCATGTGCTTTCTACTTACACTCTTGAGCATCCTAGCATTTTCCTCGACCCACTTGGAAATGAAAATCTCTGACATGCTGTTCCTGGTTGTTTGACAAGTATGAGTACGCAACTTTGCTGATGTTAACATGACCTCAGGGGTCAGGCAGTGGGAGACTGAAATCTCAATCTGTGCTACAGCATGACCCAAGAGCCTCCTGCTCTGCCAGAGACACCATTCATTTGATGAACTTACATCAGTCTCCTACCACTTAACCCAATTAATACTGTTTTGTGAAACATGCAGGAGGCTTGACTTGATGTATTAGCTTAGCAGCACATAGCCCTCAGTTTGCCTCTGTGAAGTAAAAAGGTCATACATATATGCTCTTATTTTATGGAGACTAAGGACATTGAAGTGTGTATTATATCCCTGTCCACAACGCTAACCATGTGCACCATGTAAATAAACTTACTTGAGTGTTTACTTCATTTCTCAGCTGACATCTGGGCTCGTATGTGTATTTCATAGTATTGTGAATGTATGTTTTTAAACCTTTGCCGTCCACCTGTTTTTCAAAAGGACCTGAACGTAGAAAAGTGTTTTTGTTTGAAGTCACAAGGAACAAGCTTCTGAACTTTACCTTGCTGCAGAACTTGAATTTTATTCATTCATTTAAATTAAGGATAATAACAGAGAGAAATGTAATTCACATATGATGACTGAGAAGAACAATGTCTTACATTACAATAGGATTATCTGTTGTGTTCCTGTGTGACAATGCAAAAGCAGACCATTGAAGTTTTGCCTACCCATCTGAAAGGTAACTTTTTCCTGTGGATAAACCTACCCAAACCATACCAGCCCTCTGCATTTAACCAACATCAATTTTGCAACTAATTCAGCCCTTTCATGCATTTGTCAAGCCTGTAAATGTTGTTCTTCAAGGCAGTTACTGGCTAAAACTGCAATTTGTTTTATCTGTGTTTATGTATTACTTTGATCTCTTATTCTGTACAATGCAATGTGAGCGTTGTGTAAATCTGTTTACTTTAGTGATTTGGAACAGTAGCTGAGTATCATTCCCTTTAAGTTTCCAGGCGATATTTGAATTGTTGAAAACTTTTAGTAATTGACAATGGTCAGTCATGTAGATTTTTAAAGGTCATCAGAAATGATCAATGAACATTGATTATTATAGTCTGGATTCAAGCAACATTTGACATTAACTTTTGCTATGAATAAATGCAGCTATTGGGTTTTTCACACACGGTTTAGCAAGTAGTTTTTGGTTATTGCTGAATTTGCTAAGACATGTTTTTTTAGAGGAAACTGACACCTGCATTTAGTTTTGTTTAAGTAATGGACAATGGTTGTTTGAATCCAGGCCTATGACTATTATTTTGAATCTGTGAATAGTAATTTATTAAATATTTCATTTTGACCGGCTTAGAATACATTTGGAGCAGCCTTCTGTAAAATACAAACAGATAATTCTATGCTATGTGTTGTATTCACTATTTTGATGTTTATTTAAAAAAAGGTATATTTTGTTAAACACATTTTATTTGTAAAATGAGATGAGTTATTGCATCATTAAACATCATTTGACCTTGATACACAGAGGTTTTTATTCTTCACCTGTAAAAAGCTGACCCTTTGACCCTTTGGTGTAGATAGTACCAGTACATTACATTACATCAGTCAGTTGCTTACTAACTGGTTAGTTGTGTGGCTCAAATTCACAACATTTGCACTGGCAACATAAAAATGTGCATATTAATAAAGACTACTGACTGGGCTCAATTTTACAGTCCAAATCAAAAGAAAACAGACCAGACAGAGATCTGGAGCACAGACTGGAGGCCTAAAAAGACCACTGAAGCCAAAAGTAACACCACTGGCTCTCCCACCAAAAATGTCATTGACCATTACAACACTGACTCAAATTCACACGCACTCAGACTACAAGCTCTGTTGAAATTCAGATTCAGTATCAACTATTACAATTTTTCTTGGATAATCTTATCTCTGGGGACTGCCTGTGGAGAACATTTGAAAATACAGCCACAGAATACAAATAAGAAGTACATAAGAGCAATAAACCTGTATGATATACACCCACTGTAGTGACTAACATTGAAGCAATATAGCACTTTTAGATTTTAAACAAAAAAAATCTTGCAGTATAAAAAAATCCATTTCGAATCATAATTGTAGGATCTTGCCATTTATCTAATTTTGAGTTAACTCAGAAATTAAAATACCAGCCATGTGTATGTTTCAACCAAACTGGCAGATTAAGGACTGAACCACATTAATGGACCCAGGTAGAAACAATAATAGGTGAATTATCACCAGATCACTCTTTCCTACATGTTTGAGCTCACATAAGGATGGTCAAATGTTATCTGAACAAATGAGCGTTCTGCCATTCGAATTACAAATAAAAATGGGTATCACAATGTGAACCATGTATCACAGTCCCCGGAGAAACAGGAAGAGACTGAAATCTTAGCAGCACGCTGGCTTTCCCAAAAAACAAGTTTTCACCAGCAAGTTAATAGAAAAACCAATCAGCATTCAGATTGATACCATGGCAATCCCTTTAAGCTGAGAGATAATGACTGTGTATTCAGTCAAAACTTCTTCCACATAAAGATGAACTAAGGTAATTGCACATGAGGTTGTTTGGAAAGTTCACTTTTGAACTGACCACACAAAAACAAAGGAAGTTAATGAGTTCTCAAAATCACCATTCAAAGGGAGGTCTGAAATGGAGAAGTGTGAGGTGCCAGGTGAAATCGGATTCGATTTACATGCGTCATTAAGAATGAGCGGTAATGTTCATGAAGCAGTCAGGGAGACAGTTTATGTAAACTACTCCTAAAAGTGAAGACAATCCAATCTCAACATATCCCAAACGCATCAGTATACTCTCCTCATGTTTTGCCTCTCTGTTGGACACACGCAAACATACTGCAAGTTCTATAAAAGGTAAAATAAACCAGGGGCATCTGGAAAGACTGTAGTGTTTTTCAGTGTGTGTTTCAGCACTCAAATGATTCATTTAAAAGGTTTTAATTAAAATTTTGCTCATTGGAGCCACCTATTGCATCCAAGGCCTTAACTGGCTGCTGACTCAAATGATGCCACAAAAGCCCTCTTAATGGCTTTCCAAGGTGACACGCCAGGTCTAAAGCAACTAGACTAGCTCAAAATGTCCCTAGGTAGCCAATTAGACCACCCTCAATTTTTAAATAAGATGAAGATAGAAACCCCTGTTCACACTTCCTTGCTCTCAGTGTGAACATAACACCATTGTATCTTGTGCCTTCTTCCAAAAATCTCAGTTTCCTTGTTTAAGACAGTCAGTTTGAGCAATGAAAGAGATGAGAAGTGGGGGAGAAATGGCGTAACGCGCCGGCAGCATATAGCGTTCGCTGTGAGCTGCAGGTCATACGTTCCACACCTTTGACTACTGGCATACTGCTGCTCATTTGCATCACACGTTCCCCGATTTTCATGTGTACAACAGCTGGTTAAATACACACTTGGCTAATACTTACATACTTTGCCTATATATTACAACCTTTAGTTGGAAAATGCTGTCGCACAATGGTCAAGGGCTGAAAATATAAATAATTTAAAGTATTAGTAATTACACAGTAAACATTTTCTGAATTACTGCTTCAATGATTTCTCATGTGCTGTGGTGTTTTGTTTTACAAATATAACAATGAGACAAAACTATGTTGTATGAAAAGTTACAGAGCAAATGAAGGTGTAGGTGCATTGTTTCTCCAATTTGTTAGCAAAGCCATATGTCATCGTTCTCTGGTTCTGTTTCATGAGTATTCCCTCAGGTGAAATCAGGAACAAAGTTTCGTTGGAGTGGGCCTTTAACCTTGGATTTGAGGTAAGAACAAAGGTACATTTTTCACAATGCTATTACAATTGAAGCGCTGCATTATAATCAATAAAATGTTAAAGTGCGTTAATTAGCAAGGATGAAAAATGTACAATGGCTTTTGTGAAATGTTCCAGCCTTTACAAAAGTCAGTGTGAGAAGAGAGCTAATTTACTGTGAACATTTATCAAGTACTTCAAAAGAAGAATATCCATAGCAGATCCACAATACGATGGGAGTCTTGCCTGAATGGTTACGAATGGTTTTTGGGAGTCACTGATGGCAGCCTGATAGTATTCTTGAAAGTACTCTATTCAGCTAGATGCTTTTTGATTTTTGGGAACAAACTGGATGGTTTTCTTATTCATAACATCATCTGGGATCATTTCCTGGAAACCTTTTTTTCACTCAAGGAGTTACACTTTAATTCATAAAACCAGTGGCTGATATAGTTGCCTGGCAGCTGAGCTATGGTCATTTGTCTTCTATTGGGCTGGCCAGATATAATGCCTTTAACAGATTTTAGCCATGTGAAAATTTAAGTTAGGTAGCTGGCCGGCTAGATGGCAATTCCATCATGCTGAGTAAAAACAAGGAAGAATTACATAAACTTCAATGGCTAGCTGGCTAACAATGTGGAAAACATTTTAAAATGTCTTCTGTTGTATTTTTACTGTCACCTCCCCACATAATTTCAAGCAGCTTAACAGAATTCCACATCTCCATGAAAACCATACACAAGGAACTTGCACAGGCAACAATATTTCTGATTGGATGATAATGCCAGAATTTACCTTGATTGACACAATGTGTGTCCTATGACTGACTGTCAATAAAGCGCAAGAAGCTGCACCTCTAACAAATGAGAATTCTTTTCAAGAAGTGTATAAAACATCTTGACCACAGCCATCTTTCCATACTGACAATATTTCTGCTGATGTTATGACATACTTTATAGTAGAACAGCCTGTCTCCTACGATAAATCTTTTTATATATATAAAAAGTTAGTAATTAGCATGATACTGCATCGTGAAATCTTCACAAAATCAACCTTTTCATATTGCAGTGGCTATGGCTGAAGCACTTACAATGGGCATTACGAACTTTATGCTAAAGCCATATGGTTTGCAATAACATGCCTCACATCCAAACAGAAACACTAATTGAAGAAATTATGCAAATGTAAGATAACCATTACCTTTAATGCGAAGCAATTAAGAGCACCAGATTTGAAAAAGGCAGTAATAATACCATTATGGAACTGGCCTTCTATTCTTGCACAGGTGGACTGAAAAACCTGTCCCACAATGTAAATTGCATTATTACTGCAATATTTATTTGCTTGACATATGCAGACAGGTTGTTATATGCTTGCCTTCAGCTTAGCAGACAGTACTAATTACCTCATTTCTTATTTTTCCTACAGATATTCAGGGAATGGGATCAGTAACTTGCCGATTTGAATTAATTGCTGAGCTTTGCTATGGCAAGCAAGATATTGACTGACATCTGATTGGGGCTCCACCCATTCTGGGGTCTCTGTAATCCCACTCTCCTGTCATGACTGCAAAAGTCATTGGGCACAAGGCAATGACTGAACCAACATCCCACAAAGATCAGCTGAGCTCTGTACATGTGCTACATATAATACACACACACAGACACAGACACACACACACAAGAATCTTCAGAATTACACAGCTAAATTGCTTCAATACTGAGTAAGTTGACCACACTATTCACCTGTATCCACTAAACTAAAAATCTATCAGACATCTATAAATAATACAAAATCCAGGTAACCCAACAGACATAGCTTACCTTATTTGATAAAAATACTTTGGAGTTAGAAAGGCTGAGGATATCTGCTTCTGAAGTACTCCAGAGTGTTCTCTTGGTTTTCTTCTTTGGCTCGTTTTCCAACATTTTCATTGCTCTAACCTAAAAAAAAACTGGTTTTTGGTTTTGTTTGTCAGAATCAGTGTTTCTGGGGATGTTCTATTAGAATGTCAAGATTTCTTCCACTATCCAATGCAAAGCACAGATTCTGTATTGGGTGTTATTCAAAAATACAGTTTCTTCCAGATATACATGTGTACTTTAAGCTTAAAAGATGCATGTGTACAATTGGAATTTTTTCACAAAAAGCGAAATTGAGAATATACTAAACAATATGAGTGGTGAATACTTTAGAGATAATTTCATAAAAACAGATTTTGCACATCCCTGCACTCAGCATGTTCTGCACTTTCATCTGGCTTTGCTGGCGGGGAGGATGCAGTTTCTGTAGTATTTTACGGCGCATCTCAGGAGAGGTTTTTTGACCTTCCCTCAAGCAGAATTTTCCAGCTCAATCAGATTTTGTTTTTCACTTGTGAATGCCTTTCTTAATTGAAACTACAAAAATCTTTATCAAACTGAGGTTGAAAGATTGTTATGCTTAGACAGGAACATCTAATTAGTCTTTCATTTCTCGGATGTTCAGTTTGAATCATCCCCACACTGGAATTCCCGTTTTTGCTGATACTTCAGAGTATTGGGATTCAAATTTGAAGCCAAAATGTCCTTATATTCAAACTTTATCTGACCTTTCACAAAGGCATTAGATCAAGAATGTGAACAAGCCCCCACAGCAAAACACATTTCAGCCTCTGTGTTGCAGAGGATATTTTCCTCAACACGACACAATCACATTTTCAGCTCACAACATACCAAAGATAGGCCTATCGTTACAACTACATTTTCATGCCTTCTGACCATAAAAATATGATCACAATTACAATTTTTTGTGCCCCGCTGGCAAGGTAATGACCCTTCCAGCAGCCTTAAGCTTCACAATCATGGAGGGTCTAGTGAATCTTTCTGCTGCCATCACCAACTTGCAGAGGTCAATGACCCTAAAATTGGCACAGCTGAGATAATGAATATCACAAACAGATCCTTCACTGAACGGTCTCCTTTTGTATTTGGCCTCGAAGTCCTAGACGCTTCAATGAACTTCCTCAAAACGGAAATGTGAAACAAGATTACATTAGCACATTTTATTTCTACATCATTACATGATCTAAGTACATTTTGATTGTTTTTCTAAAAAATCAACACGCACATTTTGAAAGCACATGCTCAATTTGAAGGCATATGCAGTTTGTGTACCAGCAGTATTAACCGTATAAACAGTTTTTTGTGCAAACACCGCTGCTTTCACTATTGCAATTCTTCAACATTTTTTACTAACAACCATGTTTACCAGGGGCAAAACACATGTATGTATATAAGCCCTTTTCAGGTACTAGATATGACAGAGTTGGAAGAGATAAATGTCTCGTTTCTACTTGATTCTAATGACAGCCGTGTTACTCCAATAACTCCAAGACAGCTGTAACTCTTCTGCTAGGGAAGCGTGTTTTGCAGTTACATTTCATCAGGATTTACTTTACTGTTGGGGGTGGGGGGATTTTTTTATACATATTTTAACAGACCTTAATATACATTTTTCTGTCATTTCACACATACATGCTGTATGCATCTAACAAACTGCAAATTGCAAAGGCATAATTTCTTCAACAACTGCAATCATTTTAGGATGGAATAATCTTCATTTTCATATTTCTATGAAGTCATTGCAACATGGTATTGAGGAAAAAAAAAATGTGCTGGCTTTCCATCACATACAAGATCACAAAGTATGTCAACAAAATGTGTGTTTTAAGGCTTAATTAATATAATGCCGTCACATCTCTGATGTCACATAATTGGTTATCACAGGAAGTCACTTTCTCTTACAGGAGTTAAATTATCCTTGTTGTACACAACACATGATGATGTCACAAGCACCTGGATGCTCAAGTATTGCCAAAGTTTGAGGCTCTTGTCAGTTTCACTCAATTTATTCTTATACATGCATGTTCTGCCTCTCTGTTCCCAAGACCACTGTAGTTTTTTAATCATAGACTAGATTCTGGAACACTGCCACATTGATAAAAATATAGAAAATTTGCTTTAAAAGAAAGAAATTAACCTGTTTGGTGACAAATTGAGGATTCAGATGAATGCAAGTGTAATAGTGTAATTTTCTGTACACTGAAATTGGTAAACATTTTCATATTTACCCGATAGCAAGGAAGGTGCAGAATGTAGACATATTCAGGTCCATCTGTTATATACAACATACAAAAGCACACTCACAAAGCATTCCATTTCACAAGAATTTTCGCCTCAAAGATCTAATTTACTTTTACAGCTGTCTTCTGAAGTAAACTTTTGTCTTTCCACAAAAACGGTGCCATCAATATGGGGCATATCAGTCAGTTCCAAAGTAAAAAAAAGAAAGGACCTTGCACTCAAAATATTCACACTTTTTAATGTCTACTCACAAAAGGAGCTAAACATTAAGGATACACAATATTTCCCATTAATCAAACACTTATTGACATGTTCCTATGGAACTCCATATCAAAACTGCTGCATTATGGGAACAAGTGCAATCTGGAGGAAGAGGTCAGGTCTCTTTGACAAGATAGGCACACAGTTAAATACAGAAGTAACAATATAAACTCTGGAGCAATGGCAGACAGTTTAAGGCCTTTTGAAATTACGGAAAGAGATCGCGAATAAAGCTGAAGGACCAAATCCAAACTCTCATCTTTTGAAGAAGCAATGTGGGAGACTACTGTACTCTCATGTGTTCCCAACCCCTGACCCAAGGAGCAGTGAAAACTGTGTTAACACAGACAGTTCTGTCCATGCTTTCACACGATGGAGGGGGTTGTGGGACGTATGGCAGAAATGCCAGCAGACTCCCTTACGTTATTTCTCCTGTAAAAGTCTCGTAATAGGGACCAGGGCAGTCAGGACTGTTTTAGACGCTTCCTGGGTAGGCCGAAGGGCGGGCACTGTGCGGATGCCAGAGCGCGGAAGGCCTCTGCTACTAAGTGAGGGTGGGACTGGATCATTGACTTCCAGCCTTCAGTCTCCATTATGTCCGTTGCTTGACTGAAAATCGAATGGAAACAATTATCTGCATTAAAAAAAATAATAATCAAAAGTGGCTGAAGAGGTCAAAGGAAGACAATGACAAGTCAAAAAAGAACTAACACGTGAGAAATGGCTTATGGGTAGACATCGTTGAACAAAACAACAACTTCTGTAACCTTGAGACCACTTGGGTGCAGAGGGTATTCCCACAGTAATACTGTAAAATGCTGTCCTGTACGATAAGGGCACTGGGTGAATGTATTAATAAAGAAATAATACTAAATATATGCGTGCACACAGATATGTATACTCCCTGTAATTCATAACAACTGACACCACTGAAGGTGTCCTTCATCATTATGGACAAAAAGATCAGAGCAAGACAAAGTGAGTCTACCTCCCTCAGATTTTATGTCTCTACTCTTAAAACCTTCTCTTTTCAAAGCTTATCCAGATATTCGTTTATTAATAACAGCGATAAAGAGATACGGTATCCCGCCGAACAGCCAAGCTGCGCCATCCGTTTTTTTGTCCCCGAAACAATGCATTCTAATGCCTCTTGCCCAACAGATAAGACTTTGTTATTAATCATGTGTCACACACACGGGCTAATTACGTACTTGTTATTCCAGTTTTTTCCATCTTTGCAGCCGAGCTGTCTGAGTATGCTGCACCTATGGTGGGAACAGAGGGAGAAAGAGCAAGAAAAAGGGAGGGGGTGGAGAAACAAATGTTCAACCTGGTAAACGGGAAAAGGGTGGGGGGAGCAGCGGGAATTTATCAAGGGGAGTTTTGGAGTGCTACTTGCCTGTTGATAAAATCTATGGCTTGTGCTTTGAGCTGCTTGGCGCTGTGCAGGTCTGCGAGGATGAGGATCTCTGCCACGTTCTCCACAGAGAGGATGCTGCACAGAGCCTCTTCACACATGACCTTTAAACGCTCCAGAGCGTACTGGTGGGGGTGGGGGGTGGGGGAGAAGGGACATGGGATGTTAGCTCTCCACCATTCAGAGAACCACAGACTGGGTGAAGCTAATAATTGATTCACTTACTGCTACTGATACTACTAATACTAATACAATGCTCAATAAGAGACAAAAAAAAAAAAATGTGCTGCAGGAGCCAGTGACTCATGCAATTATTTTAGGTGGCGATTTCTTTTATTGTATGTTCTAAACATTTAAATAAATATTACATCCATTGCAAACACAAAGCTTGCTTAATTTCTCCATGTTGAATTCTTCATTTAAAGTTGCCTCACAAGAAGATAATTCATGCCATCTTTCAGACGAAGAGATTTCATTATGAACAGGCATACATTTGCTACGATTAACCACCAACACACCTCAGCAAAATGCAATGTGAACAACATTAAACACATAGTAATAAACTTAATGATGGATAAAAATATAAATTGATAAACTACACCTTATTATTATAGTAGAACCACGGGTCATTTCTTCACCAACCATGACATTTTGAACTGACAGACAGTGGATTGTGGCTGTGGATGCACATGTGACCTTGATGATTCTTACTACTCCTACATAAACATGGTAAGAACTACTGAAGGTAATGCACCATGGTTTGGACCATTGAAACAGAGCCCTGAGACTCATTGTGCCTGACTTACTTTATCAGCTAAAGCCAGCAGGTCATCAGCCATTCTCTCCAAATGTGGTGCCTTGCCTGTGTAGATGAAGCCCATCAGCGCCTTAAAAACGTCAGGGTCAACATCGTTTATTTCTACTCGGTTCTGTAGGGAGATGCAGGCCAGCCTTTAACATGTGTTTTGTTTGGATAACCTTTGGACAATTCATCACATACGTAAGTACAGTAATGTATTACTAACACAACTATTTCAGATAATGATTTTACTCAAACACTAATACAGCTATTATGTAAAATACAAAACTTGCCTTTTTACTTTCTTCCATTTCATGTTCAAACATGGCATTAAAAACTGGCGATCTGGCTGTTGATAAAAATGGCATATATTTATTTTCAGACAAATAGACAATCGGACTTAAGATACTGATGTAAATGAATTTAAAACTACCGTAATAATTTTAAATTCATCTTGCATACTGAGTAAAGAATGTTTAAAATAAAATTAGTACGTATGTCACAAACATTGTTGCCTAAAACTGCTGCACTATGTAAGCTATTTAACATTCTCTTTCTGCTTCTACAGAATTTCCGAAAATCTCAATTACCTTTAACATAATAACTACCCCTCAAATCAGAGCTATAAATAGCCAGAGGAGGAGATGTTCAGATTCCCTGGTTGATAGTTTTGGAGGTATGTGTGCCGTGTGACAGACTGTTAAGTGACGGTGTCACACGATGGGGCTCAACAGTGCTGACAAAGGCAGTGTGGGGAGCCGGGGGAAGGACACCACCAAATCCCTGATCTCCCCTGTCAGCAGGGGTGGGTAAATACCTGCTAATATGGATTTGTGAGCTTTGAACTCCTTGCCCCCGACGTATAGGCTGCAGTCGGTGAAGCGGGAGCACTCCCACAGGTTCCCCAGGTCCTCTGACAGCTGGCACTCCGGGACCTTCAGCATGTTCATGTTGGACTGGCCTGAGATGTTCACTGAGTCCTGGACCACGCTCACCTGGGACAGGGGAAGCCATGGAGGACATCAGCATATTTTAAACTAGTTCTACTTCCTATGTTTGTGTATTTGTCACTGTACAAGAAAATCTGTGTTGTGAACATTTCCTTTAGGACGAAATATATGCTCATATTAAAATATTAAATATTACCTATGTATGTGTGCAATCACCCCCCCCAATAAAAATAAATAAAAATAAACATCTCTAAGTAAAATTGACCTGATGTATCAATGGGTTCCTAAATTTAATGATTTAATGAAGCAGCCTTCAGAGGACCAGATTGCAAAGATATCTTTTGGTTCAATACCAGCGACTTCTCATTGTAAAAATCCTTCTGAAACAAGAGATCTGTAGAGATTGTATCATAGCAACACAGGGTTACCACTTACATCAGCTATAGTTTCCATGCCTTTTCAGTGATATTTTAAAGATAAATGTGAGATTATCAAGGATTAATTTTTAAGGCTGTTACAGCCTAATTCCTGTGAAACAGAGCCACAATGAACATGGAATTGCAGGGGGAAATATTTTGAGACATTATGTTAAGAATGCTTGGAGTCTCTTCAGGTCACAAATGTTTTGCAGATTCTCATGGCTATGACACCAGTCACTGATGCCTTTTGGAAGCGGGTGTAATTTAAAAGCCAGTGAACTCTATAAGTTAATTTATAAGTAGTATCAGCAAACTGACATTGCTGGACTTGGTAGCAAATTACGCAAATCTAGCGGCTTTGCAATTAAAGATCATATTTTGTTCTCTGTGACTTTCATCAATGAAATCACTATTTTCTAAGGACTGAGGGAATGACATCATGAATAATCACAGGCTGAAAGTCAGAGGGCAACACATTCAATAGCCATGGCACCCCAGTGTTACACACCGCTGCACGGTTATGATGACAGGAAGATGAGAAGCATCTAACTGAAACAATATGCCTTACAGCAAAGGAACTAGCAGACAATTTCAAAACAACCAATACTCCACCAGAAAGGCTAACCTGCAATTTCCACAACACAGCCAATTATTGTCCAAATTAATTAACCTCCCTAGGATATCTTTAATTAAATGGGAAAGATATTCCATCTTCAATTTATGGCGGATCTTCTTGAGAAAATTGCCAATTTCCCGTCAAAATGTTAAGAACCCTTGTTACAATCCTCAGTGCAATTGCTACTCTCCTGTCTGTTTATTGTATGATAACTGTTTATCACAAATCCATATGACAACTTATTCCACTAGTCCTCCCTAAGCTGCTAATGTGTTTTTTTTTCTTCCTTTCTGAAACTAATGCAGTCTCTACAGAAGCCTTTTTGTACATTTTCCTCAGATCTGCTTAATGAGAAAATAATGATTTTGTAATTTTACCATGATGATTTTGCAGTTCAAAGTGAATGCTTTGATCATGGCAGAATTGAGATCACTCTTCCAAAGTCACATATACATCTGACTAGCCAGCCAAGATCCTGGTTTTTAAAACTTACACAGTTAAAATCAATACCAGTCCTCCTGCCCTTTATTTAAGACTTAACAGATCTACAGCATTGCTTTGTCTCTGCCAGATTTGGGGAGCAATACCAATGTTAATACAATTTAAATTATCTTAGTTCCTCCCTGGTATCGATTTAAAAAAAAAAAAAAAAAAAAAATCAGTTATTCTTCCGTTGAAACCTTTTGCATTTACTGGGTCTTCAAAACTTTTTCTGTTTGAATAAATCATGCCATCTAATCCACAACCAGCCGAGGACGGCATCATCATCTCTCTCTTGAATCACAACCCTTTGTGTTGAGGTTGCACACAGAATGCACAAGAGGACAGGTCATATGTGGTTATCATCACATATTGTCCCAGTATTGTCAGCAACAAAAGGCAGAACATGTAGGATTACCTCACAAAACAGTG
Organism: Albula goreensis; assembly: GCA_022829145.1. Lineage (NCBI taxonomy): Eukaryota > Metazoa > Chordata > Actinopteri > Albuliformes > Albulidae > Albula > Albula goreensis. The sequence goes on along the minus strand of CM040745.1, from coordinate 10,859,495 downwards.
TGAGCTTGTCATCTGGGAGGAGTCCATTTGCTTCATCAAGCAAAAAATCTCTCCGAATAAATTTTTTGAAGCCCCAGTCTTTCCCTTGGACAAATCGGTATGCTCTTTGGCTTTCTATGGAGACAAAAGATTTACATATTATCCAAACATTTTAGTTATTGTTATTACACATCCTCAGGTTTGAATATGAATTATTATAGGGTTATAGGTTATGTTTATTTCTTAACAATGAGACTGACAAGGGTTCCCAAAACTTCAAGACAACAGCACAGAAGGGGATGTTCAGTTAACACTTACCCATAGCTTTAGTTTCTTCTCTTTTTGCGTTCAATAGAGAAAACTTGAACTTTGCCCTTACTTCACTTTTTGGACAACTAACAAGCAGTAAATACAAGGAGAGATAATCTTTGCTTTCGTCATCAAGGCCCTTTGGGTTCACACGCAGGCACCTAGCAGACAAACAGAGGAGTACACAAAACATTACTGAGAAATCCCATTTTCAACATTTTTATGTATTGCTACAACACAACTGTTGTGATGGGGCTGCAGGGAAGAACACTGAGATGTGTCCCTGAAAAGGTAAGACAACAGATGATGAATATGTGCTACAAATAAAATAACATATCCTCCCCATTTTCAGAAGCTAAGGCCTGGATTCTATCAAGAGTTACCCTGAACTTTGACTTGCGGTTGCCAGAAATGTCTTTTTCTCCCCCTTCACAACAATTCTGCAAGTTCAGAAATCACTGAAAGGTGTTTGTGAAGGAAAAATATGACACTTGTGATTATCTGTCATTCAAGGTCGAGGCCAAATGTGGAATGGATCCAGAAATAAACAGGTTATTTATTCTTATGTGACACGCAGATTTCAAGTATAACTAATTTATTCATGGATGCCACCATTTAAATATTCTAGTCAGTTAAAGCACCATACACCAACTTCCACAAAAAAATGTTTAAAATACCATAACCATTTACCATGCATTTTCGGGACAGAACTCTGCATGTTACTTTTTACAACCTGCAGTAAACAGCTTCCTGACATCCTGCCCTCACCTCCAATATTTTGCAAACAATGTCCTTCCCCCAACCCCCAGAAATGGATTCCTATCCACCAAGGTAAATGTCAAAGGCTTATTTAACATTTCTGTCTGTACTGAACTGAAGCAGTATTGACATCTCTGCAGATGAAAATAAAGAACCTTGCAGGAATCAAAAAAACATTCAACAGTTTAACACAATCTGTCACACCGTCGCCTGCACAGCTTTGTAAATTTAATTTGATGCCAATAAACAAGCAACATGCTTTGCATTTTCAGGAGACAGAATGGTTTCCAAATGTTAATAAGCAACTTGCGGACAGTGTGCCCCTTCAGGTAAACACCATTAAAACAACATTTCATGACAAAGCACCATTACTGAAGGTATCAAAATATATCCTTATCACTGAATTAGAGGAATGTGTTACTCGACATCATGAAGGTTACTCTAAAGTTTAGGAATGTGAAAAGAAAAAGCAGCATTTACAGACATTATTTTTCTGTTGTTTGAATTATTACGTTATTTAAACATTGCCTGTCATGGGACTCGCAGTTGATTTCAATGACAATCTACAGTGAAGTAAATTAGTCCCATAAATTTTTGGTTAGGACTGGGGAACCAGAGCCAACACTGGAATATTTCTGGGTTTGTGAATCCTTGCTTTCCCATCACTAGTGTTTTTTTTTCCCCCCAGTGACGGAATAGGGGTGAACCCCAGTAATCTGACCACTTCATCTTGTCGTTGGGACCCGATGAGAAGGTTGAGCTCTTCAAAACTTCCCCCATCTCCTCTCGGCAAAAACTGAAGTTGTTTATGGTCCACATGTAAGAAAACTTCACCACTTTAACCTGGAAAATAAAGGCAAGAACTTGAGCATGTTCCAATCTTTCAGCAAATTGCTTACTGAAACCAAGTACTTTTCATGGATCAAATTCCCCAGTCGTTGTCTGACTTATTTGGTTTCTATGGAGAGAACAGGGTCTACAGTATACATCAGTATGGTGACTCATATCACTGGAAAATTAATCGGTAGTCCTTATCAGGGGATGGTTACACAAGCAGTCATTCCATTACACAAAGACCATACGGCACACAGAAGGAAACCTGAAGTTTTACAACCCCAACTAAAAGCAAAATACCATTTTTGCCGGACATCTTTAATGTTACATACTCAAATTTGATATGGATGAGCATAATAAATGGGATAATGGAAAAGTGGATTTTTCACAGACTGCATGGACAATTAAAGCTCAGGACTCATAACAAAGACAGTCAAAGCATAAACAAGACTGGATGACCATCAAAAACCTGTCCTGTGGGGAGACATTTCAAGTAAAAAAAATAAATAATAATAATAATACAAAAATAATACAAAAAAAAAATAAAAACAAAACAAAAAAATGTTTTTTTTTTTTATATCTCAGTCTATATTTTGGTATCAAATATAACAGATATAGATTTGATTAAAAAGAAATAATACAGGATAGTAACAAGACATGGACAATGCAGCAAAGAGAGCAGGATGTGGGTTACCTGTGTGTAACACCAGCTTTCAGCCACAGTTCCACTCGACATCTCCCCCGGGGGAGGGGGTGTCGGGACCCGTGACATCGTCAGCTTAAGCCCCCCCCGGCTGATGTGCTGACGTCCCTTTAAATTTCACCACTTAACCTTTCCAGGAAGAAGGGCAAAGTCATAGTCAAAAACATAAACACTCGCTATTTCACAAAATCATCCTGACCCAAACAGTCAACAAGCCAACCCAACAAAGAATCCTGCCGACAACCCCATTTTCATCTGCAGTCCCTCTCCAAGTAAAATACCAAGCTGCATCTTCACAAACCACAAAAATTTTCAAAAGTAGCCTTGTGAAGTGGAAGTGATTGTAACAGTATGCACAAGCTCAATTCAGAATGGCCATCAGACTGGTTATAGATGGCTGCTTTCTCACCAGGCTTTCTGCAATAAAGCTTTTCCTATAAAGAAAATTAACTACTGTCACACATATACAGCTGTATCCAAACACTTACAGTTAATCTGCAATACACTGTTGATTTTGTCTCTCATCCAAAAGAAATCCATACATTTGTATTAATCAATATCAATGGGATCTGAATGTAGCCACAACCGAGAAACCGAAAATACAGCACATTGATATAGAGCATCTCAAAGTAGGGTGCTGCTCTAGGATCAGCTTTGCAACTCAGCTCATAATAGACAATAATACAATATGAACAGGGGAAATCTGATTATGGATTATCATAGCATTTTCCTCTGAGTAACCTTACAAACATGGGCCACATTGGTTGACATTGATTGTTTTTTTTTTTTTTTTTACTGTCGGTACTTACCAAAAGTTCTGAGGACAGCATGCATCTCTTGATACTATTGGTGAGATTGCCACAGAGTGTTTCTCACACGGTATGGGCTGGAGCGTGGGGGTAACCAGAAGAATGAGCTGGGAAGGCAGTTTTCAATTACGTAATCACGGCATGCTCGATGGTTCTTTCTGTGGAACCCATCCTGGAGATGAAACGATAAAGCATGTTACTTATGCAGACTGACCAAATGTTGACATAAGCGCAATTATCTACATTAATTAGTTTAAAATTCTTCTTGTACATTCTCAGTAGCTATATAAAAAGGCAGGTCAGAAGTGATATGTTAAAATATAATGCATACAAAATGTCCTGATTGACACTTAATGTCAATGTTACAGTTAAACTGGTTTAATGTTCTGCAACAAAATATTAATTTGAGAGAGCACACAAATGCACCATGCTCACAGTATTTTTTATACAGAGAACATGAACTTTTAAATACAGAGAATGGTTTAACAAAACCATCCTTCAAGTAGGCTGCCAAACTGCAAATTTGAAAAAAAAATCAGAATTGAAAATGTCAAGTCCTTGCAGTGCTTCTTTACTCATTATCATTGTTAGTTATTATTAGTAGTAGAAGTAGAAATTCATGCAAACTATGGCCTACAATGTGCTTTACAAAGACACTGTCTAACTTGCATCATAAATTAAATTACCTAATTATTTTAAAACGAACTGGAAATTGTTTGCAAATTCCATTACAGTTAGCTTGGAAACCTGCAGTGGTAACAGTCCCTTCATGGCTAGGTTGATTTGTACTGAACTGTTTCAAGTTGTCGTGTAAATGTAAACAACAAGAAAACATTCATTTCAGAAAATCAATACCAAGATATATTTAGCTAAAGGAGCTGTACAAGGATCATTTGTTAAGCAGGTGCTAGAGATGACCATAATGACAAATAAGGCATAGTAAACACATCATGGCTCTTGTGATATTTTCAAAAAGCTAATAACTCAATTAATGCATTTACAGTCTTACAGTTTTACTTTTAAATTTACAATAGATGTGTGTGTAGGACCCATTGACAATGGAAGTATGGACTGGAAATCATTTACACCATGTGTCCCATCAAAACTCACTGTTTTCACTATTATTGTGTCCTGATATTAAAACAATCAATAACTTGACTAACAGTGGGTTGCACTTAATCACACACCCTACAACTATGACAAAACAAACAGAGTAGCCAGCAATGCAGAGTCTTAGTGCCAGTTGAATTACTGAACCATTTTTGCCTGGCAGAAGACAGTTTAATAAAATCATTAAAAATACTATGCGTCTAACCTTCAAAAAACTAACCACCCTTTTGATTTACAGTGTTTGTCATCTGTAACTATCACATAATAAGGCGACTAGGCAAGCAAAAAATTCACAGCAGCTATGCAGCTGCAGACAACTTGTGTTTTATTCTACCTCTAGACAGGCTGTATATGGTTTCCTTTCCTTCCTGTTAACCTCAAAAGCAAAGAGTAATTACAGCTAATTCGACAACCTGTAATATGACATGATTAACAAATGACTTGGCTACAGATATAGTTATTGCTGTTGTTATTACAGACTAAAGGATCACCCTATTTGAAATCCACAAGGGACTTTGTTCCACTCAAACACTGAATTCTGGATCCATTGAGATCATTTAGAAATATACACAGACAACCCATAATTAACATTTTTTTTTTTTGGGGATTTTTCCACTTTATTTGACAGTTACAGTAGAGAGGCAGACAGGAAATGCAGGGGAGAGAGAGAGAGGGGAGGACATGCAGCAAAGGGCCCAGGCTGGATTCGAAGCCTCGGTCTTACGTGGCATGCGCTCTACCGGATGAGCTACCGGAGTGGACCAGTAATTAACATTTTAAATAGAAAAGGTGGTCCCTGTAGACTGTAAAAATTTTAAACAATGAAAGGAGTCTTTTTTTTTTTAGCTTATTAATATTATCAGTAATTATCAGCATCTCCGAAAAACCATGCTTGCACAATTTAAGACAATTAAAGACTACTCTGCAACATGAAGCATTGGACATGGATCTTGAAAATGACAGCTACATGGCATGTCAGTGTCTAGGCCTAATATTTCAGTACTTGTTGGTATCTATTTAAATATGAAAATATCAATTACTATTAAGATATGTCAGTATGTAGGCCTAATGTTCAATATTTCAATATCTGATACTGCTGTAAAAGGAGGAAAATCCAAAAATGGAAACATGACATGAGGAGACTGAGCATTACGGTTACTCACATCCTCACTGCAGTCTGGAGAGCTACTCAGGACGGCTATGAAAAAAAAAAAAAACGTAACCACACACCACTTTTCTTTTTCCATCTCTGGAATATTAAGAAAATCTCTATCTGAACATTTCTCATTGGTTCTCCCACAGAGACTGAAAGAACATAAATACAGCTTTCCAAACATGCATTGTTAAGCTGTCTGCTTCAATTCACTGCTGGTGAGAAACGTAAACTACAGTGTCTGGTTGGAAAAGAAAAAAAAAAAAAGAAATTGGGTGATGACACACAATCAGTCAATATACCTGAGTGGATTTATGCCAGGAAGGTGTGTTGAGAACCTACAGCTCACCAAAACATCTGTAAAACAGTATCCTAAGAAGGTAGCCTACTTCTTGTGTGATTCAAGGCAACAAGATGGATAAACTTCCAACAAACTCATCACAAAATGTCAAAGTACACAAAGCCAGACTATATTTGGATAATCTGATGTGCTTTTGGAAACCCTCATTAGTTAGCGATGATGTTGAATAAATACCCTGTCAAAGAGAAAACGGAGTGCTTACTCTCATGGGTGTAAATACAGTAATGACAGATAACTCCTTCCAGACTTCAGCAAGATTTTACTGCAAGTTAAAATCATAGGCTAAAACTCTGAATGAGTCTGGGAAACACAGATTTGAAAAAACTTAAGTTAACTTCTAGACCTAGGCCTATATATTTCTCAAAATAATCTATACTTTAAAAATAGGACCACAATGCCTTTTGCTTTTCATAGGACAAAAAAACTTTTGATTACCAAAATATTATGCTTTACAATTCCCAGTGTATTTTGGACTGAACACTGACTACCTGCTTATTCAAATTTTTGAAGTAGTAGTGTCAGTTATTAATTTCAGTTATTTTCATTTACATTACCATTTATAAAGCCTTGATAAGAAAACCCTCTCTGGGTAACATTCCTAATGTAACATCTGTTGCTTTCTATAAAAATCACTGTTTACACATTTTGTGGATAACATCTCTCCTCAGCAAAGAAAACTGCAGTGATAACAAGGCCACAGTAGCAATCACACATACACAGGTTACAATAACACAAATGCATTGTTACCTAGTACACAGATTCATGTTCAGGTTTTCAAATTAGCTGAGGCAGACCATTCAAATTACACAAGCTTTTGGATGGTGGACAGCCAGCTGTTGGCTGGGTCATTGCCCTGCGGTGGTTTCTTGGTCCTACACCTCATATTCTGGACTTCTGTCAGTACAACACTATGAGTCACAAATCATTTATAATTCACTAGAGGGAAAAAAATGGGCGAGAGGTTTAGCCTATGTTTTTTGGTCTTCAAAGCCCATACATTTTTAAATCCAACATTTTATGCAACACTCTGTGGTGGTTTCAAACTGTTGAGTTAGCTAGTAAGGGATTACCCAATTTTTATTCTGTTCTCAGACATTCTCTTAAATATTGATTAGCATAGTGAATAAATAAACATTGAGCTGGATCCACATATTCCACATGTGGACTGTGGGTGTCACTGACCTCAGAAAAAAAGTGGGAGGTGGGAGAGGAAAAGCCAGAAAGTCATTCCTCTGGGTGAGTTTTCCTTGAGATGCCTGTGGTCATCAACTCCTGGCACAAAGATCGCTAGTCCTGGGTTTGTCGCTATGTAGCTATGATAGGAAATCATAGTACAGAGACTGCTCTAATTAAAGTAGTTAATGACTTGCTGCTTAATGCAGATACTGGCTATCTTAGCATTTTGATTCTCTTAGACTTAAAGGGCTACTTTTGAGACAGTGGACCATAAAAACTTCATAAATCAGCTTAAAAACAGAGTTGGACTATCCGGAATGGTACTAAAATGCTTTCAGTCTTATCTCACCAATAGAAAAATTTTTGTTGCTATTGGTCAGTCTGAGTCAAGAAAAGTCAGTATTACTTGCGGTGTTTCACAAGGATCAATTCTTGGCCTTTTGCTGTTCTAGCTGTACATGCTCCCACTTGGTGATATTATTCATAGTAATGGTGTGTCTTTCCATAGTTACGCTGCTGATACACAGCTGTAAATTAGTATTACGCCTGGGGAAAGCTCCTCAGTTGGGGTTCTAACTAAGTGCATGGCTGATATAAAAAACTGGATGTAGGAAAACTTCCCTAAGCTAAATGAGAACAAAACTGAGGCTCTTCTTGTAGGTCCAAAGAGGCAAAGAGAACAGTTTTGCATGTATTGAAGTTCTGAAATTCTCAACTCCCAAGTCTGAAGTAAGGAATCTAGGGGTAATCTTAGACACAGAGCTAAGTATGAAACCACATGTTAAATCCATGTTAAGTCTCATTTTATCTACTGAGAAATATAGCAAAGATAAGATCATTTTCATCACTACCAGCTGATGAGAAGATAATGCAACCGCAACTCCTTGTTTTCTGGCCTCCCCAGCTATGTCATTGGACAACTGCAGCTCTTTCAAAATGCAGCAGACAGGATTCTGAGAAGGACTAAAAAATATGATCACATTACCCTGTTACTTAAATCCCTGCACTGACTTCCAGTTGGTTTTAGAAATGATTTAAAAATTTTACAGTTGGTTTTTAAGGCAAAACATGGGATGGCACCTGAATATATACAAGACATGCTCATACCTCACCAACCAGGGAGAGCTGGACTACTCTATGTCCCAAAAGTTTGCTTCAAAACCAGGGGCCAGGCTGCTTTTAGTTTTTATGCCCCAAAACTGTGGCACACACTTCCACACAGACTCTCTGTCAGTTCCAGCTTTTAAATAATGTCTTAAAACATACTTTTTTTCTTTAAAAAAAATAAAAAAAAAAAAAGCTTTTTATTGAATTTCGTTTCATTTCTTTTTAACTATGTTGGTATTATTGCATTATTTCTATCATTTTATTGCTTTGACTTTTTTTATTGTATTCCTGGAATGGGGAGGGGAGTGGAGGGGGAGTTTTATATAAATTATGTATAGTGTGTCCCTGCTTTATTTTGTGTTAGCATTTTATTTTATTATTTTTTATTTCTGTAAAGGACTTTGTGTTACAGACATGCATGAAAAGTGCTAAATAAATAAATAATTCTAAATGTTAAGACAGACCGGGAAAGATATACGTCCCAAATGCATCGCCATGCCAAAACAACAAAACATTACATCAAGGTTCTTTCAAGGTTGATTTTAAGATGAAACGACAGATTTAAGATTTAAGCGACAGCGATTGCCACTTAAAGATTTGGAATTATCTCGGTCTTTACCGTAAGCTTACATCAAGATTAATTACAATTAGGTTAGCTGGTCGGATTTTCTGTATGCTGTTTTATGGCCCTTTTAGACTGACTGAAGGATTTATAGTTAGTAACAGCCAACTTTAACGACAAAGTTTGAACAGTTTAGCAAGAAGTTGGAAGACATTTACCTAAAGTTTACAGCCATGTTATCCAGCTGACACTACGCACTGACCATTTTAACAAGTTACATATCCATCTTGTTAGGAACCGAGTTGTGACTACCACTGCGTCTTGTTAGGACATTGGCAGAAAATCACTTCCTACCCTAGACACTGTAAACATGGGGATGGAACTTCTAGCTAAACCAGACATTCTAGCTAGGCATGCTACCACTTACATACAGGTCCGCTTCATGTTGCACGCTAACCAGCAATTAAGCTAGCTAGCTTTTCGTACCGGCTGACTAACTTAGACAGCTTGTTAACTAGTTACCACTACCAAAGACATTGCTATGCATGGCATCCCACGCAAAGCCTGATAATTGTAGCTACCGTTAGCCAGCTACCAAGTAAACTAGGCTATCGACACAGCAAAGGACGTGAAAGACAAGGGGAAACCTCTTGGCTAGCTAACATTGGCTAGCTAACCAGCTTGGCCTAAATGACTGTGCCCAGCCAAAACAAGCAGTACTACAAAACAAAGGCCTGTCAACGATTTTACTTTTGCTTTGTCTAAAGCATATTCCAAGCAATTAAAAGGGTAAAACAACGAAATTATTACATTCAATTAGCTAAATGACGCTTATTCCAACATAACGCTGCTCTTTGTGTGGAACACTCAACACTAGAAAAAATGAAAATAAAACCATTTACAAACCTTTCCATCACTCTTCTACCAGGGGCAAACCACACATATTAGATTTCTGTCGCTCCCCTTGCCCTTGTTTTATTGTAACACTTTAAATAATGAACTTTTTCTCCCTTTCCAAACGAATAATTGGTGTATTTTTTCTCACCAAAACAGCGCTATACCCATAGCGGCGACTGCGGCTTTAGATAGCTTTCCCAGCAACCAACGCATGCGCTGTTGACTGGGCTTTTAGTCTGTTAAACTTCCTACTTCTAACTCCAGCAACCAAGTGGATGTGAGCCTCACTCAGACTTTTCTTTGGCACAGACCTTTTCCTAACATTTAAAAAAATGGAAACTTTCTTTAAAACTGCCTTTTATTAATCATGATATCATCTAGTATTAGTATATTAGAATATGTCACATTCAAATTTGTGTCATTGTTGCAGCCAATGTATCTTTTCCTCAAGGACTGTGATCAATTATATGACCTATTGTTCACTGTTATGGTAGGAGAGAATGTTAATATAATGACGTGCCAAAAGTATTCATTGAGGCAATAATGGGTTGATCATACTATTTACTCCTATTTTTGCTTTATTCCATTTTTGTTTAAAATTAAGTTCCAGTTAAATTCTGTCAGATACATATAGGGCTCTATTTTAATAGTCCAAACTAGTGTAGTAGTACAATGGTTAAAAAAAGAGACGAATGTATTGTATTATTAGTGCATCACTTGTTTGAAGTGTCTATTTTTCCAGTTTGATAAGTTTTGATGCTGCAGAGAGTTGAATTATGACAGCCATGAGACATCCACATGGATGAACAGATTGATAATAAATAAATATTAGAAATAAGTACATTCATTGCTGTTATTCTGAAGCATCTCCAGTTTCTAAAAGTAGAGTACCATTAACAGCAATTAAAAATAAATACATCTTCTCCTGAAAGCTTCGGTGACAGCGACTGCTCCACAGTGATCTTGAACCACTGAATCATTTCCTCAAACCTGGGAATTGTGTGCCATGCAAGAGATGAGTGATGCATTAGACCTTGACTTTTACTATGTAGTGACAGCAGGCAGAGATTCATCCTCTCTGGACAACACTGCATATGTCATCTCCCCATTAGTGCACATGAACAGTAGATGGGAAACATACCCCTTATGAAATAACACCTTCAGTATTTTTTTTTTTTTAAATACACTTTCAGTATTTTAGTAAGTTTTTCCTCATTAATGATAACACATATTTATATCATTGAGAAGAAATAAGTACTCAGCTGTGCTTTCAAGATATATAAAGTGAATTTCTATTAACATTGTCAGAGGGTGATAACATAATATCTGATTATAACATTTTGAAAATTGTTACATGCTACAAAGAATAATTATAATGAATAGTTATGTTACAATGGGGATGAAACATTTTCATCCGATATTAACAAAGAAAAAATATTGAAAAAGATCATTGAGATAAATTATTGGATCATATGGCTGCAGAGTTTAGAATAGGTTATAACATTATGAAAATGATAGACTGGGTTCTTGCCAATTTGCCAGTTCATATTTTGGCAATATTCATTATAGTCCACATTAGACACACATGCACGCACGCACGCACGCAAACACACACTTTTTTAAAATCCAAAATCCTCATGCTGTTTGTTAATAATGCTGTGTCCTCAAATGTTTTAGTCATTGGATGTCAAAGAGTTTCTGAGTATTCACTTTCTCATTTGAATGACACTTGTCTCTTGCCAAAATAAATTCCCTTTTCTCTTGGTAACCTTTGTTTCATTGTAATGTGCCCATCATCAAATGGTGAACAACATGAACAAAAGGTGTTTTATACAGACACATGTACATGAATCATTTATATGTAAGTATAGGTTACGCATTTTAATGTGATGCACAGTATAAACCAGTTTAAGAGATTTGCACTTCTATCATCTCCTCTGTTCTGAAGGTCAGATTTAAAGTACAGCTTTTTTTTTGCCATGATGATAAACAAATGTGGGATGCCAACGCATTGGAGGGAAAGAACATAAGAGTAATCCCCAGCTCAGATGGCATTGCAGCTGGGAAAGCCTTCCTTACTCCCCACTTTACAGTGCTGGCACAAGTGTATGAAGTAGAGGGTCTAATCCATGTAAAGTACTTGGGATCCATCCACTGTCCCCTCGGGTTCTAGAATCCACATACACTTTCCCCATATTTTCCCAGAAGGAAAATGTAAATAAAAGTGAATGTGGGTAAAATTCTCATTTAACAGCGTGGTTCATTCCATGAGCCTCAGAACCACTTGTCTGAAATGGCTTTTCATGGAAACTGGTTGATTAGTTTGGTTGGAACTGAGTTCTGGATGAGTTCTGGTTAGCCAGGATTATTGGACTTGGATCTGAAGGGAGGAGAATCCTAGGTCAGCTGACATTACTTGGAACGCTCATATGAGCTTACAATCATTTTCACACAGCTTTTTTCATTTATGGTTCCATTTAATTACATTTGTGATTCAAACCACAAACAAAATACTTAGATGATTGAATCATCAAAGGGAAAGATTTTCCAAACCAAATGTATTCTTTTTTCCCTTGATTTTAAGGAATAAAATCCGAGAATCATTTTTCATATCCTTTCTATTATGGTTAGTCTGGAGCTTGTTGATACCCTGGTTATCAGACTAAAGTGAGTTTTTTTAAAACATGTTCCTGTCATGAGTAAAATGATTCATTTTCCTGATATGAGTTCCATGAAATGCCATAACCCTTGTCTTGTCCAGAGTAACTTCCAGGGCCTGCGTCTGACAGCGCTGAGCAAACTGTGACAGGCTGTGCTGTAACCCCTGTTTAGCAGGAGACAACCAATCAAAGCAATCTACAAAGAGGAAGAACTTATCACATAAATTGCTAAATGGAGTCTGCTAAACAAGGAATATAAATATGAGCAGGGGAGGTCTGAATGATCAACGACAAACAAGTATTTCTCCATAATTTGATAATGAAACAAATGTTAATGTAAAATATTGAAAAAGGCAATGCTCTCTGATTGCTGAAAACTGTAGTGAGGGCAAACCACTGTGACCTGACAGTTTTAATAAAAACTGTTTCATTAAAACCAGCAGGTCTCTATCTGTCTTTCAAAAGAATGGTGTGCTGTTTGAAAAAGTTCTTTGAAAGTTATCATTTATATGGTGCTATCTCTCTAAAATAAGACTTGACGTTTATTGTAGAGGTTGGAGAGTTGTCATGTTTTCTCAAAGTACATTGGATGAAGACATAACTAGAGCTACTTTATATGATACTCAACATGACTGACTGTGAAGCAAAAACTATTGAGTAGCTTAAAAAACCCCTTCAGGTACAACTTGACCAGCAAGAACACAGTTGTGTAGAATCAAATCATTAAAAAAAAAAAGATCTCCCATCCAACTGTTTATAAAGCTGTCAAAATGACTGCCAGTGAAACTGAATGTCTGTTACAATCATCAAGGTATTCATGATCAATAATATAAAATCTTGATGTGCCTTCTCTGCTCAAACACATAATCAAGGCACTTTATCAGTGGAGGTGCTGAACAATCACATGTATCAGCTCTCTAAAAATGAAGAATAAGGTCTTAATTGCATATAAATGGCATTCTTCATTCAGCATGAATATTGTGCTGATTAGGGTGTTCAGCTGCTTAACATACAGGAAAACTTTTATTTTCACAGAGGTATGTCTTCAGGTGTTATTTCTGCAATAGGTAAAGGTCAATCAAAACGTGAATAAAATTACCATGTAATTTAGTGGTATGCAGATGTCCACTAGATATCGGGAGAAATCTGAGCTTCATGTCTGACATGTCATTCATATGATTGATGCTTGCATTCATGGCTTTGTTTAATTGTGCAAGGAAAATTGTCAGGGGATCATTTTAATTGCACTTCTTTTTGTGTTCTGCCCATATATGATGCAGGAAGTTTATCCTTTAATGGGCCTGCTTACACATCAAGGCAGCTTGTGTCTACATAACTTGTTGTTTGTGGGGAGGTCAGAGGAAGACAAAACTTTTCATGAGCTTGGAGGTTCATTCTGCTTAGGCACTGTTTCACCAGTGTTTGTATGGATCCCCATGGTGTAGAGTCACATGCAAGGCAAATAGAGGTGCAGGGGTTTCATCCAGGGGGGCAGGTATGTCTCATTGGTCACCAGCAACTCCTGCTTTTTAGTTTTTATTTAAGTACTTTAATTAGTATTCAAGAGCTCTGAACCAAATCAATCCAAGATGAATTTATATTTCAGGAAATCAAATGTTATGTAATTTTGAACCACCTTAATTCAAAAGACGTTCTTACTTCTACTTTCAGTTGTGCACTTCAAAGTCACATTTCACATCTATGGATATAACTTTCTTTGGCTATTTTCTGTATGTATCACTGACATCATAGCACTTTAGGGAGCGAGTGCACAATGCAAGCCATGAAGTCTGAAGTTATTTGATGGTGATCCATTGCAGTATGGAGACAAGAGATCAGTAACCACGGCAGTGCTGTCTGTTTTGGCCTCCAGCCCTAAATAACCCAATTAGACGTCAAGAGCTTTCTGTCAGAAAACAACACGTCTTGTTCATAGATTTTTAAACCGCATAGACAATCTCTTTTTATTGAGGGTGTTACTGTCTGTTTCATAAGTAATTTTTACATTTTTTATACCAGGAACGTGTATACTGATGAGATGTTGTAAGATGCATGTGGTATGGCAGTGGATGATTTATGATGACAAATAGAGATCAAAAGCAGAAAAACAATGAATTATAGCTGACTGGAGAAGAGTGTGCTGTCAGTTAGTTTGAATATGGTATATCATTCAAAACAGAAATATTCCACAGCCAATTCCACAGAGCGTGCTGCAAACATTCCTTTCATCGATTTCACTCTTAAATACTTCAGTGCTCTACAATGATCATTATTAATTAAATTCATTGTTTGAATGTAAATTATAATCTCAGGCTAAAAGGAAACTTAATGAGTTTTGAAATCTCTCGCAGCTACATTTTCCACAGAGTGATGATGAACGATCCAGCACAAGTCAGATAGGGGATTCCACAATGTCAAATAGTTAATGAGAGGGAACATAACAAACCTATTCTTACTTATGCACATTGGCTTATTTCACTGATGATAAGTAATTCTGTTTGATAAATCCGGAGAAATCATATCATCATGTTAATATTGTGGCACAGTTTGACCTTTATCAGAATTGGACATCATGCATGCATGAACAGTTTAAATACCATTACACATATGAAATCAAATTTGAACACAAGTAATTTGCATGTAGTCAATTAAACTTATGTGACTGTGATGCTAAAGAGAATGTAACACCTACACATAATGTATGTAGGACTGTATTATTATGTTATAAATGGAAGATATTTTTCCATTCACATTGACAGCAAGGGGAACATTTCCTGAGTGGAATTCCAAACACAATTCCAAAGTGCTGCTCAAAGAACTAATAATTTGTGGAGCCTGTAATGGGAGAGGAAAAACATGTTTTACACAAATCATGTATTTAAACATTTTCCAAAAATTACAAAATTAAATAAAAGTTAATGACATGGAATTTTAACATTTGAAATGTGTAAATTGATAAACATTTCATCTTAAAAGTATCTGCCTAGTGTTGATTGATTGTTCTGCTGGGATACCGTAGACAGCGTTTTGATGAAAAAAAAATCATATTGATTATAATAATCAAGCTGCTATCAACATACACTTACATTGCAACATTTCCTAATTTGACTCAGTAGTCAAGATAATGACCCTTCAGGAATGGAACTTTGTGTAATGGGAGGTTATTTGTGGAACACTGCTGTGTTTCACAGGCTCTCCTATTGCTCTGTGTCAATATTCTTAATTGAAAACTCATGAAGTACACAATTTCCTATCATTGCATCAGTGATTTTGCAATGAATTGTGAATAGTCAGGAAGCAAATTCAGTGATGAGATTGAAATATTGACAAATTGCATCGACCATTTCTGCTGGTTTCCATCTAATTGATAGCTGTGAAGTGGTCCGTATGTGTTTAATGATTTTTTTTCGATCACGAACATTCTAAGGAAGAAATCCGGGCCAGTGAGTTGTGTATGCAACTGTATGATATGCATCACACTTGAAACCACTAGAACCTGCAACAATCACCTTTTAACAATGATGTCTGTATTTGTAAACACAATGCACTCAAATGAGCTTTAAAAAGCACATTAATTCACATAAATAAATGATTTGGTCCCATCTACATCAACCCCACTCCACTGATACTCAGACCTTCTCAGTTTCATTGGAGGGAGCTCGGTCACTCTATATAACATGCCAAGAGCTGAGAACACCCCTTACAATCACAGCTACTGATTATTGTCCCAATTTTTTCATTGAAACCAAATGGAAATAAAAATAGGAGCAACACGCATTATCCCACATCCCTTCGCCCACCTCCTCTTGAAGCCATGGAAGCAGAGTGCTGCATGAGATTCAACAGTGTATACAGTGGCGCAGGTAAGATTTTTGAAGTGGGGGGAACCAAACTGTGAGCAAAAGTGTCTCAACTTTTAAACTTATACAGTATATATATTTTTTTTTCTCAAAAGAGGGGGCAGATCAGGGTCCCTATGAAACTGCCATCTGCGCCATCTGCGCCCCTGAGTGTAACTGAGTTTGTGGTGGGAAAAATGGGGATGTTTATATGATACCTGTGGAGGCCTAACCAAATCACTGAACATTTTTTTCAAATTTGCATTTTTATCATTGGCACTGTAAAGGCACAGAAAACAGGGTCTTCATTGCACAGAGTGAACACAATGTACAAATTAGAGAAACAAAGTTTTAAATTGCTTTAAGTTGGTGAACTCAACACAGATCTGCGGCACCTGCACTCAGTCATACTTAAGCAATGTTTTTTAGTGAAGCTGGTTTTCCTCAGGATAAAAAAAGGTAAATATAAGCAGCACTATAATAAACACAAAAGAAGGTCAGGGCAACAGCTAACCTTCCATGTAAGCTGTCTAACAATGTCTCAGCTCTCCCTGCTTTGTGCTGCTTATGGAAGAGTAAGCTCAGCACAGCACTTAGTAACACTTATGCATGCATCTGTTTGGCATGACTCCTGTGCCCTGCTTGTCCAAAACAAAGTCACTCCTCAAAAAGACAAAGTTTTCCTCTTCCCATGTAGGATCAAAAATCTGTTTGTCATGAATTACCACGCTGAGACCGGCTGGGTTTGGTTTGGCTCTTGGAAGGTGCAGTTTTGGTCTGGATGGCCTTGGAAATTCAGTTTTTATCCTTGCAAAAACCAGTGGTTTGCTTGTCATCACCACTGTTGTACAGTATAAGTATATCAATAGGGCTACATCATGCTGCGCTTCTTAAAAAAATGTTATTTGTTTCAAGAGTGAGAACTGAATTCATACATATTGACAACAGTAGCACAGATTACAGAGTAATGCCAAAGTAACATTTTTCTGCATATGTTGCAAATGTGCAGTCAAAGTCTATTGCAAATGTCAATACATTTATTCAGTTAATGCCTACATTAAGCTCTGCACAATGTAAGTGTCACTGGTGTCTTGGCAAGGTACCAAGCTCATCTCAACATGAAGTGATTTATTAAAAATAGAACATAGATGAAATAGGCTTAAAGCCTGAGTTTCTTTAAAATGTGTGTATTTTAAAAATATACCCACTCTACTGCCAGATATAATTTTTCTACAAGAAGAGGCAAAAGTCTAAACAGCTGTAACAACGGGAGTCTGGCAGCCCTTAGGTGGGTGTAGTGTGAATTTCACAGATGAGTTGGCTCACTAGGAGTGAACAGAGGTAAGACTATTTAGCGGACAGTTTCTGGAATAACTGCATGTACAATGAGCTTGATCAGACTAAATCCCTATCATTTCTCTCGTCTGGGCATGTAGCCTCTTTAATCTCTTTAAGAACTGTGTTGGTCGGGTAGTACAATGTCAGAGAAAAGACTGGGGCTGAATCTTAAGAGAGTCTTATTTTTAGCTCCCGATAATCTGACTTGTCAGGTTCAACGGAAACCTTTTAGAACTGGAAAATGCGAGGCTTTAAAATTACCAAGTGCGTTTAGTAAAATACCATGATAAAGGTCAACCGTTACAAGTAAATGGGAGCCCACATCCAGCACTCCAGCCCTCCTCTCCTCTCCCTGGTACCACAGGGGCCTCAGTGCTGGCCTGGTTGTTGGCACAGGCAGTCCTGCTGGTCCCAGATGTGATCACTGAAACTGCATCCAGGGCCCGTTTGCTTGTTAGCACATGACCCCATGTCTCTGCAAAATAAGAGTTCAAATTCCACTGAGTCTTTAAGCAGAACTAACGGTTTAAGTCCCATACTCCCGATCCAACCTTCAGACCCCACAGAAAGGGCAAAACGAACTCCCTTAGAACTGAACCACCTAATGCCAAAGAAAAAATAATAATAGGACAGATATATCTCCAAATATAGCGCACCGGGCACCACAGAACAAAAGGTTATTTTCCCTTTTGCTTACATATGTGTATTTGTCAAAGTATTTTGTCAGAGTATTAGAACTGGGTATTTGCATTCTCCATTGCATGAGTGTGCTATAGGTCACTCACCACAGATCAAATTGTAGGTGGCTTTGAGGAAAACCTCAGTAGAGATTTTACAGTGATGTGGTGTATTTGAGATTTATTGTTATTTTCCTAACAAGCTTATTAGGAGTATCTGAATACTTCTTAGGCCTTCTATGGCCCTTTAAAATGGGCTTGTGCAGCATTAGTAGTTCTTCAGAACAAGACTGACTAAGAAAAGGAACATGAACTGAGAAATGGTATCAACAGCGTACATTTCAGGTATTTCATTTACAAATGACAAATGATAATGGGAAATGCAGGATAAGGGGTAACGGACTATATATACAAAAACTCTTATCAAACCATCCAAATCATTATTTGCTGTCGCCTTATGGGCATGTGAATTATAGAAATATAAACCCAATCTTACCCAGAGAGAGAGAGAGAGAGAGAGAGAGAGAGAGAGAGAGAGAGAGAGAGAGAGAGAGAGAGGGAGAGAGAGGAGATCAATGTGACAGGACCTGAGCTAATCTCTGTAATCTATTCAGCTAAATGGAGTATGTAAATGACAGACAGCTATAAATGAGGCAATACCAGTTAAGTCTGTGTGAAGGCAGTCAAAGCAAGCGTGCATTCCTTTATGAAAAGCCATGGATATTCTGTTACAATGTGCTCAGGGGTAGACTTCAGAGGCAATGTGAGTGATTATGCAGAGAATTGTTTTGTAAAAAAAAATCTAAATAATATTTGTTTGTTATTTTAGAAAGGCATAGTTCTCTCATGTAACAGTGAAGGTATTTAGTTTGCTTTCATACAGGATATTCTTTATACTCTCACAAGAGATAAAACTGTAATGTGTACAAAATAAAAAAGCAACTCTTAGCTGAATTTTTATCTCAAAGGTAAGTTCATTTAAATCTTGGCCTAAATCCAGTTTTTGGTATTAAAAGATGAAATTAAATGAGGGCATCTGAAACTCTCACAGCTTTATTATGGTCTGTCTGAAGCTGTACACAAGCTGGATAGGGTACACCTTTTTTAATATTCTCACAAAAACACAGTTAATATTTTTGCCGAATGTTGATATGGATAAAACATTGTTTTTTAATACATGAACAATAGGAACTCCAGAGAATGAATGAAATACGACCACAAACAAGGTGAAATTACATTTGTCTACTTACAAACTTAATTAAGTATCCAGTGATTTTTTTCTTTCCAACAATCTCTGCCTTTGGATTGTGACAGTGGTGCTTATGTAGTGTGAAATATCAAGCAGATGCTTTATTACTGAGATGTCCATTGACAATTGCCATCATTCTTCATAGCTCATTTCCCAAAGAATGAGGAGAGAAATTGCACAGAAGTGATATGTTATTAATTGATGTGCTTCATATGGAAATGAGCTACTAATTTTACCAATCTTTTTTTTTTCCTGGTTAATTTTCAAATGAAGTGTGGAGTATGCAGTCTGCAGTTGGGAAATTATTTCTTTTTTCCTTTTTATAATGTTCAGCGGTAAAATGTATTGCCACTCCACTGCATGCTACTGAAAGGAACTCATAGCCCGATTCAGGGGACAAAATGTAGTAATCAAATGCAGCAAGACTGGCTGGTTTGAAGCCGTCTGAGGTCCTGCCTGTCGAGCTCATTCTTCACTATGTACTTTAAAGGCAGAATTTTCACTGGACTATTTCAAGGCTTGGCTGACGATGATTAGAAAATAATTTCAAATTAATAAAAAAATTTGACTAATAATAATTTGTATGGTTTATATCATTTGCAGTTTAATTACAGATTCAAAAGGCAAATACCCACTAAAGGCTATTCAAAAGAGACTACCGTTGGGTGTTTAATTATAATTCTTGTGCTGATAAACTACATGAAAATATAAATTTACATAACAGCAGAATACATTTGCATTGTAGAAATATGCTGAAAGTTTCTCTCCCCCAGCCCCCCAAAAAAGCTGGATTTAACCACCTCTAGCCATTTTACAGAGCTTAACAACTCCCCCCACTTGTCAGAAGAAAGGAGGCCTTGATGTGAGAGGAGGGGGGGAATAGAAAAGGCAGTAATTCAGTGATGTGGCGGGAGCACATTTCATTTCTTAAGCAGAGAGTTACAGATAACACGCCTTTTTTCCCTGTCCTGACTCACACGCGCGCGCTCCCAGCTGGGCTGGCTGTCGCCTGACAGGCCCCCGAAGATTCCCACTTTTAATCTCACTTTCTGACAGCGGGGTTTTAGAAGCCGTATTTTATTTATGACTAAATTTGTATTTCTTTTTTTTACTTTCTGCAAGAGCAAGACGGCTGCAAAAACACACGGTCGGCACATGGCAGTTAAATTTTTATATTTAATGGGAACCTGGCTTGCAATAGAGAGACAGGTTAGCAGTTTAGAAAACAGAGTGGGGCGGGGTAAGGGTGAATTACTGAAGAACTTGTCTTCCTTGGGCTTTGCCAATAGAATGAATTTTGATTTTCAGAATTTATTTTCACATCTGCCAGTTTTTTAACCCTAACTGAAATTGCTTTATATGTAACCATAAGCCTTTGTTTCCACAAGACAGACAACGTCAAAAATGTCCACACGAGGTCTGTAGTGTGACTGGGCTGGGAACACTTTCACACAGATCCTGAGGAATTTTTTAAAGATCAATCAAATCAGAACAATCTAAATTAGGGGTTCCAACACCGATCCATCTTACATACCATCTCTCACCTTCAGCAATCAGCCTCTATTTTAACGATATGCAAAAACTAACTTTGAACAGCATAATACCATAGGAACATTCTACTGAGGTCATTCCAACTCCATTTTTTCCTGCTACCAGCCTGTGGAGTAAAATACAGTACAGAATACTTTAATGTGGTTTATTCTTTGTGTTTGTGCTGCATGCTGATAACAGTGTGAAAAGCTAGCTGGTGGCACTGCATTAATGTGAAACTGCCTTGTGAGCGATTGCTGATCTCCTCGAGCGATAAAGCAGGGGTCCGCCTGGGATCCTGAAAAACGAAGGTGCGGACAGCGGTGCTAGGGAAGGAGGAGGGGGATTATGATGAGGAAGGTCACTCCCCGCTGCGGGAAGGTGGAGACGGACTGTGGTCTGTCTGCACGTTTCTGTAGGGGTTAAAGAAAAAGTGAAGGGCACACAGAGGAGCAAGGGTGCTTTGCTGGATTCTGCGGACTCCAGCAAAGGAAGTGCAGAGTTTCAAGAGCTGCATGATGGGAGGAGCTACAAACAGCTGTCAATCAATGACTCATTGGAAGAAACAATTGGTTCAAAACATGAGTCACTGAGAGTTTATGAGAGAGCCACCGATTTTTAATTTCAGAAAGCATTCCTTCCCATTGTTACTATGGAGCACCAGTGGAAGAAGAGGGGTGGAGACATTTCTGCATGATGTTGAGATCCACAGACTTGAGTACTGATGCACTTAAATTTGCAGAAGTGCCTGCAAAAAGAGATTTAGGCTGTCCCATTTCTTATTTTGCAAGCTGTCACATGCAGGTCTTTTGTGACATTTTAGACACAGTGAAGACAAAATAGTACATACGAAAGCAGCATTCACACTTCATTAACTTGTTGGATGAAACATTCAATTGAAAGAAATTGAGTTATTTTTTAATGTTATACAGTGAAAACAGAAACCAGGGCAAAATGTATATTTGTTCATACTATATGCACCATAAACCATCTTTTCTCTGAAGTTTGAATAACTTCATGAGCCAAAATATGTACAATTACTAATAGGTTGCTCAGTAATGAAACTAGTTGCATAACAAAAACAGTAGAAAACATGATGTCCCAGCTGGTAACCCAGTAACTGAAAGATGTCACAAAGTGTGTCCGCTGTATTGCCTGTCATGCTCATGCACCCTTAAACACCGGGACACCTCTGTCTGTGCTTGGAGGTTTTCAGGAAAAACCTGCATGAAAAACTGCACACCTTTTCTGAAAGGTTCTGGCAGCACACTGGAACAAGGTCTTAGTTTAAGCAAAAGAACAGGCCAATCTGATTGGTTATCGATGATAAGATATGGAAATGAGCTAATCAATTTCACATTTTAATTACCTCTGCCTTTGCATATGGTCATTTTAAGGACATGCTTATCTCTTGTTTCAGAGGCATACACTCATGTATGGATTCCACCCACTTCGTACATGTTATCCTATGTGGGTTACTTATTGATTTTTCTGTGTTCTGCTTCATTCTCTATCATACAAAGACTGCCACTGGACTGCATTAAGAAGAGCAAAGCTACTATTCCATTTTCCAAAACACAATAACACACACATACATGCCCATTCACAATTGTACATTACACATTCTATAAAGAAGTCAAACACAAATCTTCCTCTTCCCATTGCCTTTAAATGGATCCATTAAGAGTGGTTAGATTAGATTAGCCCAGTTGCTGGCTTTCACTTAGAAATCAAGGTTACTTTGCTAACCCTCTGTTCATGTTAATACAATAATTTCTGATAAGCTAGTCATGAGGAAGTTTTGGCATAGAGTTGGACTGGTGAGGTACAAGTTGGATGGGATTTAACTGTGCAAGTGGGAGCTGGCATGATCAGACATGGTCGGCTGTAGCGAGGAAACGGTGTCCTGATGGGACACACTTGATAGTACACTGCCATCAAGACGCTTATTCAGTGACCTTTCTTTAACTTATCTGATCGTGATCTACTATCTAAAAGAAACACATTCCAAAATGCTTTCATCTGAATGATGCTAAACACAAGACAGTCTTTTGGATAGCAAAGTTAAACTGACGTTATGGCTCATAGTGGTCATTTAAGATTCTGTGGAGCCTAGAGAAAAGCATAGGGGAATCACTTGCTTCCTGCACACTTCTGTACCATGACTCCCGAGATGAAAGGTAGCCTGCAAGAGCAGTGGCACTCACACACAAAATCAGAGAACAGATTAAATCAAAGCAGATTAAATGCCACTTGTATCACATAGCTAAACTCAGCAAATTATAGGGTTGAGGTGCCGTAACACTATTCACAAAGGGAATAAATTGTAATGAGGATAATCATGATCATCACATTACAGCACAAGCAACTTGAAATAGCTGCTCATTTTTCATGTCATTTATGAAGGACTTGACACTGGAACAGGTTTTTCAGATTATGCCATTACCTTCTCTTATGCACTTTATTTCATATGGAATTTGGTTTGAGATTTGAGTTACAGTCAATCTCTTTTTGTTTTGGATTCCCAAAGAACATACTTTGCTAGCACACTGAAAAAAACAGTGGCCATGGAACAGGGAGAAAATGAACAGAAGCTTGAATATGAATGAATGAGTCCACATCTCTCTGTTGTTGTTTTGGTTATTCCACATGGACTCAATGTACTACTTGCAATGGCCTTAGAGAGGGCTTAAAGCTGAGGTTTAGACCACACCACTGAACTGCATTAGAGGTGAAACAGCTGCTCCTTATCTCAAAGATTAAGAGCAGTCTACCCTGCTCTTAAACAGTTCAGTGGTCTAAACCCACGCTTTAAATTCCCACCAAGGTTGCTGCAATTGACCAAGAATTACTGCATGTGTTTTCATCCGTAAGCGCACTGGTCGGAACTGGCGTAGTTTGTCACGGCATGGGCATGTTATCTTAATTTCATTTTCTCATGATTTACTCTGGCAAGTTTTGTCATGTTGGGCCAAGTTTTCTTTTGCACAAAAACAGAGAGACCCAGTTTTAAGTCAACAAGCATAGTGTGCTTATGAGGGTCGGGGATGGATATATACGAGACTGTGTTTCTGTATACTGTATGCGTGAGACAGTGAGGGTGTGTGTTTTTTGCATTTGGGCACGTACAGTATACAAGTGCCTATCTATGTGTGAGTGTCATGCATCTGTAAGGGTACATGCTTACATGCTTATGTGCATTTGTATGTATACATTTGTTTGCATTTGTATGAAAAGCTGCAATCCAGGTCTGATCTGCAGCAGTTGTATGTGCAGGCTCTGTGCCTTCTGTGAGCTCAGATCATCCATGCAGGGATCATTCTCGTTTCTGCAGGTCGCTGGAAAGCCAGCAATCAAGGATGATCAGAGCAATCCCATTCAAGATATCAAGTCTGAGCTCTGCGAGACCTGCACTGCTCCCAGATCTCACTCAGATACTACAGCAGCCAGATACCGTTCGGCAGGATTGTCAGAGTTGCTAATGGGTTTGGTCTCAATACACAGGAAAAAGAGCTGAACTGTCTGTATTGATCGACTTGATATGAAATATGCTGCAGGAATTTGGTTGCTAGATTTTGTGTTTTATCACAAAAATAGAGTATTTTTCAATCCAATGGTAAAGATAATGGTAAATATTTGTCATGTTAAGGTGTTACTATATTTTTTGAGATATTAGGATAATTATTTCTTATTTGAGAATACTAGGGTATTTATGAGAAATATTTGGTGTGAATGTTACAGAGAATCTGGCAACCCTGAGCAGGGAGCGGCACTGTCACCATCATGCATCTTAACAGTGCAAAGTAAAAGGAAATTAACTGTCATCAGTTTGTTGTGTGTCAAATTATAACAGAGAACAATAAGTGAGAACAGCTAACAGTACGTGAGTGGAGCACAACAAGATGAATAATTTCCCCATTTAAAAATCATGTATAGTATAATTACACAGTAAATAATGCAAATTTCTGAGATTGCATTTTCCCAGGTTCCGTGATAACAAAGGTTTTAATTGAAGTGCTGCTTGTATAGAGAGCAAGTTTCGTTAAATGGTTTAATTGAACCAAATGTTTGCCAGTTGTGTTCATTACAAAGAACACCTCACCTTGAAAGCTGCCTTCCCAGTGTATTTATCAGCATGTCTGCTCCATTATATGTAGGGGCAGGTGCATTGCTGGGCCCCTGTGGTCTAAATGTGAGATCATTTCATATTGATTAATGCAGATGGGCTCTTGGCTCTCAAATGCTACCTGGAGTCTATTTGGGGTAAATTACTGATGTCATTTCTGCGCGTTAAGGAGGTCTTTCCAATAAAGCTCTGGCTTCATGCATCGGCTTGGGGCTCGGAAACTACTGCTCTGACTGCAAGAACCCCCAAAGCTTTTAATTGCCTTCTGTGCAAATGTTGCTCTCTCACTTGATGAAGCATCAGGGATGGCGGGAATGCCAGGTGAGAGAGACAGCGAGAGAATGTCAAGCCAAGTCCTGCTTCTCATCACCTGCTTTCCTAAAGAGGTATTGATCATTTTCATTATAAAAATGTATGAGGTCCAGATTCAAACTTTATATTTACATTTAGACATGCAATACACTGAAAAACTCTACCAGTCTAACCACTTTGTACTTTGTCCATCCTGAGCTAAACAAAACCTGACCCAGTTTAATAACCACCATTCTTTCAGTTACAGTGTGTTGACAGTTAATGGATGGTCACATATTTTGCAAATGACTTTCCCTGTAGTTTAACACATCATGGAGGGAGATTAAATAAACTACTCGTAATCTTTGCACTGCACAGGTATTTCTTTTACATCTACCAAAACGCTAAGTTCTATCACTTGAGGAAAGGCAATAAACAATCCCACTGAAGCTTCAACAGAAAGAAGTGTGCTCCACAGCCCACCACTGAGATGAAAGCCATTATTAACGTTTTGCCCTGTTCTGACAATGCTATTTTCTGGAAGGTAATTGCAGATTCAGATCTCTGAGAGGGCTGGCTCGGAGTAAATGCCAGCTCTTTAATTATTGTCTCCCCTCCGTCTCCTCCATTGAGCTGCAGAGATGTCTATCGGCCGACAGGATCCCGGGGAAAATGACTCTAATGGGGAATGACCAGTGTCTGGGAAACCGCCTTAGATTAAAAACGACAATTCTAATTGGCTGCGGAGGAATTCCCTGGACAGATGACTGGGAAAAGTCACTTTAGCGTGAACATAATTGGATTGATCTGATTCTGAACATGTATCGCCGAACAATTCCCTCATCTTAACCCCCACCCCGCCCACTGCCCGACATGTCTCACGCTCCCCACCCACACCCATCAACAACGATCAGTTCGTGCTGCACTTTGATTAGATTAAGATGGATGTTTGCAAAGGCTGCTCAAGTACTGTGGCTGCTTCACAGGAATATTATTATATATGCTATCTTAATTATGAAAAAGGTGAACAGTTGTCTAGAATGTCTACACTGCATGATGAACTGGACTGACATAAGTGTGCATGTTTATTATATACGGCAGTATTAGTATGATTTTATTTTCTGTGAAAATGTGATTGGACACTGCATATGGGTGTAATCCACTTTGGTGGAAAATGTCTTAATGTAAAATATGCACCCAACACTTAAACTCAATATCATGGCTAATTTTTAGGATTTATAATAAAAGACAGTACTTTTAAAGTAGCCAAAAATCACCTTCCAGTCGTCGGACCTCCCAGGATGGTTAATGTTTTTACTGGATGTAAAACAGTCTGGCCACTAAATGAGGTCAATAGAGGGTTTTATGTTTTGCAGTTAGTTTATAAGTGAGGGAATATTTCTTCACACTTGCTTCATGGGATGTGCTGCTTTGCAGTCCTCTGATGTCACGGCGCACTAAAATACGGTGTACACACATACATCCTTTCTGTCATCTGCACTCCACCTTTCCCTTTCAACAACTCGGGATCCACCACCAGCCCTGTGCTTCAGTCAAACGTGTCAAATGTCAGCCTGTCAGTGGTTCCCATGGTGATGGATAAAAACAGACTCAGCTCCACTGCTGTTTTCCATCCTCAATCTGAATAAGAATAAAGACTAAAATAAGCCCAAAAATAAAGGCTAAAATTCATTATTCTAGCTTGCAGAGTTTATTACAACTCTGAGGAGTAATTCAATCTTTTTTAATTGTTTCTGAAATTTCCTTGAAAAAAAAAAATTTAAATGACAGATAGTGAACTTTTTTATGCCAATGCCATATATTAAACCAAGGGGATTTCATCCTCCATACAAATTAAATTCATATATTGGTTCAAATTAAACAAAGAAGGATACATAAAGAAAATTAAACTATATGACACATACTGTCAGTAATGATGACATAATGTTAGTGAACTTTTACCAGAAAAGTAGCTGTTCAGGCCCTTTGTCCACGAATAACCTCAATGTTCCTTCAGTTCTCCAAAATCTCATTAGAAAAAAAAACAGCTGTCCTGACTTTGTGAGAAGAGACATAGAGTGACAGCAGTATCATTGTGAAAAGATCACTGTGAGACTCTGGAACAAATAAGGGAAAACAGGCAGTTTGGTTAGCATCCTTTCCCCATACAGAATCAGGCAGAGTCTGTAGCTTTAAAAATACCTAGACTCTATTGCTATGAGGATGTGCTACAGAATCCATCATTGCAGTCTGTCAGTGAGGACAAATATGGAGCTCTTTACAGACCAGCCTTGCATTACTTGACATTCTAAGGGAGAGGGTACTCCTGCACGTCCCCAAACTTCTGCAAATGTTGAAATGGCAAAATAATAACAACATTTGTCTTCTTGTCAGGAGATATTGACATAACATTACAAGGTGCAAAATTGCTTGTGTTGTGAGGTGTATCTTGAAGATAACTCTAGCTCATGAGTCTTCGAGGCTCCTGTGACTAAAATTTTTCAAATGTCGATGGGTGACTGGAGAGCTGGTGAGAACGAAAGAGTGATGATCTCAAATGGAAGAGGCAGAAACTGCTTTCACAGTGTGCTCCCTCAAAGTGAGAGCCTGCAATGCAATACAGATGGCAGCATTTTTCTGTTGCCTCCCCAACTGACACTGTATACATCTAAAAAGCAATAGCAAAGGCATGCAACATGTAATGTAATTCTAATTGATATTAATATCTGAAGGTCATAGTGGTATCCTTCACAAAGACAGACATGGAACAGGCCAATTAATAAGTAGGCTGAGTTTTTTTGGCTTAAATGCTATGTAGCATTGACATGTAGGAAAAGGTTAATGCTAATAGGACAGTTTATAACAGGCAAATATTTATTAAATGAAAACATCAGCTATGGCTTTATTCTGAATATTACGGTGTGTGCTGATCATGTTCATTTCCCTTTTTACTTTGCTGTTGCAGCTATAACTCTGACATCAGAGAATGGATATCTATTGTTGTGTGGGCTTAATACAATATGTCCAAAAAATACATCTCCTGGATTACATTTTCATAAGTAATTTCCCAGCAGTAATTACCTGTTAAATGATAATGGGAAAGCCAGGTGCAGGCAGCTAGAAAAATACACAAAAACAACCATGGTACCTATCAAAGACATTAGAATAGTACATTTTAATAGTACATGGTCCCCTAAAAATGTTTAGACAATTTATATTAAATACAAAAACATCTGCATGAAGATGAACTGGCCAGATTCCAATGTCCCATTTCTTTGTGACATATTAATAAACTCTACTCAACTTAATAGTCAAATAAAATGGGTCTAGAGGGGAACATATTACACACATTTAAAATAAGAATTTGTGCTCTTTTACCTGCACAAAAAGGTCAACATTCACATCTTATTTAATAAGCATTTAGTGACCTTGTCACCTAAAAGCAATTTCATCACTTTGTAGTGTTTGTGGAGTAAATGAATTAAAATTCAGGCCCACAGCCATGGGAGTGCTTTTAATTTCCTCCTGACATTAAGATGTGGTGCCTCGTAGGCATTCAGAGGCGTATAGGTGTGACGCACCCCATCCCCCCCCATGGTCTCAGGCCCCCACTTTCAGTTAAACACTTCAATCATGGCAAAAGAACAAAAACACTGTTAAACTAATCAAGCGGAGGATCAAGAGACAAACCTCCCCCTGTGTTTAGCATTTATCTTATTATCACCTCCCCTTTCTCACAGTCCCATTAAAGGTGAATAACATACGCAGAGATTGCACTGCTTGCAAACATACTGTAACAACAGAACAACG
The DNA here is from genome assembly GCA_022829145.1 of Albula goreensis. Taxonomy (NCBI): domain Eukaryota; kingdom Metazoa; phylum Chordata; class Actinopteri; order Albuliformes; family Albulidae; genus Albula; species Albula goreensis. Next base: position 10,830,216 of record CM040745.1, on the reverse strand, counting down.
GTCATCTCCAGACAGACTGCATTTGAATACTGGTAGAAGAGATATCGAAGCGTACTATGGCTAAAATTCATGTATTTTCTCATTTGTGATAAAAGGTCACCTTGGGTTGCAGAGGTACCAACAATTTAACTTAGTTATCATTTAATGTATTTGTCCAATTAGAGTCTTTAACTATTCAATTCTTTTCAAATGTTTTCATTCATTTGAAAAAAAAAAAAGACTTTAAAGTTTTTTGAAATATACACTGTGGACGCCCACACTGTGAAAGGCTGATTGTTAATATGTGGCTTGGAACAATGCTTAAAATATGTGACTTTATTTCCTCACATGAAAAATCATAAATGAGGTTTTCAAAAAAAGTAATAAGAATAGGTCCACTGAGGTTTTCAAATTCATAAAAGGGTTCAGCAAGGTGAAGCACAAAGTAACTTTTTAGGCTGAGTTCAGTTTGCAGAACAAGTTGGCACTAATGGAAACTAATTAAGAGTAAATATTGACTGATATCAGGAAGTATTATTTTACACTAAGTTACATAAAGGACAGATTGCCAGGTCCTGCAGCAGGGACAGTGACCCTGATGTGGCGTTGGATACGCTGAAGATTGTAGGTAAATAATAAGCTGAGCTGGACTGAATGGTCTGTTATCTTCCTTACTCTGCATTTTGTTATGTAAGGGGAGCTAAACTGAAACCCAGTATGAAACATAAAACGTTATTAGGAGAGACTTACTTTGTGCTTGTAGTTATTTTTTGTGCTTGCAGTATTATATTCAGGGAAGGTCTGTATTATATTCTTTAAATATATCAAATGGATAAACAAATGAAACCACACAATATTTTTCGGGTTCAGTTCTGTCAGCAGAACAAGGGGATGCAGGTGGAAATATTTAAATGATAAATGGTAATAGTTAAAGAAAATTGAAAACTAAAATCAGTTTATATGTATTGCTTGTTTCCAGTTCATTTCTTTTAGCATCTGGCTTTATATACAATACATGCATGTATGAGTAAGCCAGCTGATGACTTAAAATGCTCAAAATATAAAGAATAAATGTAAATAAAGGTCATTCAATTTCTCTAATAAATCTGACCGACAAGATAGGCATGTTCACCCTAGTGCACTGTAAACCATACTGATACATTTGTCATCCCCTTCACCAAAATGTTTTTATACAGAGCAGGACTCGTTTGATAGTGGAGCAGATGAATCCCATTGGAACCATAAGCACAGGGTCCATTTCATAGTGCAGGCCTGAATGAGAGGCCTCGGATCACAGTGCTGACAATGTCAGTATGAGGAAAACTGTATGTGAGATGAGCACTTTAGCAACTGCATCTAATCAAACACAACAAAGCCACTTCCCCCAGCATATGACAAAGCCCTAAGTTGTCTTCAGTTATGGCAGTTTTAAAGCAGGACAATGGTCACCACCCTCATTTTGAAAACTGATATCACATTGATTCAACAATCTGCTCATCAACACATAAACAACTGGATCTGACTAAGAGTGAGAATGTTTTTGCCATTACTGTTTTCTCCAGCAGCAGGCTACATCAGCTGTGGAAACACGTGATGTGGTGTGGTACCCACTGGCACTATGGAGGTCCTTGGGTCATGGGGCTGGAGACATCTGGACAGACAGACCCAGTTGAAGATTATTGTCTTCATCTAACAGCTTAATCAGTGGTTTACCCAACTAAATAATCAAATAGATATGATTCCTACTGCAATATTGAATTTCCTTTATCAAATTATAGAAACATATTTGACAGTGGTAAATCATAGACTATCATATTATTAACTCGATTAACTGTGATATGTGACTAAACACACACAAGCTCATGCAAGCATAAAGGTGCATATGCCCGGTATCTGTAACTGCATGTAAGCTGTCTGCTCCGCTGTCAGACTCCAACAGCAACCTGCGCATGGCATAACAATATGAGGAAAAATACAGCCTGCCTTTCAAACATGACAGAGCAAGCTGGAAGTAGAGAAAATGAAGGATGAGTGTAGTCACATGTGCTTGGGCTGATTGGTGTGTCAGGTATACTATCAAAGAGAAAAAAAATTGCAAAAAATATTTGGGGTGCTGTTGAGTACAAAGCACAATTTTCTTAGCTTGCAGAGTTTTAAAAATGGTTTAGTGAAAAAAATGGTGACGTTCAGAGAGAAGAACATATTCTGAGTAAGGTGAAGGGAGTTAGGAATACATTTTGTTGTGAAAAACAATAAAATGGTAAATCACAAAGCATTTTCCTTGGTGTCTTTGGTGATATGTTTTAACTAACAAAGAAGAGATCAGGTTAACTTTCACTATTGTCCACATTGCAGATGTTACACCAATCACATACCTGTTACTTTTGAGGAACACAAAGTCAAAATATGATCAGTTCCCAAACCTGCAGGCCTGCCAGGACAGGCCGATAAACAGCAAAGAGACTGAGGAGTTTATCCGGCTTTCTCCTTCATTTCTGTGGTAACACTGAACCAATTATTGCCTCATCAACATAGACCTGTGGTCATAGCCAGTAATGGTTTCCCATGGGACTTACAGCTGAATCATCATAAGCATGACCTTTCATCCATGAGCAATCCCAAGATCCCCACTACAGGAGTCGTGACTTTTACTCAAGCCCAGGAGTTTCCTTACTCAGACCTGGGGGACACACTGTGTATATTAATTTATGTTACAGCTAATCTCTAGATCAGTTAGCATATTGAACGTATATCATGTAAGCTTTTTATTATTTGTGCCCTTAAACTTGTTAAACTTGAATTTGTTCAGCCTTTCATAAATTAAACAACCGCTAACATCAATAATGAAATGTTAGCAAAATGTAACCTCTTTTTTAATAGGATCCTTTTTTACATCTGTTATTCTAACTAAAATCTATATAAATATAGGGCATTCATTCTTTGCTATGTGTGACATAATGTTGTTTAAGAGGGAAAACCATTAACAAACATTGTAAGTGTCTATTTAGGAGCATTTAGCAGCTTAACAACTGTAGATGGCCTAAAAAGCAGCACACACAGGTGCTCCCCAGGTCTGAGAGCTGCTCTTGTTCAATATGAGTACCTCTGTGTAATAACTTGTTACCAGGCAACAACAACAATGTCTCCAGTCAGGAAGAAAAGGCCAAAGGACAAGACCCTGTAGTGATACAATCCATTCTCCATTTGGAAATCCATCTCTCTTTGCTATAACAACAAAACATACCATAAAAAGTACTGTGGCATGGGAAGAATCTTGAATGTGAAACCTGACATACAGCAAAATGATGTATATAAGGCAAAACAGGAAAAAATGCACATTGCTGGAATCTGTAAATGTACAGCTCACTTTGGAACTTGCTTAATTTGAAAATTTAATGTACTGGAAAGAGGTTAATAAAAAAGGCATGCACGTACATTAGTATCACTATGGCAACTAATCCTGATACTTACTAAACATGCCTCCAAAAAGAAATATGCATCAAAAAAATTACCTGGGCTGAAACATTTTGCTGGAAATGAGAATCAACTTATAATGGTCCCATTAAATTAAAAATGTATTTAAGATGAATGAACATAACCATTAATTTATAGTGAAGCTCTGAATGTTGATGAATGTAAATGTATATTATCCATAGTAACAGAAACAGAATGACAAAAATAAATATTAACATGATATAATGTGAACACTTTACATCTCTCTTTCCCATACCTTTGTCATAAAAATATATACAATTATACTAGGGAGTTTAAAAGGTTATCAATATGAAAAATAACTTGTACAGGATATTAATGGAATTAATATTGAAGTGTTGACAAGACACATAAACTCTTTCAAAGGCTGCTTTGACTTAATCCCTGTCAGTCCTTCCACCGAGAAGTTAATGATCCTGGCAACAAGATGAATCACTTCACACATTGAGCTGAACAGGGCTGACAAGTGAGCAGACTCCTGACACCTGTGAATGCCAGCAGAAAGAATAATACTCCCACAGCTAGCTACCTGTAGAAGCTCAGTCACATTCACCCACAGAAGAATTATCATCCACACATCAGGCAAAATTCACTTCAATTATTATTCTTGGCCAGAACTGAAGGCTTTTAACTTTTCTGCTAAAAGAAGGTCTTAGATGATTTTAGGTATGGCTCCTATTTTCACAACCAACAGCTACAGCTCATCTTTCAGTGATTGTTGTATTGCATTACAATGTTATTTTTACAAGAAGAACCTTCATTTTGTCTCTGCAACACTTGTACTTTTCACATAATTACAATGACGAATTGGTTCTTGCAGTCTTTAATTCATAGAAAGTAACCATAATTTTTTATCACTAGAGCTACAGCAATGATCCAGTACAGATGTATAGTCACATTAACACCTCTGTAAGTGGTTGGGAAATATGTAAAATGTATTAAAATTTTCATTATTTACTAATAGAATATTTTAAAACCATTGATAAAATTGTTAATATGGTGAAAACACAGAAAAAGTCTATCAGTTTTGTTGTTGGTATACTGTTGTCAGGTCAAATGAAATAATATTTACCTGGAAAATATCAGCCGTAGGTCCTGAAAATGCTCAGATGCATAGTTTTAATATAGTGAGCATATTTATATTTATAACTGTTTTTCAAAATCTTAAAGCATTAATGTTTATTCAGTCATTTGTTGCTGTAAAATGAAACAAACACAATGGAAATCTAAGGAGAATAAAAAAATAGTAATTTATCTAGCAGTGTAAATGCTATATGAATATTATCAGTGTATGTATGCAGTCTTCATGCTGCCAGTTTTTCCCTGAACATATTATATTCAAACTGAGATGGTCAACGTTATCACAAATCTAACATTTACTGATAATGGGGTATGATTTTTACTATACCACTGTTATAAAATACTGAAATACTGTACCATACAACACAAGCTAAACTGTAAAAGTACCATTACGACTCTCATAACAAATTCTGTTATGTCAGATTTAATATGTGTGTGCATATCTGTGTGCATATGTACTTGCATGTGTTTAATTGTGTGTGCATGTGCATTTGCACGTGTACCATGCAAAAATGATAGCTAAGATGATCTTTCTTTCCAGAGTCTCCAGTGACAGATTCCAGTGCAGAGGACAGCTAATATATGAGCAGTGACTGACATTAGCCCAGGGTTGTTTCACTAAAGCCTCTTCTGATCTATCATCTGACCAGCCCATATTGATGGTGAAGCCCAGCTGTTTGAGGGTCACAGAATAATTGATCAAGGTTTAATGTCTGATATTTGTTACTGACGCAACGTCACCGCTCATAACTCTTCATGAAGGTGACAAGTGCATGACGGTAAAAATGGCATCAATAAGTTAGAGGTATGAACATGACCTCTGTGCTCCCGTCCAAGATGGCAGAATCGTGCTGTTTGGCTTGTTGTTTTCTTCCCCCATTCTTTTAGGGGGCAGAGGGCAAAGCTACAGCCATTCACTGACCGTGCTGTAGTGATTTCACCACCATGTCCTCTTAATAAACTAACATTATATACTGCACGCCACTCACGGTGACTGATGAAAAAGGTAAGGTCTGTGTTGACAAGAAATGCTAGGTGCTGTGAAACAAAACTACAGAAAGGCTAAATTGGGAGGGACACAGAAAGAGAGCAGTAAAGAAAGGTAGATGTATATAGAGCCAGACCAGGGCTTAAATAAACGCTCAGCCTCTGCACTGACGCAGTGGCGCTTATTGCTTTCTGATACAGTACATGAGCTTGTCCGACAAATGTCAGACCACCGTGACTGCTGTGTAGAAAGCTCTTTCGGCTAATCTAAGATTTCAGGGGAGGGAAAAACAAACATTTCAAGCAGTATATAGAGGTCACATCACATTGGGAGTAGCACAGGTGCTAGAGAGAGGAATAGGATGAGTTGAGATTTTATCACTATATACTTCTCCTTCCTCGGCCAATATGCAATTACTCACCAAATACCAGCGTGTCAATCATTCACGGCAATCCCTCAGCCCAACACCAGCATGCAGCAAATGAAAAGTTTTTTTTTTTATATCTTTCCCCCATAGAAGCAAAATTGCCTTCGATCCAATTAGCGTATGTGCGGACTGATTTAACAGACCTATTATTTCCTCATCCAAAGATGAGTAAACCCTGCATGCCATTAGAAAAGAAGAAGAAAAAACTCGACTCGCATTAAAGTAACGGATGAAATGCGGTTATCGATGGACACGTTCTCCATCATTTAAATGGCTTTATTTTCATCAAGACGACGGTGGCGTTCTGCGTTCTCGGTCATTAATATGCCGTTCTGTGGCAGGCAGCTGCGTGGTGAGAGCACTCAAGATTCAGTTTGACAGTGCACCTGTGGGGAGAACAGGACGGGGGTCGCTTTTCTCTGTCTCAAACAGGGTCACTTGTTGTCACTTGCCAGCAGGCGGAACATATGGTTTCTTCACCATTGAGAAGACACTTATGCTCCCGGGGTGTATCGTTTTGCGATATTGGTATAATGTATGACAGACCACCATAATAAGGGAATCACTATCAGTTTAATCTGACGACAATGGATGATGCTGTCAAAGTAATGTGAACTGTTTTCTTCCATATGAAAAGGAACCAAATGTCTCTTGGTTATTTCCTCTGTATTTGAGGATGAAAACAGGCCATTGACACATTTAACAAATGGTGGATATTTTACAAACCTATATTCTTCATTCTTAGTTTTGATTTTTCTGCCTAAACTTTCAGCTCATTTCAGTTTACCCTGTAAAGATTTTAGTTAATCAAATGTCCTCAGATGAGTTGCAGACTACAAGCTAAATGAAGAGAACAAGCATCCATGTGAAAATACATTTCTATACTGCAGGAATTACAATCAATAATGGTATTTAGTGTGTATGATTGTGCATTATGTTAGCTCCTGTCTTTCAATGCACAGATTCCTTGATCGACTCCCTGCCTGTAGAAAATGCTATAACATATAGTGAATGGCCGGCTTCATAACTGAGTACTGAACGACTGAATCTGAGAATCACTTGCTTGACCATTCCTCATGAATGTCAGTGGACAATAAATTAAGCTGTGGCAGAAACATCCCTGGGGTAAGTGATGAGATGGGCAGTGGGGAGTCTTGCTGACACTGAGCAGACACAAAGAGGAATGCTAACGTGCTATCGGTATTATCTATTTATGTAAGGGGCCAGCGGCTGGGGTTTAGCTTGAGGGTCAAGGGGAGAGAGCTTGCTGGTGCTAAAGCATAATGCTCATGTGTTCATTTCACCTTGAAAAGCTCATCTCCACTGACTGACTCCCTAATAAATAACTTATAGTATATTTATAGTATTATAGGGATATGTGATGATTGAGAATTGCTTCTTATAATACATAAACTTAAAAAAATCTAAAATTGCTTGGCATAACCTCTAGCAACACAGTATGTTGTCACTTTAGACTTAGTTTGAGTTACAGTTGTGGCAGTAACAGTCAAATTTAGCTGTTACATTCTCTTCTCAGTCATTTATCCTCAGTCAGAAGGTAAAACCATGTTCCTGCCTACTTCAACCAGCATCCCAGGAGTTGTGATCTGAGAGAGGAGGCTTGGTCAGGCTCCAGCAGCCTGGACAGGCCCTGCACCCCCTCTGTTTTCATTAGTACTCTAGTCACAGCGGCGCAGTGGAGTGGAACCTCGCTGCGGCCCACGGGGGCTGCCAGGAGAGTGACGGAGACGAATCGCAGGTGTACCTGAAACAGACCCGCCATAGATTAGCATGTCTGCCAGCAGAGAGAACTCCGCTGCTCCATTTGTTTTCTGCTGATGAGATAATTTTTCTAATTAACCTTAAGAGCATCACTTGATGTCCTGTCGCTGCGTTAAAGGACCGCGAGGAGCTCATCGTCTTCTCTGCTCGGATGTTTACAAAATACCAATGACTGTTTCCCGTTACGGCTCGGGAAGCAAGAGCAGCTGGCGTCATGGAGAACAAACAGAACACGCCACGTTTGTTTATTCCTCAGAAACTTTAACATCTTTGGTCGAGCTTTTCATTGACTTGCATAAATGAAATTTCCCTCCCACATCTTAATTCTTTCAACCTGTTGTAGCCTGGTCTGTGTCTTCTTAATTTCCGTTACTTCTGAAGTCTAGGCAAAAGTGTGGTATGACTGGAAGTGAGCTTGTAATTTAGGCGTTCCCGGTTTGATTCCTCACTGGGCCCTACTGTTTTACCCTTGAACAAAGTAGTCATTTTGATCTGCTACAAATATCCAACTGAATAAATGTATTTCATGTAATAAGTATGAGCTGTGAAAGTTGCATTGGATAAGATAAGACCGAATGTTCAGTTTCTGCTACAAATAATCCCCTTCACTCTTTCAGAAATGTGTCCCTCCTATGTGATCCACAGCACAATGACAATAGCCAGCAGTGGGTATTCAATGTTTGAAGGTAACTTATTGATCTAAAATTATTTGCAGTTCGCCCACAGCCCACTCGACTTTCTACATGTGGCTGACTGTGGGGTTTGGCCATGTTTTTCATGGGGTAGAGTAGACCTGTTTGTTCCATGAAAGAGGTTCATTTGTGAGACTGGTACTGTTTTGAACATGTTGAAAGCTGGGATAAGGAAGCTGTAATGGCCTGCCAGACAGACGTGAAAAGACCTCCACCTTTCATTTCCCCAAGACTTCCCTTTTTCCTCACAAGCAAGACAAAACAGGACTGGTAGATAGATAGCTTGATAAAGACAGTGAGCGAAAGAGAATCGATTTTTGTAGTGAATTTTATTCAAACCATTTATGCATCAAACAATTCAATCAACAACCAAAGAGAGAGAAAACACAGAATGATATTTGGCAGAATGAGATCAACCCCTTCCATAAAAACCTCCAGTATGAGGGAGATAAAAGAAACAAACACCACATTAGTACTGGCAGCTCAAAATTCAGAAAGTAGATGACAGCACTTCCTCCAGGCACTCACACAACCACATTAAATGTCCCATTTATTGTTAAATCTACAAGACTATTGGTCATTTGTCAGCGTTCAAAACAAATGTAGTTCTTGTTTCAATCATCCAATCATCCAGACAGAGTGAGACAGAGACAGTGAGTGAGAGGGAGAGAAAGAGAGAGGGAGAGACACAGAGACAGGAGATAGCAGGCCAAGCCACACATTAGGAATTCATAGCCCTAGACCCCATTTAGCAAGTGCAGTTCTGCAGGAAGGTTGAACATGTGGCCAGGACATGTCTTAGACTATAAATAACCTCTATACATTTTATATCTTCCGTTTAAGGGCATATTTACCAATAAATGCGGCCCTGGGGGTAACAATTTACCCTATCCTCTAAAAAAAAAATAGAGAAAAAATCCAAAAAGGATATTCCAAGATGCTTGGCCAGAGCCCGGAGTGCCTCATGCTTTAGATTAGAAATGTGTAATTCTGCAGCCATCTGGCTGGGGAGAGGGAATCTAAAAGCTGTGCAGATGCCAGCTTCACACCGCTTCTTGGAATGGGCTATTGCTTTCTAAATGGCTTTGGGCTGTGTGTCCTTCATGTATTTGTGAAATAGCATTAGCTACTTTCCCCCCGGCCCGACCCCTTCTCATAAAGTTTAAAAAGTAATCTTGACTCGGAGCAGCCTGCTGTGATAAGGAATCACAACTGGGTCAAGGACTTGGAGTAAGTCATTTGACAGTAATTACAACATTCAGACGCTACAATTCAAGTGGAGTCTACAGTACCATGAGTGTTGAGATAGAATCCATTTCAGCAATGGAAAATCCATTGTTTCACATTCCTTGTGAGTGAATCAATTTTCTTGGTATTTTGCTGCCTTTGTGAATCTGGGTCTGTAATTAAGATTACTGCCTTATCGTCAACCCGTTTGGGGGAAAAGGGAAAAAAAAATCACTGTTGTGAGTGAAAAAGTACAGTATCTCCATTCACTTACTGTACACACTGTCCACAGACTGTACACAGCATGTAGGTATGCAGCCAGATGTACACTGGAATATAATCAGTCTAAAAAATGCTCCTTTTATTAAAAAACAAGCTTTTTCATTCTTATGCTATTTGCAGATCATTGTGCTTTTGTTCACTAACGAATGCTTGTAGTGGTACTAATTAGCACTACAGCCTGTCATGAGTTGAAACAACTATGAAATGATATCAATTAAGCTTAAAATTCATTTTGCTCACTGGTTTTTAAAGTAACTTTTTCAATAGATACTTTCTTAAATTTTGATCACCGAACTGTCTTAAAATGAAAGTAATAAAACCTTAAATGTGGTCTGAATTTGGTGTGAACATGTTGTGAGGACTGGAGAACTTAGGAAATTTAAGTACATATTTCAGATGGATTGGAGTTGTTTACTGTGTTTTCTGTATTCCACAGGAAACTATGGTATATCAGCGCACAATGTTGTAAGTTCTAAGGATCTTAGGTCACTTCCCCCTTTCTCCCTAAGGGAAAAGTCATTTTACTTATTCCACCTTAGTTACTGTCACCCTCTTTTCTCTACATACTATTAAAAAAGATCTGTTGGTACAGGGAAATCTATGGCTAGTGGAATGGAAAGGATGGCATTTTTGAATTCTGTTTTTTGATAGAGAGAGAGAAAGAGAGAGAGAGAGAGAGAGAGAAAGCCCTCAGGCATCTTTTGGTGGTTTATGACCCCAAGATTATTCATTTTTGGAGGTGGATGTACTGCTGGGGGCTGTTTCCGAGAGAGCTTGATTTTCATATTGATGTGCGACGTTGAGCCAACGGTTTATTCCCCTTTCCGATCCCCATATTGGGTCATGCATCACCCCGCCTCTGCGCCTGTCAAGCTTCACTGATAGCGAGTGAGGCGAACAATTCCTCTTTTAATAAATAAACACGTTAGCCGCAACCGGTATTACATTTCGTCTTAATGCTCATAAATACGTTTCATTATTATTGAGATTTCACAGGGTACAGCTCACCCTCTGTGTTTTACTTTTTTTTTTGATTTCATACACAGCGTGATAATGGCTCTTAACAAAATTATAATCGTAACATCAAGCGCTGATTAATAGAACAAGGCTTTTTCATATCTCTGTTCCCTTTACAGTAAACCTTCACATATTTTTCCTATACCAGCACAGGATTTTTTATATTTGTTATGTTTCAATTTGACACAACAATATTTCACATGGCTGTCCTAGATTTTGGCAACATAAGCACCTTCACAAAATACCAACTGTGTGTTTCACAGTTTCACAAGCGGAAATCAGATATCATGAGTTTTTTTTTTGTCCTGAACAGTTATCAGGCACTTCACATATGACATATCTTTCTTAACATGTGAGTTGTAATGTTCACACCTGCAAATAAAAATGGCACTAGTAAGGTAAGTCATTCATGTGTATAGCTGTATATGCATGTGTTAATTTCAGGGTTTACAAGTTTATACAACCTATTTCACATCTGAAATATCCATACATGCTTATTAAAAAAGGATATTTGGCATATTTTGTGAGGGTAAGATGAAGCCTCATCAGAAAGGAAACACCAGGAAGGTCACCAATATTTAAAAAAATAAAAATCAGATATTGAAGTTTGGAGCTTTTAACTTTGTGTTGTCTCAGTCGCAGGCCACTTTGCAGAGGGTACCATTCTGCTCATATGAATCGGTGCTAATGGCAATAATTGCAATGCTCCTCTCACCTAAGAGCCTTTGGCAGGTGAAACAGGGCAGGGAACACTCAGAATAAAAGGGAGACAGTAAGTAAAAGGCATCATTGTCATCATTAACTCAGACACATTGTCCATGGCTGGTGTTGCATCTTTTTTTTTTTTGCAAGAAACTACTCAATTTCTTTTTCTTTGTTTAGCGAAATGTGTGACTCAGATTATAGAGCCCCCACAAAGTGCATCTGTAGCCTAATTACAGCAGCTCTCTGTCCCAGGGTAATGGAAATAATCACTGTAAAGCCATTCTATAATAGAATCACATACACAGTTAGAGACTTGCATCATTCTGAGCCTCCATTGGTTGGCTAAGAAAGGTTTCTGATCCTATTCTGTTAAGCACTCTACATAAATCTTCCTTCACAGGGTAAAAAAAATGCAAATGCAATTTCCTTTGTCATCACTGACATGACAATTTTTGTACAAAAATAGGATGCATCCCCAATTGTTAATAAACGTTCTTTTTACAAGGAAGAAATATAACCTTGCATTCAAGGTCAATAGCACCGCTTAAAAATGTGCCAATGTTTCTGAGCAAATATGCAAATATTGTGAAAGAGTTGTGCTGCAGTGTGTTTCTGCGGTACACTGCCAAAATCACGGTTATGGTCTTGCAGACCGAATCAGAATGATGGGAATATCTTTCAGGCTCCATGTTCCCTCTGTAATCCACGCAGTGGAGAGAAAAACACAGCGGCTGAATTACGGGGAGATGAGCAGCGCGTGTAATACGGCGTGTAAGAGTGCGGAGAGATTATCTGTGAGCAGATGCGATTCCTCGAGGAATATGGGGCGTGCGGCATGAAGCAGCCATATCCTCCGGAGAGGAAGCTCTCTGTGATGACTCGCCTCGTTGTCTGTTTTCACGGCTCCACAGTCTCGGATTTTCGGGGGCTCTGCCACGTTATCGATTTGCCCCGCACTATTTGTGTCACTGGCATGTTGCATATTAGCCATTTAAAGTATGATTTAGTGAAAAGAGTTCTGATAAATTGGCCTCCAGCCTGTAAAACATAAGCATTCCATTCCAACAGACTGCCTTCTGCTTTCCCCTCAAAATTAAATATTTAACATTCTATGTATTTTACTTTGCTGTATTTACTGAATGTAAGTGTCACCTCATTGGAACCAAAGTTGTGTTTGGTCTTTGAGTATTCTAAATGCATTAATTGAATTTCACCTTTGAACATTCATTCTCTGATACATTTGGTTCCTTGTTTATTTTTGCTCATTTCATGTAAGTGTGATCTCAAGAAAAAACAAAATGAGTAACAGCTTGGGGATGGAAGGCTTGTAATTGTTACCATGCATAATGCAGCCTTGATATTTTACAAATGACTAATTCTGAATATACAGCACAAAATATACGGAACAATTTAAATCAGACTTCTTTATCTGCCATTTGTAAATATTTGCCTGCTCTCAAGAAACTTTAGATATCATTAATGAAAATAAAGCATATAAATACACACTATTAAAGTATTGACAGTTTTTGTGCGTGCTTTTTGCAAATACTTCAACATAGCAAAGATATTTACAAAGTGAGCTGATTTAAATTCATTTTGCATGAAGTAGGCCTAAAACAGAGGTGATGGGTAAATCTTTCGCTACCATTATTATCAGTGCCCAAACACACAGTGGAAAACACAGAGTATGCATTTTTTGTTTCCTCTACACATGCACTTATACACTGGCAGTAATATTTCATATCTAATTAGGGAAGGTAGATTATAAGGTAATATTACAGAACAGCAAGTGATAAGATGATGAGCAATTTCTCTATGGAAGAATAGACTGTTTCAAGACAGTAAATATAGGGCTTTATTGAACCACAGCGTGTCAGCGTTTTTGGAAAACTGGTAAAAATAATTGTGTCATCCTTTACAAAGCAGTGTTGAGGTGACAGCACCCAAAGAAGCTTCATTACTCTGCTTTTTATTGGGGTGAGACGACAGGATGTTCTCCGTGTGATAAATAATGTCTTTCACTGGGGAAGCTGCTGTAAAACACACAATGGCCTAGTGTTCCACCACATGTAGATGGATCATTGAAACCAAAATCAATTCAACAGACGAATTAAAGCTTTGACTGACTGGTAACTCTAATGGTTTTTATTGGACCGTCATCAATACTGTCATTGATCCTATGAACTTAAAACCATGCATCTGAGACCCAAACAAATTACAGAACAAACTGAGGATATGCTTCAGAGGAGAAATATGAAAATGAGATCCATGAAAATTAAAAGAGATACAAAACAGTACAAAAAAAAAAAACAACAACAAGCAATGAGAATCATTTCCAAGACGAACTGAATTTTAATGTTGAATAGGTAAATGAAATGAAACAAATGAACAAAATCAAAAACAGTAGCAGCAGCAACAAAATGTCTAGAGATCCCAATGAAAAACTTGTTTGCAGTATAAGGTTACTAAACAGTTGTCATTTCACACAGACATCTTAGTGCAACTGGAAATTACTATGAGGTTTCTGGAACATTGTATGACAGTTATCCAGTCTAGAGAAACTTACAGAGCACACCTCTTTTTGTTTTAAATGCAATCCATTTATACAGCTGGACACTGCCATAAGTCTCTTAGTACTTCAAAGCCCAGGGAAAGGGTTTGGACTCCCAAAGAACTCTCCAAGTCAGGGGTGTTTCCCTGAGTGGATTTGGAAATTGTGGCATGTGTAACTAAACACTATCCCAGTTTTGTTTTCTAACTGGACCACCCGAATGTGGCTAAAGTAAAGTAACACAAGATGAGGTGTGTATCATTGCAGGTCACCTCAGTGTAACCAGTAATAACATGGAGAAGTCATCATTAGCAAGATACATTGCAAAAGAAAAATTAAGTCATATTTTCATTGTGGATTGACATAATGCTATAATGTAAACGTTCCTCAAACTTTCCAAAAATTGCTCCAAACTAAGTCTGTAAAGGTCACAGGAAAGCATTCCAAGTATATAATGATCAAGGAACACAAAGGAAACAAAATTTACATCCTGGGAGCATTCACCCTTACGTTGTGAGAATGTTCAGCAACTAAAAGTTGTTAGCTGGGTATCTCTGATCCAGGCAGCCGTTCATTATTATCTTAACTATGTAGCCAATGCTAGAGAACAAGCCAGATGACTGCCATGCTATAAGCTGTCCAGGAAAAGCAATATTACACAATTACAATGATATAACAACAATAAGCATAACAACTATCACACTGAGAACAGAATAAGAGCAGAGTGCCAGGTTACAATTTTTTACTACAACTATGAAGCAAAAATGGACAAGTTTATGGTTGCTTTGTTGTAATAATGCTTTATTTTTCGATAATATATTCATTCTGTTGTTGTTTTGTGAATAAATACTGCATTATGGGAAAGCTATGAAATTTCAAAGAAGCAATAGTTAGAGGGAAGAGCTCTTCATTTCAACTAATTACAGCTGGCTAAGCCTGAAAATGTATGCATGGATTCTCTAAAAATCAGACAGTAAATGGCAGCTACCACCTGTAATATCATCGTATAATGCTTAATTGCCATCTTGATTATCTTTGGCTTCTCAGGAGAGTTGTAAACAGGTTTTATTGGTTCGAAACATGGCCGTTTGACAATATAAAGGAACACTTCATTAGACTGGGTTTCTCTGGGAATGACACAGAGGCTAAATGAAAAGGGAACCATGGGAACGTGATTAGATGTTATTAAGGCAAAGGACCACTCCAGAGACTGAAGCCTTTAAATAGTGCATTAAGTTGCAAACTAATTTCCCATGCACAATTGAACACTCTCCCAGGAGAAAGAACAGTTTTGAGATCTGCAGATATGTCCTAGAGAAGTCTGTTAGTAAAACACAAAGATGCTGAGAGTCTTTTGTGCTTATTTTTAAACACAGAAATTCCAAAGGAAGGTAAACCACTTCATCTGTTCATGTCTTTTGGTTGAGTAGGTGGCATGGAAGGTCAAACAGTCTGCATCTGGATAAAAGGTTGTCTGTGCTCTCAATGCCCTGAATGTGTAAGGCAGGCACTTTGTACTAACCTTAACTACACGCAAGGCAGTTGTACATGCAAGGTACACCCCCACCCTCAGCTATGTTTTCTAGTTGCCATTGGCTCGTTATCAGTTGACATGTACAAGGATATGTTGTGTGATCATGAGAACAGAGGAAAATGATCAAGCACATTATGTGCTGTGGATGGCAATCTCAAATCCATGCAGCTCCACTCTCATGGCTTATCTCTGGCTAATAAATAGAAATGCTATTGCACTGGTGTTATAACTTATTTACATTTATAATTATGAGCATATTGTGCAATTTGGCATCAGTACTCTTCTATAGACAACTGTTTTAAGTACTGGTAATTGGATCAGCACATTCTTCATGCTAAATGATTTTTCTGCATAGGCGTAGCTTGATCCTCATCCAGAAAACGGGTGTGGAGTGCTTTGTGCCCAGACTGTACTGTCTCCAAAATTCATTTACAGAGACACATCTTCTTGGCAGACAGCTGGCAAACAAACTAAACTGATTTGCTTGAGCATCACTGCCGCCGAAGGCGAGGTCAGCCCCTGACCTGTGTTACCACAGCTCTAACACAGTGCTGTGCTGCGATCAATGATAAGAGCCAGTGTCATTTCATTACAGCGTCAAATATTTGCATATTAAGTGACGGACACATGCAGGATTGTTACAATGCAGAGCATAAAAAATGCAGTGAGTGTGTTGAAGTCAGCTGTAACAGACAAAATGTCTTATCCCAAGTGAACACCATACACCATGTCTACTCAGACTGTTTGTCTCGATCAGACTGTAAGAATCAAGAAAATGTGGATTTTTGTGGCCTCTTCCACTAAACACCTACTGCAGTATTGGATGTTCTAAACAGTAAGCTAAACTCAATGTTTTATTATTTATATCCATATTTTTATATGGACTTTATGCCAATGTAACTTTCTGAGGGAGATAACCCCCATGGCAGTCTTCTGTCAAATTGTATGAGCTGTTTGAAAAACAGCAGGGTAAACAGCAGATGAGTACATTTTGGCCAGAACTGAGCTGGTTAACTTTGGTCTGTTTCGTTGTTTATGACAGTAAAAGTCAGACAGTAGGTTCAAGAATACAGTGAAGCATCATGTGTTTAGTTTCTTCTTATAAAAACAAAGTGTTCTGTACTGTAGGTGACTGTATATAATAACATTGGTTTAAATTAGCAGGTGTATATATTGAATCAATTGACTATAATATACTCAAAAAGACAGACTTGCAGAGGTAAACATGTTTATCACTCCTAGCATCCAAGCTTAGCATCACTGCTTGCTAGTTAACTAATTTAACTAAGTAAGGAACACTAATAAACTAATAGAAGTACAACTACAGAAAACTGAGGATTTCAGGAGTACTAACATACATGCTATTTGTTTATTTACACTAAAATGTATTCTACTGGATTTGTATTTTGAGTTTCTCTGGGGAATTTCCATTTCAAAGGGTTCATTCTTCATTGTGTGGCCATGGCTGACAACGCTGAAGATTAGAGATTTGAAAATAGCTGAATTCTTAAAGCAGTGAAGGAGACAACTACAGAGCTTAGTTTGAGCAAAATGCAACATTAAAAACATTTCTGTAAAGTTCAGGAAACTCTCTTACAGTCAATGGATGATAATTGCTCAGTTTTGTACTCTGCATAATATTGGAGGTACAGAAATGTGAAGTTTGGATGGCTTTGTGATAGCGCAGAACCGTTTGATGGTCCTGAATACAGAACTGTTCCAGAATATCTAATTATAAAGCTGCAAAACAAACTTTGTGAGGACTCTTTTATCATTAGTATATCAATGACCAAGTCTGGACAACTCTCATGAAGGAAGGTATCTCTGATGCAACTTTGTGCTTTCTCCATGGAAAGCAAGCCAATCAAATCAGTTTTCTGTGTCCTGCATTGCAGTCTGACCACAAGGTGTTACCTACCTCAAGAAAATGAACCACAGAATGATTCACCTGCAGAAATAAATGTATAAATAATGCTTAATATGATGCTGTGTTAAAATTTTTGTGAAATACTTAATGAAACACGAATCCTAGCTTTGCTGTGAGATGAGTGTTATTGGGTGTAATTAAGGAGGACATTGCCCTTAGCTCTCCGTATCGACAAAGTGAACATCTGACAGAGGTCTTAATTAAGTGAGCACATACAGGTTCGCTTTCAGAATTTGGCTTGTGGCCCACAGTAATTAACTTCACAACCAGTTTATCACTCAAGCTTCAGACGCATGAAAATAACTCTAAAAAGTGTTTTCTGCAGAGAGAATGACGTATGCTGAGGACAAATTAAACATGCAGTCTGTGATTAAAAAATATACTTTGGGATTTATTACAGAGAAAATATGTTTTTTAGTAAATAGGATCTGTAAATAGGATAAAACAAAATTCATATATGAGGGGAAAATGCAGACAATTGCTTGACAATTTGAACGAATTGTGTATTGCTGTGTAACTAATGAGTTTCAGTGGATTTGTACAGGCATTTTGCCTGAACATTATTGTACAGCTTTTCTTCTGACCTTTGTCAAGACAGCTTGACAAACATAAATTAAGACAAGACACTGATTAAAACATAAAGATCATCCTCTAGAGATGTAAAGATGAAGAAACATTTTGCAAGAATGAATGTATAATTACAAACAATCCGTGTTTTGGAATAGTACTTGATTAGATGGTGTCATCAATAGATTTCAGTCATTCAAACTTTACTGTACAGCAGACTTGTTAATTTAAGTTTGAATTGGTTCCATGAAGCTGAACTGAAACTGCAGTTTAACATTGCTTTAAGAGTTCAGCAAAGGACAGATTCAAATGTATTGAGTGTCGGACAGATATTAAAGCCTCCTATCAGCTAATTTAGCTGGACTTTAGGAGCAGGAAAACCTCAGGGCCATGGCTCAGCCATGTTCCTGTGCGATTTAATCAACGTTCTCTTTACAAAAAAAAAAGGAATAAGGAGGCAGGAATCGTTCATCAAGAGCCATCTTCCTCCCAGGCCCATCGATGATGGGCACTATATAACTGCAGCTGCTAAATAGTACTAATTCTCCAGGATGAAATACAGAGGAGGTTCGGCCATGGTGAGTCGTTTACGGACTCCGTATCACGGCCATATTTCAAGGCCGTGCTCCGGCTTCTCCCCATTAAACTCCATTTGATACATTAAAGGGGCAGTTTATGGCCAGCTCCAACCTCCTACAGGTCTACACACTGACAAGCTATGTGATATAAGGAGCTCTGATTGATAGTGGCAGAAAAGGAGAAGCAGGGAGGCGAACGGGGGCTGAAAGAGGTAAGCATTTATTAAACTTCTGCGAGCTCTGCAAAAAAAAAAGAGTAAAAACCAGCAAGTCTTCACTTTGAGTTAGAGCATTCCATCTGACTCCCAGTCCTGTTTTCTGCTCCCAGTAGACAACAGAAAGACAATGTACATCAAAGATACAAGCTGAACAAATCATTACAAAGAGGATAATGCGTCCATTAGCTCTACCTGGAATATAAATGTGGATGACAACAATCAGTCAGTAAAATCATCTACATGTACCTCTGTCACAGCACATTTTTAAAACGGCGTTGGCAGACTGCTATACGTATTCAAGCTGGAAGGAAAATGAAAGGTATCGGTGTGTTGGTCCTGCACAGGACCTGCATTGTTTCCATATAAAATGTATTTGTAATAAATCTCATAGAATGATCTGCTTCCTCCAATCAACAAACTTAGCTAAGATATGGAATAGCTACATTCTGCTCATCATCACATTGATTTGATAAATAAGAGAATGAAACTATGGGATGGACACAGAACCTTTTATCAGGGAGCTGTAGTGACAGCTGGAAGAATCATGGATGCCTTGAACTTTTCCTGGGTGTGGTTCTATTTGTTTCATTGTCAAAAACCAAAATAATACTAGAGATACTGGTCATTACTGAAAGATCCAGCGTTACTTTTCATGCAGTTTACAAACAATCAAATTGTCACAGTTAAACATTTGTATATTATTGGACTGAGAGTACAAAAACATGTTTTTCCACAAGGACTTTCAAGTGGATTTCTTTTTTAAGTATAATGAAACAAAGAGTTGGTAAAAAGAAAAGCTGATTGCATCTCTGATTGGATAAGAACCCACAGGATGCAGTTCAGAGTGGCTACCATAGGTGCTTGGTATAAATCTTAAAACAATTTCCATTTTTTGGCTGGGATGACCATTGAAGGTCATTACCCAAGCTGTCCTCAAAGAATTCAAAGGAGCACTTTATCATTTGTATTTGCTGCTTTGCTGTGCCTAGCTAATGTACAAAAATAAAACTCAGAAAGACAAAGGCAAGCAGGGCAATATGTTATGAAAAATGGTAAAATGTATACACTTTTCAGACTCTAACTGAATCAGAATATCTATGCTGAATTTGGTGTCATGATGCAGTATTTTTATTAAGTTCACAGAAATTCATGTACGTGATTATTGTATACGATATTGTATGTGACTGGTTTCTCTGGCAAACTTCACTGCAGCTGAAGGAGTTATCAGCTCAATGACAAATGTTCTGTCTCTTCGTAACGGGATAATGCCCAGCATGGACCTTTTGTGATGCAGGTGGGGTGCAGCAAACCACATGACATGAGAGGAGAGAAGTTAAAACACACAGGCATGATTTTAAAATGTATGTCATTTACTGGCAGATTAGGGCAAACGGAAAACGGCAATACTTCAGGCTTCATTGCTTTTCTTGGGAATCCTGGGGTATTGATTTATATCGTAATTCAGCTCACATGGGACTCAAAAAAGTAATATTTCACAACAAGTACTGGTCTTCTGTGAGCTATGATGAGACCTATACAGCTGAAATCCTGTGCAACAGATCAACTGAAACATGACTTAGATACATCAACAGGACACATTTATATCTATTCTCATCAAACACAGATTGTGTCAGGATCTATGTGTGAAGTGGCATTAAACAGAAAGTCTGATGTAGAATTTGAAGATCTGTCATATGACATTTATGTCACATTTGATCAATTTACCCTATGAGTAGATTTAATGTACATGTATGTGGAAATTAAAATGATGCAATTTGCTTAATTTGCAAGACATGCACACAGGCATAATACTGCAATAAATCACATTTTTTGGCATGTATTCTTCATGTTGCAGTTATTCTCAAAGTTCCATGCTCATAGATACCGCTGTAGCCTCCATCATTATATGACATAAAAACACGGACGCAAACATACTAACTGTGGAGAGAGAAAGAACGTGTAGCACCCCTGATATTAAAAGCTAAAGCGCCGCCTACTGGATATTCTGGGTACTTGTAATTACTGTTGCTTCTTTAATGGCCACAATCTGGACTAGAGAAAAGGCACTGTGTAGTTATGATCATATAATTGCTGCCAGAGAAAATTAATAAAGTTGTGAGAATACAGTTAAAAATGGGAGTAATTCCAAATAATGAAAATGAGCAGTAAAGCTTTACTTTTGTATGAGCAAATTCAATATGGACATATTGACTAATAATAGAATCGTTGACAAAATTTCAACTTGCAGAATGATCAACTGTACTATATATAGTTCTTCTGCTCTGCTGCGTTGTGTCTTTAAAAGTAAAAACACAAAGACTAAAAAATAAAAAAATTCAGTTCAAATGCAATTACTGAAAACTACAAAAAATTACTAAAAAAGTAAAATACATCATAAAATACAGGGTTATTGTGGCATAGGCAGCAGTGAAGCATAATGTTACTAAACAGGGATGATATTTCTGAGGTTGCTGGTTTGATTCCTTGGTAGGACACTGCAATTTTACCCTGAATTTCTTTGAAATGTCCAGCTTCAAAAATGGATAATTCATAGTATTATAGTATTTAAATATTCTATATTTTGGTTTAAGAATGGTGTTATTTTCAGACAGGTCTGTCTGTCTTTCTCTGTCTGGCATGGACTGCGAAGGACATTCCCTTATTATACTCTCTTTGGTCCAAAGCTGATCGCTGTCTAATGTCTGGTGGAGGTGTGTTTCTTTGTAAGTCTGACCTATTTATTCGCAATAGATGTTGATGTGCCCTGAGGACAGAGCTGAACAGAGAGAAAATAAAAGAAACATTAATGGATTTATAGAACGTTTTTCATGTCTTGTTGTCTTGGCAATATTTTTAATTACTTTCTCTGACATAATGTTTTTTCTAAACTTTTTTTGAAGTGAAAATCAACCTACTGCAAATGGAGCTGATGCTTGATTTCAGAGCAGTTACTTTGTCTGGTGAACATACAACCCCATACAACAAAAGCTACATAATAAACGTATTACAGAAAGCAATGCAGTTTCAGTGGGCAGATGTCAATGTTAGCATCCAATGCATATGAGTCACATTATTATTCCCAGACAAAAGGAAGGACAGTCAAAGAGAGAGGCAGGTAAACCTCTACATTATGAGCTAATTTAATGGTTCTAAACCAAGTCAAATAGAACATAATACCCTGAATAAGTTCTGACATGTTCATTTAAATACTATACCGCATCAATTTCACACAAGAATTTAACAGTTAAGTGGCTGCAATGGCAAAACTCCAAAACTACAAATAAAATGAATTTCTCCCTTGCACTGATATCACCTTGGTTTCCAAATAAATGATGCACCATTCCATATATTTTTTATCAGTCTTTTATGTCAGTCCATCACAAGTTTGAAACTTAAAATGGAGCCCTATGTCTCTTAGTTCATTAAGAATATCAAAAGAAGAGATAAGCAGCCATTTTCCATCCATAAAGAACTTCAACAGCTTCAGGGTTCACTCTGATTTCTTGACCATTTTATGGGAATATCTTCAAACAGACAAAAGACCTATGCAGCACTGCGTTATGTGATCCCTGCCTCGAGTGGAGACTGACCCATAAATCTGCTCTATTACTGCACTCAGAAGTGGGCGAAATGTAGAGGTTTATAGTGCCTAGACTGTGGGTTCCTGTTCAACTTGATCAAAATGATATATTCATGCTGTAAATCACTCATAATTTGCCATTAAAAGCCACTGGGGCATTTCTTATCTCTTGGTAGGAAAAACATATTTTAGAAGATGTGAGCAGTGAGGTGGAAATCTAATATCTAAGACAACTGTAAAATATTTTTAATATGACCAAGAAGTGGTAAAATGCCACTCTTAATAGCCTGGTATTGAGGCCTACCTAACTGATGAACAATAGAAGGCTTTGCTGTCTCTTCCTGTGGGCAGAAACAGTTTGGAATAGCCTGTTGCACACAATGGCCATCTGTATGAAAATTAGATAGATGCTATTGAAACAGTGCACAGGATCAACACATTTTTAGTTTAATGTCTTCAAATGAGAGGTGGTGATTTGTCTGTAGAATATATGGTCTTTTGCTCAGTCTAATTGTATTGCTTATTTATTTGATTTTATGATACTTGTACAATTATAAGCATGTTGATTCAGCTCTGTGGTTTCATATTTTTAGGGTAGTGGTTGCAGGAACCTGACTTATAACCAGAGGATTGAAGGTTTAACTCCAAGTGATGAAGTACCATTTCACCCTGATTATGGGACTTAACCTGAATAACTTCTAACAGTCTGTATGATTGGGTAATGGTTAAAATTTTGAAGTTTACAGTTCAAAGGCTGAGTTGTTTGTCCAGGATTTCTGTCCACATTTCACATTCATAACCTTTTCTGTCACAGAAACTGAGGGTTGTTATTTTTGAGGTAAGAACTATCACCAGTATAATGCACATATGTTCTAAAAAACAGATTTAAAACACCTTTTAATAAATCTTTAATAAAATCTTTAAATATACATTTAAACCATAGGTGTCTGTGATAATAATTAGATGGGTGAATGGGTTCCCATTTCCATGCCCGACAAGATTTCACAAGTAATGATATTTAAACACATGCTCTATCTATGCGTTCACATAAATAATACTGTGTGTTTCCTTGGCTTACATCAAAAGTGGAAATGCTGTGAAATGTTATCATTTATATGCACACAAACAAAAAACAAAGACTACAAACTGATCCTTATGGAGGTTTCAACACAAAATAGTCTCTGAGAAGCACAGGATAAACATATATTTTATGCTGAACTACCTCAAAGTTCAAGGAAAGCAGTCATGTGGAATGTTCTGATTTATTGTCCTTTTTTGTGTAGTCAGCAACAATCCATAAGTTACAGCAGTGACCCTCATCGCTGCCTGATACCTAAAACATCCTTTCTCTGCCTCTCCTTTTGAAAGTAAATCATGAGAATTACATCCCATATAATATGCATTATATGAAATTAATTTGAATTGCATATGACAGTGAGATACAAGAGTGTATATCAGTTTACAACAAGACAGGCCTGCATATTTCTTTGTTCACATACCTTAAGATACATGAGTATAACTTATCGTATTAAAGATAAAGAAACTCTAATGTTAATGTTCAGAGAAATAGCCTGATTTATCATGTTCTGTGCTTCTCTGCAGAACGGTTTTGCTACTGATCAATGAAAATATGCAAATGCATGTATAACCCAAACAGAGTAGATGACTGACCTGTGGTAATTCAGAAATTAAGAGCAAAGTTGGAGCAAGACTCAGAATACACTGTGGCTCTCTGGGAATTCAGTTTGAGACCTCTGCTCCACAACCTCTGGTCTGGCAATTCAAATCCCATCAGCATCGTTATGCAACGTTTCGCCTGTTGAGCTCATATCCCACAGCTGGTCTCCCGGCCCAAGTGAGGATCAGGTGAAATATTTCAGTCTTTGATAATGAATCATAATTCATCTGACTGTGTATGATGAATATATTACGATTTACACAAGTTAAATCAAGTTACACTGGGAGGGGTGACTGTTTCCTCCTGAAATCTGTGATGCCTTAAGGACAGTGCAGATTCCAGGAGGAGGGCAGAGGCATCAGACAGTGGCAGCATTAGCCGTGGGCATGCGTACCTGAGGTCAAAAGGAAGCTAGTCTGTTCTGTTGCTCTTTTCCAGATATAAAAGCTCTTTTGGCAGAGAGTGTATTTCTTTTGGGACTGAACTATTTTGTTGTATTTATGTTTGTCAGTTCTTCTCTGGGGTTATTTAATTCTTGTAAAGTGTGGGGTTTTTATTTTGTGATTTATCCCTTCGGAGAAGGCAAAACACATTAGGTTTTGGCCAAAGACGATGACAAATATGCCAATAGATCAGAACCCAAGAATAGCTTTTTCTGTGCCAAACAAAAACATTTGTTAGGCAGCATCAAAAATACCAGTTTATAAAGTTCAGATCCACAAATTGAACTAGATGTTAATAATTAAATTAAAAGACTGAACTTTGTCTCTTGGCTCGTTATACACTGAAGAGGAGCAGATAACACCGATGAGGTGTGCTGTAGGACTGAGGGTCACAGAATTACGATCCGCTTTCATGGATGAACAGGCTGCCGTTTTGCATTGCAATGAATAAAATACACCTGCAATCATTACAGTGCTCATATCTTAGCAGGAAAACAGGTATTGTGTGATATTTATCCTACTTCAGTAATAAACATTGAGCTCTACTAACAGATAATATGAGTGACTGAAAACTATGCAATTTCTTCTGAATACAAACTACTGCTTATTTGACTGCTTGTGACACCCCATTTAAGTAGATGACAACAATGCAAAAGAACAGATAAATGGCAGAAATATTTCAACATCTACAATCTACAAACAATAAGCCATTTCATCCATAATCATGTGCAGGACCCATCCAAAGCTGGCAAAAGATAATGGTTTTATTCCGGATGACAACAGATGGTTGGAGAAAGTAATTTACATTGTACTTTAGACATTTAGCTGAAGCTCTTGTTCAGAGTGCCTTGCACAGATGGAACCAATTTGTGTGAACTGTGGTGCGGATGGTCAAGGGTACAGTGACAACGTCCTATCTGGGTTCTGAACCTATATGGTGTAAGCCAATAATTACACAGCTTAGTTGTACTACTTAGTTCTGAAATGGAGTGAAATGATAACAAAGGACAGGAACTAAGATCCTGTCTGTTTGCAATAGCTGCCATAGGAGAGTAACAGCCAAATTTTCAGAACTCAGACGCTTCTTGTCTGAGTGCTGTGGGACAGAAAGCGGCTCACTGGATACAAAGGAGCTGATGAAGCAGGTCAAAAGGGAACATCTCTATGAAAATAACGAGAGATAAGAGTCTTTTCTAACAATAAGAGCTCTGGATCAGTTCCTTCTGTCTCATTCGCTCCACAGACATGATTAACATATTCTCTTCTAAGCGTGTCTAACCTGTTCAGAACTGCTCTGATTGTGGGCACCAGAGTTTCACTGGATTTCACTGTGGACTTGGGGATTGTCATTATGCA
Organism: Albula goreensis; assembly: GCA_022829145.1. Lineage (NCBI taxonomy): Eukaryota > Metazoa > Chordata > Actinopteri > Albuliformes > Albulidae > Albula > Albula goreensis. The sequence continues at coordinate 10,804,113 of CM040745.1, read as the reverse complement.
CAGAGGCAAAGCCTTCTACATGCAGTACAAAGGGACGAATCTCTGCTCTTAGTGTAAGTAGAGCAGAAGCACTCCTTAATTGTCCCTCTTGTTGTTTCTATATAGTGAAATACTATGGGTAACAAGGTAGATTTTAAAAGTATGAAAGGTAGCCTGAGTGAAGTCGTATCAGGAAGAAAAGTATCTCCTAAGCTTTCCAGAAACGGGGGGGGGGGTTATGAATAAGTGTGACACTCACATGACATCAGCATGTTCATTGGGATGCTTTTAAAAATTGAGAAACTTACTTTTGATTATCTCATGCTGAGTCATCCTGCTTATTGCTGGAATGGTGTCACGCCACTCAGGTTCTGCTTAAGCCTGTCATGTTGCCGTTGCTGTGCAGGTGCAATAGACTCATCAGGCAGTGTGGCTACATGGTACTCTCCATCGAAAAACAGTCTCCAGAGGATGTACTGGAAGCAAAGCGGATATGTGCTCACATTAGCTTTTGGCTGAAACTCTCTTCAACCTGGTTTTCCCATTTGAATTGCAGAGTTTATAATTGTTGAGTTTCTAAACAGGGACGTAAACTTACCAGGGTCCACAATCACTCTCTCCACATGAACATTTATATTTTTGTCATAAACCTTTTCAATGTAAACAAGCCAAGTTACTCACATGCACCTCAGAGTTTAAAATTTTACTGGACAATTTAAATGGGGGCCCCACCAGCTGGAGTTAATACTAGTATGACATTTTCCCAATTTTTCCAGTGCTTCCATGCCATTCTTAAATGATTGTTATGAGAGCTTAAAAAACCAACACGGCACCAGTATGTTACATGAGCCAAATCTGATCACAGGCACTCACAGGCTAAGCCAGAAGCCCTTCCCCTCACAGTTCTTCTGAAAGGATCCATGTGTATGTTTATGCTGAAAGTTTGGTCTGGTCAGCAAGCATAAAGCATTGGAGAAAATCTACTCTCCTCAGAAGTCATACACATGTACTGATTGTTGAGTACTGAGGCTTCAACCTGACGATTTCCTATCCCTGGGCATCTACCACAAAGGAAGTAGAGCCAGATATGCATGAGGAGTAGGGTTTGGGGTGTGGGGCACCAGTGTTGAGAGGCAGCCTGTGGTATGTTGACTAAGGTACATGTCTGGGAAGTGTGAGGTTGGTGGTTAAAGTCCAGCCACAGAACACCACTGCTGTTGGGCCCTTGAGCGAGGCCCTTAACCCCACATTGCTCCCAGGGGGGATTGGCCCCTGGTTAGCACAATCAACTGTAAGTCAACTTGGATAAAGGTGTCAGCTAAATGACTGTAATATATAATAAAAATGACCATCCATATTCTCAGGTGAATAGGATGCATTTATATGGGCCTAAATAAACACCTGAATGGATTCATATGGAAATATTGAGAAAGAAACAAACAAAAGAATTAAACTAATGCCTTTCAAAACAGTATGGCCAGTTTGTGTCTTTCTACCCTCATGAGGAACAGATAAAATGAGTGTTTTCAGATGGTCTCTAACCCTCCTTCTCCTCCATGAGAATAAGCACCTAGGGCACCAGGCTCTTTATCTTCTGGATGTGGAACTAATTTTATGTCACATAGCCATTGAGACAGGATGAAAAACTGTTCCACTGGCTTGTTTCCAAAGCTTAAATCATTTGCTCTTTCAAGACCACACAGGCACCACAGCCTTTTCCAGTGTTAACATATCAGAGAAGGCTACATCACTACATTCAAAAAGCGTGATATTATCTTCCCACAATAAACACTTCTCCTAATATACTTGCACAGTAAAAATCCCAACAACAATGTTAATAATGATAAACAATTTAACTCTTCATAGAAAAGACACCTGAAAGTCCACGTTACTCATATTTTACTATTAACGGATACCACTGACTTGAAGCATTGAGAGCCAGACAGAGAACTTTTTTTCCCAAATGGATATTATAAAATATACAGAGGAAATCGTATTTCCATTTCTGAGTCACAAACTATCACACTGTGAATGATGTTACCGTAGGTTTGGCTTGAGGAGGACATTTTCAACATTAACCTGTTCATTTTGGGCAAACGTAATCTTCACCAAGCTGCACACATAAAGTGCATTCATCATTTCCAAAACACACAAACAAATTAATCTTAGTAAAGTCCAAGACATAGTGAACACTATGTTTCAGACCAGACATGTTTCAGACCATCTGAGCATCAAGGACTAAAACCTCTAACATGTTGTTAAAAACAACTTTTCCGTCCACCTCTGCACTGCAGTCTGGGTGGCGGAGAAAGTCCATCACGCCTTTCTTCAGGTCAGGGGGTGCAGTTTTACTGAAATCCAATACCTGTGTCAGAAAATCGAGCAAAAGCTCCCCTCTTTCATCCCCCTCTTTGAAGCACTCTGTGATGTCCAATTGGGATGGCAGTTGGTAGTTTTTGTATTTGATTCCCTTGGCATCAAGAAAGCTCTTTATGTCCCCAGTGGTCACACTTTGGCTTATGTCATTTTGGCACAGCTGTTTCCTGTACTTCTTCAGCAAATTTCCCCATTCGTTTTTATCTGCACAGATCATGTCAACAATCAGCACAATGCCATTAAAGGACATAACGTTATTCACTTTAATATTTTAAGGCCTTTATGAACATCTGTGTTTCAAAACATAGACACAATGCACTGGAAGGTGCAAAAGTACCTGAGGTACTGGAACATGCATATTAAGTACACTTGTAAAAAATGAGGAGTGTTACCCGCAACAAGTATGATCATAAGTTTCCCATTCTTGTTCAGGAGACTCCAGAAGAATGACACAGTTGCGTCAGGATCAGCGACATAGTACAGCATCTGAAAATATATTATTTCAAAAATTCAAGGTTATTTGATTGCCAACTGGGCATAACAAAATACAAGGAAATACTTCTGGACTGGTTATTTGCCTTGTTACTGTTGTTATACATATAGTATCACACTATGACTAATGAAATCACCATAACATGGCCACAGATACTGTTTCAGTACCTGAATCATGTGGATGAAGTCCATCTTTTTTGTGCTCTTTTTCCCTCTCCAGTAGTTTTCAAATTCAGATGCAGTCATCTTATTCCAGTTGAAGTTAACATGCTCAAGGTTTGGGGACTTTGACACTAATGCTGAGGAAGATGAAGACATGTTTTAAAAACAAATAACAGCAATATCAAGAATACTAAAGCTGCAGAGGATGACGACATGTTTTAATACAAAAAACAGTCATATCAAGAACATGCTGAAAGCAGACAATCTCTGACTGCTTTAAAAATGTTTAAATAATAATTGGCAGCACTTTACAGTATTTTAGGGTTAACATATTAAGTGGTGAACATACTGTGAATGGCTCACTACTTAACTATAGCAAATAGGGGTGATATTATGTTATATATCTATACCTAATGACAATAAAACCCATTAAAAAAATCAGAGATATACTGTATAAATTGAAGTTTTAGTAAGATAGCCAACAAGCAAAATGTATGAAAACAAGTAAACTAGCAAGGAAACTAACAAGCCACTGATCAGTTTTTTTTTGCATTTAGTTGTTTTTTTTCTTTTCTATATTAAATTTCATTAATCAAAAAGTGGCCTGTCGCCCATTGCTCTGCACCTTTTGGTCAACAGCAAATTAGACCAAGCTGTTGAAAAGTTTCATGCTTAGCGCTTGGTGGTGGAGAAATGACACATTGTTTCACAGCATGTGCATTTGGTTTTACTGAAACCATTCACCTATTTGGCATATAAAACAGTCAACAGCATGGATCTTGCTGCAAAACAAAATACAACTTGAGTCATCTGGGTACATTTGAGACTGAAGGCCAATGAAACTGGAGAACCTGAAAGTGTGAGGAGGATATTTAAAATACATACTGAGGGTGAATCATCTGAGTAAGAAGCACACTAAAAGTGTACATGGTAATAAACATGATGAATCATTATAGTCTATTGAATTGTTTAAGCAGTTAGTAAAGAAGGTATTCTTTGAGGTGAGGTCACTGTACCCTTGTAGTTAAGCGTCATTTCTTCACTGGGTTCCACTACCTCGTTGTCGATGTTCACACCTGGGTGTTTCAGGCACAGCTGAGACATGATCTCCAGGTCTATCTCACCTATGAGTGAAATTATTACATAAAATAAAACATAATAATGTACTTTGCATGCAAATGTTATAGAAAAGCATTAAACATGACTTGTTTACTTTGTTACCTTTGTACTGCATATACAATGTCTTACCTGCACCACTCCCCACTCCCAGGATGTTGAGATTGGACTTCCCTTGCCCTATGCTTCAGAAAAAAATTACCTGTGTTAACAAAGGAAGATTTTCGTAACTGAAACACAAATGTAGTAAATCAGGTTCAAACTCTCGGTAAGTCAATAGACATTATAGTGCCATGACAAAGCCATATCAGCTGGATATGGAATGAGGTTGTCAGTCAATCAGGCCCATACAACAGTATTAAAGAATGTCATCATCATCCCCAGACAGACTGGCACAGTACTGTTCGAATATAAAATATAATTTGAACATTGTAAGTGAAAACAACTTATTTTAAAATAAATGAAGCATTTGTTACCTGTGGATTACAGGCCAATCTAGAGTTGACTTCATCATCACTGCAAAACTAGTCCAGACCCAAACCTTACCTCAGGTGAACTACAGCAGTTACTACACATAGTAACTTACACATAGTAAAACACAGCAATCATTACATTAACAATGTATGGAAATTATATTCACAGTTGTGATTTAGAAAGTGCATAATTAAAACAGGATTCGATAACACTTTATAAGTAGGAGAGGAGACACGATCTTCGCACTAAAATGTTCAGTGTTCATTTAAACAGTTTGTGTGAGCCGAATGACTATCCGATATCCTTTATCTTTGGACGTTTTATTTCATACTGTCACCCCAAACGGTCTTTTACCTGGCCAGTATGTCAGGTAGAACACCTCTGATGAAATCCCGCATGCATTGGTGCTCAGAGGAACGCTCCAGGAAGAACTGGAATGACTTCTTGTACCTGCTGTAATCATCTGCAAGACACTTCAATGCCATTACGTCCTGCTGAAGAAATAATACACAAGAGTCACGGGACCATCATGTTAATACGAGTGTCAGGAACAGTGGCTCACATTTTACCAAGGATTGGCGCAACAATGCGGAAATGAACAACATTAAATACGATAACACAGACTCATCAACATGCAGAACCGTGCATTCGGGAATTAAATACTTCTGTGTCGTAAAATACTGACAAAGCACAAGTATATTGTTACTTGCCAGCTAAATGCACGACAGGGGAAGGGAGCAAGCTAGTCGATCAGATTTAACTCACGCCAATGTAATGATGCAATGGATGACTGTGTAGTTATGTGTAGTTTTATCACTACCTAGTTAGCTACATGTCCACTTTTCCATAAACTAAAGCTACTAAGCTAATAAGTTTTTTTTACAGCTCTGTACTAATTAACTAACTTGCTACCTTCACGAATAGCAACGTACCGATATGTTAGCTGCCGAGTCGAAAGGAGGCTTGACTTGGTATATGAATAAAAAAAAATGCTCCAGAAGCGGAGCGAAACTTTCTTGAACACAACTCAACTTCCTGGTTCAATGATGACAGAGAAAATAATCGACAACACATTTTCAGGTACTCTCACTCTTAGCTTTCTCACTCAATAACTTTAGTATGTATTTACGCAGACTACATTATAATGTCAAACATCGGCAGAAATGGTCTTTGTTGAAATAAATGCAAACATAAATTGAAATAAACCTGAACCTTGTTTGATTGAAGTCTGCGTGCCTGTTCACACACCTGAAAGTGCGTTTGCTTTAAGGTGTGTGGGAGCTGCTGAGGGTTTCCTTAAGATGAAGTTACATATATATTTTTTGTGTTCATTGTGGTTTTATCTTTTGACAGGACTGTGTAATGGTATTTATTGGTAGTTTTGTGCTGTTTTGCTTAGATTATTTGTCTATTTGCTTACTGTATCATGAGATTGCAACTGTTATAGCTAGGTAATTTTTAGTTTACCGAAACTAGAAGTTAAAAGGGCAATTGCTTTGTCATCTAACCTGACTAAACTCTGTATTACTCTCATCTGTCATCCCAAGGCGCCTCTGGGAACATAATGGATGAGCTGGACTCACAGCCCAGCTCCTTCCTAGAAGACGGCACCGTGCTGATCAAGACCTCATCCTCTTGTTGCAGGAGTTCCCCAAGGCTCAGCCCTTGGCCCACTTCTCTTTTTTGGGCCTGTTGTATCTGCCTATGCTGTGTGGATGACACTCATTCTCTCCTTCTGACGCACAGGTCCCTGCTTGCCTGCAAGACATCCAGAGCTGGATGGACACCTACCATCTTAAGCTCAACCCAGACAAGACAGAGGTCGTCTTTCCTGCCCCATCCTCCCCCCTTCTGGACTTCTCCATCTCCCTGGATGACACCGTACTGTCACCATCATCCTGTTCTAAGAACCTTGAAGTGGTCTTTGATAACAAACTGACCATCTCCAAGAACACAGTAGCAGTGAGCCGGGTGTGCAAATTCTTCCTGTACAACAAATAGAGAATCTTCCCCTTTCTCACCACCTATTCCATTCAACTGTCAAAGTGACAGTACTCTCCCACCTGGACTAACGCAACTCCCTCCTTTCTGGTCTTCCAGCAACTACGATCAGACCCCTGCAGCTCATTCAGAACGTTTCAGCTCATCTAGTCTTCAACGTCCCCAGACACTCCCATGCCCAGCCCCTGAACTGGCTAACTGTCCGTCATCAAATTTAAAACTTTAGTGCTTTACCACCAGGCTGTCAGTGGGGCATGCCCATCCTATCTCCATAAAACAAAAGCACAAAATCTTACCTTCTAGGTTACAGGATGAAAATGGAATTGCCAATCTACATACCTTTCAACTAACTCTCACATACCTTCTATACACCTTACCTTCTAGATTAAAGGATGAAAATGGAATTGCCAATCAAAAGACTTATACTTTCACTTGAAATTTCAGTTTTCAGACTTGGATCATTTTGCAGACAGAGATGAGTTATAATAGAAAAATACCATGGACTTAAAATACGGTTATGTTTGTTAGGCTATATACCTAAACATAAAACGTACGTGCCAGTCATAAGCTAGTCTGCTAGCTAACTCTCAGCTACTCTCATCCATTCCTGTGTCCTCCATCTGTTTCCCAAAGTGATTATTAAATTTCTGTGTAAAATTCAGTGGTGATGAGACCTTAGTGCTGGATTGTTCACCCACTAATAGGGAACGTGAGCTGGGTTTAGACCGTTGTGAGACAGGTTAGTTTTACCCTACTGATGACGTGTTGCCGCAATAGTAATCCAAATTGAAATGCTTCTTTAAGTTACAAAAGACAGCTAAGAAAACATCACCCTACTTTTCATTAGAAAGGCCTTAAAAATGTTGGATATGTATATCTGCACATGGTAATTTTTCATTTACAGTTTAACAGCCTGACTTGAATACCAATTGAAATTCATCTGGAAAAGAAACTTGTGGTCAAATTATGACTGATGAAGACTGGCGAATGTTTCTAATTAACTGTGGATCTCCTTGGGACATGGGTCTGGGTGATGAGAGACCAGGTGTCTTGTGCTAAGGTGAGATAATTAGCGCTTTAATTATGCCTGAATTAATGGAATTTCTCATCCTGTATTATCAGAAACAACCTAAAGATTCTGAACTATCAGTGAAGACAAAATGTGAACAACATATTTAAACAAAAATGGACCATTCATCATGTCTAAGGAAATGTAAAGTTAATTGATTAACCCTCAATAAAAATGCATTTATTGTACTAATTTTACTTTATTTACTGTATTACTACATTCCACCTATCCATTCATCTGCCTTTACCCACTTCATCCAAACTAGGGTTGAGTGAGGCAGGGGTCTATCACAGCACACATGGCAGAGGGCAGGCAGAAACCCTGGACAAGTCAGCCCACTGCAGGGCAGAAAAGCACTTACTCTTTCACATACACGCAGACAGACCTGTGGGCAATTTGGAAAGTCTAGTCCAGCTTAACCTAAATGTCTTTGGACCAAAGGAGGAAACCAGAGAACTTGCTCCCTGTCTCCTCAGAGATGTTATTTATGTTTCCTAGTAACATAATAATGTAGTGTAGCAGATTTCCTCCATGCCAACAATGTCCATAATTTAGGAAATACAACTGTGTACCATGCCACCTCTTTGTGGTATAATGAAGAAAATTGCAAAAGTTCACACATTTTGAACACTTGTTAAGTCAGTACCTATTATAGCACCACCATGAGGCCATATCAGCTGGACATGGAATCAGCCTGTCAGTCCGGTGAATACAACAGTGTTAAAGAATATCATAGCCATGACTAACCAGTGTGTCACAGCACATTTCCAAGGGAAATGTAGCCTTAAAGCAAAGCAGCTTTTAAAACTTTACTGTAAAAGTTGAATAAAAAGACAATTCATACCTTTTCATACTGTTTGTTAACAGTCAAAGTTAACAGTTAACATTTCAGTTAAAGAAAGTGTGAAAGGAAAATCAAAATTCAACTTTGTTATTCATAATAAGCTGCTCTTTGTACTATGGTTTATACAGTCCTCACCTTGCCTCAGGCGAACTACAGTAGTTTACACATATTAGCACACAGCTATCATTATATTAACAATGCACAAAGGTCATTTCTTTCAATATCAATGATCCCATGATTCAATTTTCACAGTTATGTTTCTGTTAAAGTGGATATTTTAAACAAGAGTGCTTAATACTTCTAGTGGGGGGACATGATATCATCATAACACTGAGAGAGAGAGCACAACATTCTGACAATGCAGTTGCAACACAATGAATACTGACTTGATTATCTGCTGATAAGTTCAACAGCAGTAGCCATTGTTACAAAGATCCACATCATCAGCTGCAGCTGAGCTGATATCTCATGGTATAACCACACTATCTTGACACTAACATATCTCTAATGTCTGGAGAGGGAATTTTTACCCAGTGCCTCCAATTAGAGTCCCAGTTCCATGGATCATTCACCATCTTTTTTGTTAATCTGAAATTCCCTTTTTAGTAAAGACACAGTAAATATTACCACAATAGTTGGATGACACTTTCCTTCCATCTAAGCATCAAGGACTAAAACCTCTAACATGTTGTTAAAAACAACTTTTCCGTCCACCTCTGCACTGCAGTCTGGGTGGCGGAGAAAGTCCATCACGCCTTTCTTCAGGTCAGGGGGTGCAGTTTTACTGAAATCCATCACCTCTGTCAGAAAATCGAGCAAAAGCTCCCCTCTTTCATCCCCCTCTTTGAAGCACTCTGTGATGTCCAATTGGGATGGCAGTTGGTAGTTTTTGTATTTGATTCCCTTGGCATCAAGAAAGCTCTTGATGTCCCCAGTGGTCACACATTGGCTTATGTCATTTTGGCACAGCTGGGTCTTGTACTTCTTCCATAGATTTCCCCATCCGCTTTTATCTGTACAGATCATGTCAACAATCAGCACAATGATATTAAAGAACATAACATTATTCACTTTAAAAACATTTTAAGGCCCTTTTGAACATCTGTGTGTTTCAAAACACAGACACAATGCACTGGAAGGTACAAAAGTACTTGAGGTAGTGGAACATGCATATTAAGAATACCCAGTACACTTGTAAAAAATGAAGGCAGTTACCAGCAACAAGTATGATCATAAGTTTCCCATTCTTGTTCAAGAGACTCCGGAAGAATGACACAGTTGCATCAGGATCAGCGACGTAGTACAGCATCTGAAAATACATGAGCTTGCTGATAATCTAGCTCGTTATAGCAAAACAACTGCATCAAAATGCCTTATTTTAATAATTCAAGGTTGTTTGATTTATTTGAAAACACCTGATTGCAAACTGGGCATGACAAAATACAAGGAAATACTTCTGGACTGGTTATTTGCCTTGCTACTGTTGTGATACATACAGTATCACACTATGACTAATGAAATCACCACAACATGGCCACAGATACTGTTTCAGTACCTGAATCATGTGGATGAAGTCCATCTTTTTTGTGCTCTTTTTCCCTCTCCAGTAGTTTTCAAATTCAGATGCAGTCATCTTATTCCAGTTGAAGTTAACATGCTCAAGGTTTGGGGACTTTGACACTAATGCTGAGGAAGATGAAGACATGTTTAAAAAAAATAATAAACACTGACCATAGCATGTGCAATTTATTTTGGTTAGTAAAGAAGGTGTATTCTTTGTTGTGAGGTCACTGTACCCTTGTAGTTAAGCATCATTTCTTCACTGGGTTCCACCACCTCGTTGTCGATGTTCACACCTGGGTGTTTCAGGCGCACCTGAGACATCATCTCCAGGTCTATCTCACCTATGAATGAAATCGTCAAATCATATCCAATCATAAATGTACTTCAAAGCACAACTATTTTTTTTTAATATATAGGGAACTAAACATCGAACACCTTTCTTTCAAATACCGCCTGGATCATCTCTCATGGCCGGTCTTGATGCATTTCAGGTTCTCTAGCTCCACTACATGGCCTGCAGTTTTCCAGGCAGTAATAATTGTGAGTGAGGAACCTGTTCATTACATTTGAAGCTAACATTTCATTTGCCTTACCTTTTGATCTCTCCATGCCCCATTTCGGAGCTTTAAAGGATGGCATTAAGGTCTTGTGTTCTACCTTGTTCTTGTGTTGTACTTTGTTTAAGAAACAAGCTCAGCTTCAATACCTCATCCAGTTATTTTAATTAATAAATAATTTACTCCAAAACCTGTTCTTTCTTGACTTGACTGATCATATCCTGATCATCTGTAAATCATAATAACTGTCTTTTTTATGGTTATTGTTTTGTACTGTATGGTGCTCTGTAGTATTATATGCTTAGTTTGTTGATACTACCTCCTCTATTACTGAACAGTGGCTTGTTTAAATACATCCTAATGGGAGTCTACTTGGTAAATATATTTTTTAATTTTTTATTGCCATACCTCACTACTTTACAGTTATATTCAATTATTCTCTTCTATCAATTATTATATCAGGTCATCCATGACCTCAAAATGTGGGCTAACATACAGAAACTGGAGAACACCTGTCTTGTGGAGTGTTCCGCATGAATCTCATCAAGGTCTGTTGAATATGTTATAAAATGTACATATATTATAAATGAGCCATAGTGTCATAATGACATTAACCAGCAACCAATATCAACCTATCCATCAGTTCTGGTTCTAATTAATTAAATAAATGTTATAGGGAAGCATTAAACATGACTTCTCTCTTTAGTTATCGTTCGTTGGTGATAATGTACGTACTGCATAAGATGTCTTACCTGCACCACTTCCCACTCCCAGGATGTTGAGATTGGACTGCCCTTGCCCTATGCTACAGAAAACAATGGAACATTTTTGAAATGCAAGTGAAATGCAGTAAATCATGTTCAAACACTTTAAAAACATGTTAATTCAGGTTCAAACACTTCAAAACTTGTTAATTCAAAAGTTGTGCATTACTTTACTACACAACACTATTAAAAATATTACAACCATGGCCAGTTTGATGCAGTATGTTTCTACAAGTTATAACTTGTAAGTAAAAAAAAACAAACTTATTTTAAAGTAAGTGCAGGACTCTTTTAAGAGCATTTAGTTACCTAAGGATTACAGGACGATCAACAGTCAACTTCATTATCACTGCGAAACTGCCCTTTGTACTCTGATTTACACTGTCCAGACCGATGCCTTACCTCAGGTGAACTACAGTAGTACACCTGACACACATTACAACACTAGCAATCACTACATTAACACTGTACGGATGTTATTCCTTTTAATATAAATAATGTACAATGGTTACTCTTTCCACGTGATTTCCGCAGAAGGATTAAAATGTACATATTTAAAACAGGCTTCGATAATACTTTAGGTGAGTAGGGGAATACGTAGGGAACACGGCATGATAAAGTCATAGCAAAAGAAAGTGGGAGAAAAACTAAATGTTCCTCAACTCATGGAAACTAAAATGTGACATATTTTTACATGGGATACAATCACCTAACTCAAAGGTAATGCCTTGATCCAGTCTATGAATCTCCAACGTCTTTGGTCTCTCTCATTACTTAACACTAAAATGTTCAGTGTTCATTTATCTCTTCGAGTTTATATGAGCCGAAGAAATCGAATATCGTCTATTGTTGGACGTTTTACTTCACACTGGCACCCCTTGCACATCTGTTAAGCCCGGGAAGTTATTTTGAGTCCAAACGGTCTTTTACCTGGCCAGTATGTCAGGTAGAACACCACTGATGAAATCCCGCATGCATTGGTGCTCAGAGGAGCGCTCCAGGAAGACCTGGAATGACTTCTTGTACCTGCTGTAATCATCTGCAAGACACTTCAATGCCATTACGTCCTGCTGAAGAAATAATACACAAGGCAACACATACGGCAACGCAGAAGGATCAACAGCACAATCGAAGATGCCTACTGTCGTTCACTCGTCTGTACGACCAAACGTTACAACCGAACCGGTCATTGTAACTTAAGAAATAGGATGTTAATTCATGATGTCAGCCCCCTTTATTTTTGGGACGAATGTGCATGCAACATAGTATGTATCGCACAAAACAAATACTTGGCTCGAGTGCCAACATGCATTTGAGTTAATACTGAACTCTAAATATTACCCTTTCAGCTCCCGTTATTCCTTGTGTAGATTAATAATTACGGATAATACAGTTTAAGATTTAATATCTTCATTTTCTTCCCTCTTTGGCAGGAGTAAAAGCAGTGACCACGAATCGTGTTGTTGTTGCTACGGTTCATTTAATCATTAAATATCAGTTATGTCTGAATTTAACAGGTGTATACGACTAAATATTTCATACTTACAACACTATGTTGACGAGCTCCTAAGTAATGCTGTTTACACGCGTCGAATATTTGGAAGGACTAAGATTTGACTAAGAAAACAAAACCTCTCCCCTTGTACTCTGTACTTCTCTGCAATAAAAAAAATGCTTCCTCTTAAAGATGCAGCGTCACATTTTATTACTGTGCTGGAGTCCGGGTTTTATTGTCAATATTTGATCCCGTTGTCTTCGCGCATAAGTTTACTCTTATTGCAAGGTGAACAGGTAAGCACTTCAAATAAAACAACTTAATAAATTACCGGTGACATACCATTGCACCATAGAACAAATATTTGTGCTCTTATATCAACTATTTACCATACTTACTTATACGGATATGGTTTTGTGCCAATTAGAATGGCCATGCAAAGCAACCACCTGACCTAGAGGTGGTTGAGATGGCTGGCCACAGACATTCTGAGTTCAAAATCAGATCATTTTACCTTTTCCATTGCTCAGTTATCAACATTCTTGGTGCTTACACCAGGTTATATGATATATTTGTGCATTAGCCCTCTTAATACAATCGGTATCCAAATGCAATAGCTGCCCTGCCAGAAATACCAGCCTTTTATGTCTAATGGCTTACTGTTGGAACTGGTTTGCAAGGTTCAATAAACTCTGTGGTAATTGTTGTAGCTCAGTTTTTGGGGTGTTTTAACAGTTAACAGACTGTTCTGTGAACTGTCTGTCTGTCCCTGTTGGCAGGCCTCATCTTGCACCCACAAGTTCCTCTTTGCTGACAGAGTATCTTGATGTCTGGCATGTGTTGTTTTAAGTTTCAGTACTGTGCAAATTGCCAAATTAAATCGTTTAGCAGTTTCTGTGATCAGTGCACCTGCACTTGGGGTTCAGACTGTTAGCTCTCTTTGGGACTCTGCTAGCTGCTCAGTGTTACTTTGGAAGTGTTACTTAAAACCGACGTGTTAATGGCCAGTGCAGTTTTATAGCTGGCACATGTTGCTAATTGGTATTATACTTGTCATAACTGCCCTGTGTAGATACCTTAGTGACTGTGACTGAGTGGGAGTCAGTGTGGTCTTTCTATTATTTTTTAAACTCTTGAATATGTAGCAAACGCACTTTAACACTAGTACACACACACTAGTAAACACAGTGCAGCTTTTTGTTTTGTGGGAAGAGGGAGGTTCAGAGAGGACTTAAGTAAAAAGGGCAGCATAGTAGCTACAAGCACAGCAATCTTTCTAAGAATAGGCAGTCAGTTGTCCAGGATGTTTGTGATGAGGCTGCCAGCCATTCATTCCAGAACTGGAGATGAGGAATGAAAAAATCTAGAGAGCAAAAAGTCTTACCTCTCTAGATTAAAGGATGACAACTGAATTTGCCACACAAAAGACTCATACTTTCACTTCAAATTTCAGTTGTCAGACTTGAACCATTGTGCAGCTGTACAGGGTGAGATATAACTGAAAAATGTCAAGGGCTGTGTGTGAAATTTTACTTTTTTTGTGCCACACCTGTTTCCCAAAGTGATTTCTGGGTAAAATTCAGTTATGATAGGGTTTGTGTGAGGTACATTTTCCAGGTTGATTAATTAAATGTAAGTGCATTGTGGGTTTTGATGAGGCCTAAACAGACCAGAACAATGTTTGACCTCAGAGTTTAAGGTCTTACCAATGTGAAATGTCCCTTTACGTTACAAAAGATAGCTAAGAAACCATCATTCTACTTTTCATTTTAAAGCCGTTACGAATGTTGATTGTGTATATTTGAATGTGTTAATCTTTCATTCACATTTTAACAGCCTGACTTAGAAACCAACGGAAATTCAGATGGAAAAAACTGTTGTTGCCAAATTAGGATTGATGAAGACTGGTGATTGTTTCTAATTAACTGTGGAGCTCGTTGGCACATGGGTCTGGGTGACGAGAGACAACATTGTGCTAAGGTGAGATAATTAGCACTTTAATTACACCTGAATTAATGAAATTCTTCATCCTGAATTACCAGAAACAACCCAGAGATTCTAAAATATGAATAAAGATAAAACATTAGATTTGTTTGATTAAACATGTAAACAATAACAGGTAATTTTTTGTCAATGCAATATAAAGTTAATAGATTGACCTTAAATAAAAATGAATTCATGACAACTGTAGAGATGTACTCTTGGTTGTCATATTTACATTGTGAATCGAGATATTCACTTGCTTTTCTCAAATTTGTAAAGTGCAGTTACATATTCACTACGGCATGCAAATTATGATTCCCCTATTTAAATATGTTCTTGGACTATCTTTAGTCTTGGCATACCTTTGCCAGCTACTGTAGCAATTCCATTACAGTTACAAATACAGTTAATATCATATCATATGCCTAACCATGTACACAGCATAAATGATAAAGATTGTTATTGTGTTTATTTGTTATGAAAATGATTACAGTACTACTTAGGTCTGGGTTCTTTATCTATTGGATACGGCACTAATTTCCTGCTACATAGCCATTGGGACAGGAAAAGTACTGTTCCACTGGCTTGTTTCCAAAGCACACAGGCACTGCAGCCTATTTCACATTTTAAGAGAGCAGTGACTGTATTACTGCATTCCATCCGTCCGTCCATCCGTCCGTCTGTCCGTCCATCGCCTATGCAATAGTTCACACATTTTGAGCACTTGTTAAGTCAGTACCTATTATAGCACCACCATTAGGCCTTATCAGTTGGACATGGAATAAGCCTGTCAATCAGGCACATACATATTATATACACAACCATCATTATATTAACAATGCACAAAGGTTATGTCTTTCAACATTTCTTTCAATGGTATAACAAGGTCATTCTTGTCATTCCATTTTCATAGCAGTGGTTTTTGCATATTTAAAACAAGAGTGCTTAATACTTCCAGTGTGAAGGGCATGATTACATCATAGCACTGAGAGCTGGAAGAAAACTTTCAATGTAGCTGCCTTTGCTGAACAACAGGTTTGATTATCTGCTGATAACAAGTCTGACAGCATAACAATTGTTAAAACGATCTTGGTAATCAGCTCTAGCTGATCTGATATCTCATGCTATAACTAACTACTCTTGACCCTTGACTCTAGCGTATCTCTAGAGTGTGGAAAGGGAACTTACATCTTGTTTTAATATGTTTTAGCCAGTGTTAGTCAATAGAATGTTTCCCCAAGGTTCGCTATGGCCATTTCCTCCAATTAGAGCCCCAGTTATCTGTTCTGTGTTATAGAACAATGTGGCTGTGAACTTAAGAAAAGTGACTCATGGAATCTATAATGTGACATATTTTAACTTGCAATAGTGTCAAACCCAATGGTTCATCAGCAGTGCTTTATTCAGCCTATGGAGGTGCGGTCTCTTTGTTCTCTCTCCATTACTTCACAGTAAAATAATCAGTGTTCATTTAACTTTAACCGTTAAAGTTTGTGCTATCTGATATCCTCTATGCTTGTTATTGTAACAGTGGACGATATACAGCTATTTTGAGTATGTTACCTGGCCAGTATGTCAGGTAGAACACCTCTGATGAAATCCCGCATGCATTGGTGCTCAGAGGAGCGCTCCAGGAAAACCTGGAATGACTTCTTGAACCTGCTGTAATCATCTGCAAGACGCTTCAATGCCAGTACGTCCTGCTGAAGAAATAATGCACAAGAGTCACGGGACCATCATATTCATATCATGTCAGTAACGGTGGATCACATTTCTCCAGGGATTGGTGCAACAATGTGGAAATGAACAGTATTAAGAGGAGGTGGATAAAACAACAATCAGTAGAATAGTTGGGACTCTCATGTCCCAGCCTTGGGGGGAGGGAGGAAATGAGATGAAAGCGGAGGGAAGAAGGGTGCCTTCTGTGAGTCTTAACATGCACCCAGGTAGAAAGGGAGGCGGGAGCTGCTGGACAGTGGTTTGGCCTGTTTTTTGAGCAGAGATGTTGCTGGGCTGACTTAAAGTTACTGGAGACACAGCTAGTGTTTATGGAGGGGTTGATCAGGGAGGAGATGACAGGCATAAGCGCAGGGGCAGAGGACTGTGGGAGAGGAGAGGGAATAGAAGGGAGCAATTCTTAAAATGGATGAAATATTGAAATGCTGACCATAGGATCTACAGATCCATGGTACTGGTGACATTTTCTTCAGTTTTCGAGTACAGCTAAACCAGTTAAATGTTTCTCTTGGTCATATTGCCAATATTTAATCCATTGGCTTTAATCATTTTGAACTTTTGTAGACATTTCCATGTAGACAGGTAAACATTAAATTTTAAACAACTGCAGATTGTTTCAACAAATGACTCCTTGGACAAATATTTGAGCTTTTAGCACGTGTATTTACTATACTTAAAAATAAAGATATGGTAATCTGCCGCCTGGGTAGACATTGTGGGTTAACAGTTTCCTTTGACTGTCTCCAAACCTAAAACCTATCCAGATATTTAAGAAAGAGTGAAAAGTGACTACAGAAAATATTATTTTTTCCATCACTCAGTACTCCATGTTATACAGTATATCTTTATGCATTAGCCGTGAATACAAGCAGTTTCTGAATGGTGGCCTTTGTGCTTTGTGAAGCTCGTTATGTGCAGGAGATTGGGCCACAGAGATGTTGACCCGTTTCTTTTGTTATTTTTGTGGCTGCGGCTTTTGGGTATTTAGCAGCAATCCTGTTACCTGTCCGCCTGTCCCTATTGGTGAACTACGATACTGTTACCCTGGGTGCCTGCTTACTGGGGATACATACTGCTTACATATGGATATAACTCAATCCTGCATACTGGTCATAATCATATTCATATACCGGTACTCATTCACGCACTCAAGGTCTGGCAGTACCTTTCTGGGGTTCAACTCCCTCCCTTAGGGCTCTTGGAGCCCCCCAGTGGTGGAATGAGGTACTAGCAACTCCCGCAACCATGGGGCTGATCATGGCATTCCCACATCACTGTACTCAGACGATGGCCTGGATGAAATCAAAATTAACATACAAAATTAATTAGCCACAAAAATTAATTTGTCAAACTGTGTTTGATAAGAAAAGGTCAAATTTTTATTCAAACAATAATGATTGAATAGGAAAAGGCCTATATATTGGCTCCCTGAACTAGGCTGTGTCCTTTGCCTTGCTTCTGACACGATCATTGAATGATATACTGTTACACATCAGACTTCAACATTGTGTGGGGTACATTTATATACTGTAGCTCTTTTACTCACGTAATTATTATTATTATGTGATAACAAATATTACATTAAATCTAACCAGTTGTAAAGACAAGACTTACGCTAGTATGGTTCCTGAGATGTGATTCAGTTGGAGGCAGCCTCTTCAGGTCTGTTCTGCTTAATCCAGTAATGAATCTGGCAGGTCCAGCCTTTTCACTTTCCCTTAGCTTAAATGACTGTTTAATATTCAAGAGTCATTATTTTGCCTTCCTGTCGTATCAGTCAAATCCTATTTAGGCTTGATAGAATGACCTGGCTTCTGCTAACTGCTAAATTATGGTTAAAATGAATCGCAGTGTTTTCTATAGCGTTTGGTGTTATGCAGGCCTCCACAGGACAGCCCGATGCCCTCCATGGGGTTGAAATGGATAGATCAGAGGTGACAGGAGAGCACCGTCTCTGAGCCGCTTGCTTTGGGTGGCAACGACATGAACGTTTTAATTCATTTTTGCCTTAACCGGAACTGACATGCTTAACTACATGAATTAAACTGAAACAAAGAATTTAAATATATAAATTTGTGGAAGAAATGATATTCCAGGAGAGTACCTTTTTGGCATTCCACACCGAGCCTGCCTGACTTCTACCTCAGTGACTGGTCAATGCCGTTGAGGGGCTTGGGCATTTTGGATCATGCAAAAACAGTCATTACTGCTTATACTGCAATACGAACTGTTTTTGTGTCACAGCACATTGACTCAAAAACAGAAATGATTTACTTCATTTGTTAATAAAATATCTGATTAAATGGCAACAAATCATTTATTTTAATAGACAAAAAACACAAAGCTAGTAATGGATGTATCTTTTTATGCCTTTGACCAACATTATGACTGATAATTTATATTTTGTGCACATTAAAAATGCTGAAATATATAAATACCCTGAACACCTGGTTGTCTGTACCTTTTTCCCTCATAGTCATATTTTAATCTCAAATCCAAATGCCTGAAGTATATAGTGAAAATAATAAATTTCACTCTGCTGTTGGATTTTGTGGCATTTTGGGGTCCTTTACATAAGGAAATGACAGATCAAATACATTAAATTAAAAAAAGTGAGAGTTTAGTTAAACCAAGCTGCAGAAGACAGGGAGATTAAATGAGTACATTAGGTCTTAATTTGGCCCATGCACTGAATGGGCTTTTCAGCACACAAGTCTGTGAGGTCTCTGGGATGTCTTGGGCTGTGAAATTGAGTCATCCTATCACAGGTGGAAAAGGACACTTTTGTTGCACAAAATCTCAAGGCAATAAGATGATGTAAGTTATTCTTTGATTCTCTGTTTGTGAAGGTGTGTTTCTTCTTACTACTGAGTATTTTTCATCAATAATAACTACTTGTGGAAATTCCTGATTTGAAAGTAGATCAGTGAAGTCCTCTAGTGGCAAAACAAATGAACTGTCTGTGAATGTTGCTATGTTTTTGCTTCAGCATTGATTCATTTAAGAACATTAAAATGTCATAGGAGAGGGTTTCTAAATTACAGTTAAAATAAACACTGCCTGTGCATTTGGCCATATAATATGAGAATAATCCAAAAACAGAACATTATATAAATAGTGTCACTGCTCTAGGTAGCACTTGATCTCTATCAAATAGGTGAAAGTTTGATGTTCATGTAGACTTGATCTTAAAACCATAACTAACCAGTTAACCTTTGACTGTCCCATCATGGCATAGTGTCACTGTAAAATCGTCAAAGATCCATATCTATTCTCACACAGTAGAAATTGTGAAACTTTTGTCTTGAAGTGCATGTGGTTATTTAGTGCATCAGTGAAGGAAATGAGCCCATAAACAGGAAGTACCATTTCTGTTGCATTGTTTTAGCCATAGGCTTTTTTGAACTTTAAAAGATGACGACTTGTAAGATTACATCAGACCTCTGCCCTCAATCCAGAGGGAAACAGGTATCAGTCGTTCTACCCCTGTGTAGCCAGTAGGATTCATTATGATCACGTTTTACATATTTGCTTGCTTATGGCAACACATGTTCCTTACCTTGTAATACAGCAGGTAGCCACAACAAATGCAAAACTCTCATCTCCCTTTCCCATTTGTATTCAATCTAACATCTGAGCCTTGATTTCCCTTATTCCAGTGCAATGATTTCAGACTCCCAACAATGATCTTTTGAGCCCCCTAAACAGAGAGAGAGAGCATAATCTCTTTTTTCTGATGTGTGCTAATGTTCTCTGGAGTGTATTTATTCTATACTGCATGTAAAATGCTAAAGAGTATGCTTTAGGTAACCACAACTACAGCACGTGTTCGGAGGTAGAAGGTTATCAGTGCTCTGAATCCAAGGTGCTCTGTTGCACCTGTGTGGAAAGGTTCAGCAAGAACTGTGTCTCTACAGGACCATTACTGATTTACAATGATCTCTTTTGTCACAGTAAGTTTGATGTGCACAGTTTCATTTCACAGTCTATCACAATTTATTAGTCTCTGTTAAATAACTCATTCATGTTCATAAAGCTGTAAAATCAATGACACTATTGATAAAAGAATGTATCCATTGTTTTCCCAGGTTGCCTTTTAGTGTAAGGAGAGATGCTTTTGGAAGAGGCATTACACATTATCAGTTATAAGGGGGAAGATACAGGACTGGGACACATCTAGAAGTCAATAAACTTTACTTTGTTTCAAATGCGACAGATAGACATCAAACAAAATTGCAAGGCCACTTCGGGAGGATGGAAAATCGCAGTAGAGACTGATCTTGCATGCATGCCCAACTACAACTCAGAATTCAAATTAATTCAATCATTACCTTGTTTTATCAAGAAACCAAAAATCATATTATTACACCCACCACTGGCAATACAAATAATAACTTAAAATACATTCAAAATTGGAGAACCATTTGATTCTTTCTCTAATGGGTTCTGAGAAAAAATGTCCACCATGTCTCACCAAAGACAACCAAAACAATATAAACCAGAATCGATTACATTCATGACCTAAGATGAGAGAAACTTCTAGACTAATTTGGAGCATTACAACCTCAGGTTTAGGCAAATGAACTGGTCACAGATAAATTGACTCCCATGTCTATGAATTAATCAGGCCATCAAACTAATACATAACAAATAGTCATCTATATACATGCCTTTCTTGGAGGAAAGGATTATTGTGATAAAGGTATATTCCTGAAACACAGGTTTTTTTATATATATATAATGCACCAGTTGTAAGCAATACTCCCATTGATCCAGTGCCATTGAAATAGTGCACTGGCAGGAATCTGGTAGCTCTACTGATAGTTTATCAATACTCCACTCTTTACACTGAAACTTTACTATAAGTTTAGGTAGTCCACCATCTTTGGACGAAGAGGCCTAGGTTTAAACATGAAAGGAACTGTTAAAGGAAAAAAATTATATTAATCTTAACTCAAATTTTCACTGATATAGGCAGTATGCCAGAGAATTTGCTTTGTTTGCCTCATTTTAATAGAAAATGATTATGAAGTGTGTGGACGTTTTGTGCAGTTTCAGAAATACTGATGTCACACACTGTGTTAGGGCAGGACCTTAGAGCCATGATGCTGCTGATGCCCAGCACACATACAGGACATTTAGACTACGGAAAGAAGCTACACAATGAGACAGAGGTGTAATATCTCTGTGTTAATGGCCTTTTCAGGCATCATTTTTAACATCCTTTAAAAACTCTGCATTCTTGATAAAAAAAGAAAGAAAAGTATTATCAATATAATTCCAAAACAGACAATTCAGTTGTAGGAATACGTAGAAAAATGGGTCAATTATGACATAATGGGTGAATTACATTCACGCTACGCAAACAGACCATGACCATGATGATCACTTTGTTGTCTTTTTTTGTCTTTCATTCTTTCATTTATGATCATGGAGTATCAAGAAACATTACATCACCTTGATATTATCTCACCCATTCTGGCGATGACGTAAAATGTTCTAAATGATCAAGCTAGTCCTGCAAGCGCATTGGTACATGTTTTATATTTCTTAACACAACACAGGTAAACCTAATTTGACATATTGCAACGAGCAGAAGTACAGACAGAGTCCTTTTGTGTATTTGAAAAAAAAAACACAATTTCACAGCATAAATTCTTGCATTACAATGTAAACACTAGAAAACCATTTTTACCTGTAAAGCAAACAAAAAATAATTAGCACTAATATAGTGCATAATGGCACATTTGCTTTTTCTTCATTAACTGAAAAGTAATTATTTTTCTTCATACACAGCAGACCTATAGACAGCTGTTGCCAGCTGTTGTGCACCCTCTTCTTTTGTCCTTTTTTTAAAAAATAAAAATAAAATCACTGTAAGGCAAATGTAAATGTGTTCCATCTGTCCCAGGAACTCCACTTGCCAAGTTCGTACATCCTTCTTTGATCTGAGGTTGGCTGATCCAAAAAAAGAACCTACCATTGTGTTCTTACACACAAATCTCCCATACTCTCCTGATACAAGTTCAGAAAGAAAGTACCACAGTTCTCCTGCCTGGAAACATGATAAAATCCCTTGTTGAAGGCATCTTTTGCAAATTACTGTGCCAAGGAGAGTTCCCATCTGTATTTTAAATATGTTGCATACATTTCTGTGGGCAGGCTTTTTCTGCCTCAGCATGGTGGATTTTACCCAGCAGCCCCTGTGCTGTTTTGATGCCCGTGTCTTGGCATGATGTGGCTTTCGTGTGGTCACATGTCCACGTCACCGTCATATGCAAGAGTGAGCGGCTTCTGAGGGGGAGGGGAGCTCTTAGTCTGCTTTGGGTTTTTCCTATGAAAAAAACACAGTTGTAAAGGCAGTAGTTCTCCTTTCAAGTTCAACCTCTTCAGCAGCCCATGAGAGTGAGCTGTACTACTGTACCACTTGGGGGCACCAGTGAGCTATCTGGTCCTTCTCTAGACCATGCGGGAGCTACTGCTTAACTAGTGAGTGGTTTCCTCAGCCAATATACCACAGAACAAACTGATATTTAAATGCAACAAAAAAAAATGCTGAAATACAAACATGAATATTAAAATATGAAGTTAACAATGAGACACTTTTGAGCTTTAGATATGAATATTTTTAAATGAAATCCTGGAAGGATTCAATTTTTCAAAGGGTGCTCACGTACATGCAAACATGCTAGTTCCACAATCCTGGCAATAACTAATGAAAAATATAGTTTGAATTGAGCTAGAATTAGGCAATGATAGCTCTAAACATAGGGCTGAAAATAGTGCTAAATGGGCAGAGTTTAAAACTGTTCCATCACGCTCATATACTGTATGTGGCCTTATCTACGCTCAGAGCCATGCTCAGACAATGGGTTTCAATCAAGAAGGTCTTCTCAGGCACAGAACACAGGAATGTTTCATTATTTGAGTTAGGAGCGTTTGTGGTGATGAGCTGCGCACATTGGAAAGTGAGGAGATGGCATACGTACCACAGCATAAACGACAGAGCGATAATGAGCACAATCAGGAGAAATCCGGCAGCAGTCACCCCATAGACCCACAGCTTAATCCTGCCATCTGTGGAATCACAAAGCAGATATTAATAGATCTGCAAAATGAATTTCAGCATTCCACAGAGACAACACGGAGCTCAGTGCTAATAACACAAAACCCTTACGTCTGTATTTGCACGAAAGGCGATAGGTACAGAAAAAAAAGGTGAGGTAGTGTGATTTGCATGTAAATACCAGGTCCGACTGGCTGAAGGGACCACTCGCCAAAGACGTTCTGGATCTGGGATGTTCCGGGTCTGAGCCGACCCGAGCTGGTCTTGACGTCGGCCTTCTTGTTGTCGGCCCCAGGGGTCTTGGTGCAGTAGTCCAGGAACCCGTGTGTGGTCATCACCTCTGTGTAGCCCCTCTCACACCCACACACACCACTCTGACAAGCACAATGACTTTCTTTTATCTTGCACAAAACACACCTCCAGGCATAACATAGATCAACCAGCCTGCATTAATGCCTCACTGATGTTAGAGATATACCGTACTTGCTCCTTTTTTTAGCCAGGTCTGTCACTACTGCACATGTTAATAATGTGAACACTATAATGCTGGCCTACACTGTACGTTACTGTGCATAAGAGCATATTCTAAACGACTTTAATGTCATTTCATGTGCTGTGACAATCTGACATGCCGACCATGTTACATGTCTTAATGGTTAAGGTGGAACAGTTGAATTCACGGACTGTTTTACAAATGCTCAGTATGCAAATTTGTGAGATAGTACACAGTACTGTATGTACAGTATTGGGTTTTGCAGCATAGAGTTAGTTCTGGTTTAGCTTGCTGAACACTCACACACTTGATTTGCAATGGCACAAAGAATGCTCTAAGGGGCAGTAACAATCCATTCTTGTGATTTTTATTTTTGAACTATATATTATATAAACAGCTATGTAACATTTCAATGAAAAATGTATTAACTGTGATTCTCTGTTACACTCTTGGTGATAGCAATACTTCTGTATATATATATACGTACATTTGCCCAGTCTTTGCAATAGCTAGTAATTCAATACACTTCCGTGAATTCAGTTCAGACTTTGTAATTCTTGACATTTATAGAAGCAAATGACTTTAACAGTGCTTGTTGACACAATGTAAAATGCCCAATGCATAATGCATGAGAAGGATATACATTTCCTAGGCAAACACATCACATAATAATCTGTACTGGAGTGATTTTCCTTTTTGTATTTATCCTGAGTTACAATGTAAGACTGCTACCAGACAATAGACGGGGGGAAGAATGTTCCGGATGTTTACAGTGAGTCCAGTGGCATGGCTATCTTACCTGAGTGCAGTAGGAGAAGGGCTTGGTACAGGGGGGGTAGCAGTGTCTGACGGTCATGGGTCTGTTCTGTAGAAAACAGCCCCCTGTAGCAAAGATCACAGAAATTATTCGGGACATTTTGTGCCTTGATAAGCAAATTAATGCAGTTTTATATCTGACAAATGCATTAGGGTCCTTATCATAGCTCTGATCAAGCTGTGAATGCTGTAATTTTGCAATGGAAAATTACACGTCAAAAAGATCCAAGAATTGTGCCCCTGGTTCAAGCTTTCTATGAAATAAGAGATTATAGCAGCAGCTTACTGGAGACCATTCTTTATAGAGATAAGATCACTTAGCCTTTTATTTACTGCATTTCTGCAATCCAATTGCTTTTATTTATACCACACAGACTCATTTATGATGCTGATGCTGCAATGCTTTACCTTATTCCACTTTTAAAAATGTATTTATCACATTTATGTGAACTGTGGCTCCAGGATACACCTTTTGACTCCCTGCACTAGTGAAACCCCAAAAGCCAGGCTTTCAAAGAGAAAACTGGTGTCATGCATGTGTTTCAAAATATGGTTGAAACACATGTGCACATATAGCAATTAATATTTACATAAAATACACACACACACACACACACACACACACACACACACACACACACACACACACACACACACACACACACACACACACACACACACACACACACACACACATCACTGTTACTACAGTGCATTGCTTGTCTTGCTTATTTGTTCTACATAATATTCATGGAGTTCCTTAACAGCATTTCCTACGGCTATTCAGTTTATGCTCTGTGTAAAAATACACAACAGAAGTAACCCACTTGGGATGTAAACCTTTTGGCTGTAAACTCGCTGAAGAACGGGAGAAAAAATGCCGCAAATTTAACCCATCCAACAAGCGCATCTTGGAGGGACCGATTGCTTGCAGGCCCAAGATTGGGAATAAAAGGTAAAAACAAAAGCAGGTGTACTGTAAGAGGGCTTTTATCTTGCTCAGTGTCTAGGTGACGAGGACAGCACCTGTAACATTGACCCCGTCTGACCGCTGGCACCATACGGATCTCTCGTTGTCACTCCAGCCGCCTGTCTTCCACTCGTAGCTGTGGCATTTCCCTTCTGCAGGAGAAAGAAACACTCACTCCCTTAACACCTAATGCGCAGTGGAAACTTGAGGAAAAGGTCATGCCAGTGGCTGTGTGCACTTTTCAGGGACAGCTCTTTCCATATTGATTCAAAGCTGATTCTATTATGACTCCAGGGCAGTTCTGCAGAGCCCCTTTTAACCTGCTTCTTCATTTGTTTTTAGTTTATGCTCTGTTTGAATTTATTCAGCTTCAACTGATGATCTAAGAGGCAACTAAATGACCAGCATCCAAACCACCACTACCCACCTTTTGCACCATGCACCAGATAACAATGATCAGCCATCTTTAATAATAACGCTTTGTGAAATTACCATTCAAATTGAGGTATTGATGCTTCCATTTTGAAACAGTCTGTCTCATTAAAAAAAATATCCCCACTGGTATGAAACCTTAAAAGCTGCCACTTATAATGTATGCTGCTTTTTGGTGAATATCAAGCTTGTACGGTAATGGTTCTGTTCTATTCATTTGTATTGGCTTATGGTTTCTGATTTCTTTAATGAGCTGGGATTAGAATTTCTTCATGTGTGAACAATAAATGAAATATGAGGTCTCTGTTAGCTGGCCAGGCGTGACAGTGGGAAGGTCTGAATGTAGGCCACTGTCCTCTCCTGACTGGCCTTCCATTTCAGCTCTTATTTCATATCCTTTACAGGTTGTGAATCTGAAATTATTTAAAAAGTTCAATTCTACAGCCCGTTACCCTGAGAAACATGGTCATGTTAAGTCCCCATTATATACAGACTATTGGGTATAGTAAGGTCTTATGTAGAAATAAATTAGTCATTCATGTTCACATTTATAGTTAAAGCAGCCATCTTGAAAGCACATACAAATGACAAAAGATGGAGATGTGAGAATTCCAAGATAGAAATCACACCTAAATCAACATCCATTACATAGATATATCGGTATATACAAAGGAATTAACAAAATATACATTAAATCCAAAAATTAAGTTACAATGACAAAAATTAATTCATACAAAAAAGTAGTTAGAATGAATTGATAAGGGTACTCTAGCACTTTAACAATATAACAATGGCTTTCTTATGCAGTTTTTGAAAACTGAAAGAGGGGTACTGAAAAGGATGAATAATGCATAGATCTAATTTATTCTAATTTCATACCCTAGGGTGAGATATAGAAAGAGAATTCAATGTCTGAACTTATGCTTTATATACCAGAGCAAAAGCATTTAAATAGGCAGGTTCCCACAAACCTTTGCAAGACCGGGTCTCAAAGACCTGGTGTGGGCAGTTGTCCTGGTTCTCCTTCACCTGAATGACCACGGCCCTGGAGCGGGCCTGCCGCCCTGTGGTCTCGAAGCTCCTCCCATCCAGACAGGTCAGCTGACAGGAGCTCCATGAGGACCAGTCTGTCAGGTGGCAGTCTCCTTCATTCAGAGTAACAATAACAGTGACACGAGTGTGACAGTGTACATGTGGTACATCACATTTTTGACAAGTATATTTGTCCATACTTTTTAGCCAATTCCATACACACACACACACACACACACACACACGTACACACACAAGTACAATCTGAACCAACCTTTCTAAAATATACCATAAAAAAGCACATAATAAAAAACAAATAAATAAAACGTGCAAGATTCCACTATCTACAAGTATTAGAGCAGGAACACAGGATCAATGGATAAACCTTCAAACAGATTAATGATGTGAAAAACAATACACTATAAACATTGTGATTTATGGTGTTATGAGGGAAACATATATGCACTTCCTCAGTTCAGAGCCCTCTTCATCACCCAGCTGCTTAATCCATAACGGATCTCACAGTGATGACTCTGACAGCCGGATCTCCTCAGCTGTGACATCCTACCCTGATTCTCCATTAGAGACGAGCCCAGGCTGAGCTCTGTGTTAACCCTCCTCACAGAACCTATCTCCCCTCACCACTCACAGAAGCTCCCTAAGCACCCTCTGCTCTCGCTGCATATCTCCCCCTTTCAGGACCTGCTTCCCAAGCATGTGCTTCAGGTTAAGGATATAGTCGGATCTTTTTTTTACACATGAGGAGTTCCTGATTGGGTAGGAACAGAGACTGTTGAGGAGAGTTTATGTCTCCTCAGCTTTAACACAGACACTACAAAAGAGATGCTGGCCAATCATTTTAATTGGATTAAATTTGTCAGATATAGTGAACCTCTGATTTGAAAACAGAAAGCTCACTGTGTTCACTTGGAGGAAGGGGAAAAAAGGGAGTAACTCTCTTGTTTTTATGTTCATTTATTTTTCTGACCAGAGGACCAGGCCTGACAGTGTAAATACACAACATCAAAGAGGACATGAGCTGTGGTTACATACAGGTGAATGTTACTGAGCTGCTGTGAAGCACATTAAGTGGGTGATGCAGCTGTGTACAATCTTATATTACATACAGTTTGTAAATGAAGGTTAAGAAAAACCAATTATTTGCAGCTTATTAGGTTTTCGCCGCTAATGGTGATTCACCACATTACAAGCAAATTAGAGACATAAGTTGTACTTAATAATGCTCATACTTAGTTCTCAAGAGAGGTAAGAGGGTTTGGAGGAAGAAAGACTCTCTGATTAGAGGTACAGAAACTGTTAGAGATAGGCACCCAAGCCCCTACACGTACACTAAACCGTTAGCATACAGTGATTCTCATTTGCACAACTCTTTTGCCAACCTTATAAAGCTGGGGTGTCCAGCACTTGGGGCAACTTTTATATTGCCAGAAAAGGTTGTGACATTCCCAAGTCCAGGACTGTGTTTTAGATGGGCCTGAAAAAGCACAGCACAGCACAGCACAACAGCACAGCACAGCACAGCACAGCACAGCACAATACAGCTGCATGCTACCTGTGCAGGGCACAGAGCAGGGGAGGCGGAGGTCCTGTCCACTCATTTTCCTCAGTTTATCGTCACACTTGTCCTCCTCCACAGCTTTGGGTGGAGAGCTTTCTGGGGGCCCCCCTGGCTCCACCACACACTTCAGGTTTCTCTCGCGAACCCCTTCTCCACACTCAGCCCCCTGTGTAAGATGTTGAGAGAAGAGCCTTCAGCTGTCAGCTACTTAGAACACAAACAGAGAGACACTGGGATGGAGGGAGGAAGTGAATGGTCATGGCACACCGTTGAGGAAGTCAGTTTAGCAGAAATGGCTTTTTTGGCCTGAGGTCATGAAGGTCACTGAAGTGAGCAGAAAGATTATGGGAACAGAAAGGTACATTAACGGAAGGACAAGAATCCAAAGCAAGTTTCTTCAGGTTAATTTGGGTTACGGCTATTTTTTGTGAAATATCTTTAGTTCAGGAAAACATTCACACACTGTAATGGGCTACATTATTAGGTACACCTGTCTTTCTCAGGAAACAGAGAGCTCAGTGATGCATCACATGATACAATTATGCTGTTTAAAGCAGGTACACAGGAACTTTCTGGTTCTCTCTGTGTGTGTGTGTGTGTGTGTGTGTAATTCAGTGACAAACTGGGCAAGAAAAACATTTTTGTGCCTTTGAACCTGTCATAATCATGCTTGCCACACACAAACCGGCATTGGTGTATCTCAAACAGGAGCCCTGCAGGTCTCTTCACGTGTGACAGTGTCACAGGTGTTGTGAGAATGGTCCACCACCCACCAAACATATGTGTGGCCACACAGGGCCAAATCCAGACCTGTGCTGAGTGCATGCTCCATGTAACTAATCACTGGGAGGGTGAGAGACTTCAGCAGGAAATCCACTTGGATTTGGCCCTTGGTATTTTTTAGCATACTTAGTTCTACATCATTTTGTAGAATTTGCTTCATGCATTATAGAAAACAAAAATGCATGGTCTTACATTCATTTTTTAAAACTCGCTTCATTTTGTAGAGATTTGAGATTTTTTTTTTTACTTCAGATTTTATATTTTTGGGGTTTACTTTATGTTTTATTAAAAGCCAAAGTAGGTTTCAGTTCTACATTTGCAGTCTATGAAGTGAAATGGGCTGTTCCCATGAGCTGAAAAGCAACAGAACAAAAAGTTACCCAGAAAAAGGTTTATGCTGCGTATGACTGTGCTGGAGTGTTATACAGACACGGTGGGAACGTTTACCCTGTCTTTAAATGATGTTTACAGTGATGGGGGGGTTCATTTATAATAGAAATTGACGTGCTGCAGAGTGTGACAGTATTAATGAACTGTAAACATTCCTTTCTCAGAGGAAAGCTTGCTGGATGTATTTTTATTATCTCTCGGCATGCAGTAACATCAATGAAGCAACACATGCCCTCAAATATTTGACAGTGGTTTCAAGCTCTTCAGCAAAACTATTCCCAATTTGCCACAAAAGCTTGTTGTTTATTTTAGGGTGGAAATTGGGAAAATATTACATTTATGCAAATATCTTTATATTGAGAGACAGAAAGAGAACATGGAGTTAGAGAGCGGAGACAGAGACACAGAGAGAGAGAGTCTCATGTGTTTGTTGAATGCTCTTTGGAGAATGAGATGGAGGACAAAAAGGGAGAAAACTGAATAATTAATCCCTGCATCAACAAATATTCTATAAATTCAATCAAAATATTTAAATGAAAAAATACTGAAAATTGGACAGATATATAGGCAGACATAAATAATTTCCATAAATAATTAATTACATCCATGTATTAATATCTGTACTATAAATATGTAAAATAATTTATTTTTGTTAAATGGCTGAATTGCTTTCGAATTAAGTCAGAGAGAGAGAGAGCGAGACTTAGAGAGACACAGAAAGGCCAGAAAAATGTAATTAAAAACTACTTTAGACAAGACAAACGAATGACTCCAGAACAAATGAAAATCGAGATACAGTCTGAGTCTTACTCTAATGATCAGACTGCAGGTCCAAAATGCTGTTTCATTAACAAGTATCTCACGTTTCAAAGACACAAAGTCTCTGCAATACACAGAATGTGCATGTCTGCATATGTTTTAAAAATATAATCAGACTTGTGCTTTCTCTTTTATATGGCAGTAACACATACAGGGCAACTTGCCCTAGCATGGTTTGCCTGACTCATGCAAATGTGCACAGAACCCCACATGCATACATTCCACACACTGACAATACAAAGGGATTGTAAATGGATAATAAGTGAATTGTCCTTGAAACTCTAATTAAATTCGACCAAGATTTCTTCATGTTCTGTTCTGCACGGTTCTGCTACGCAATGGGACACACACTACAACGCATCGTTATAAAAGCCATGTATCCTGCGGAGCCAGAATAGAGTTTTAAGCAAAAATAATTTAATTGTGATTCAAAATAAAGTCAGGAAAATCAGTATTTTCAGGTTTTTGTGATCTCCTGACAGGACATTTCACTAGAGTTGATGGTCTGAGCAGTGTGCTCCTATCCACGCCTTCAGGTGGGTACTTTGGTTAATTTCCATTAATTTGAGAATGCAAGTCCCTGCATTAAATTAAAAAAACTTAATTGCTATATAAGTCATATGAAGACAAAGCTCAAGTGAAAACAAAAATATGACAAAAACCAAAGACATTCATACTGTTCTCATACTGTGACGTTTTTCGGATGACCAAAACAATATGTACAATAACATATTTTGTACATTAAATGATGACTGAAAGCAAATAACTAGGAGAGAAGAAAAGTAATAGCCAACATTTCATCAAGTCTGGGTTGCTTTTAGGGTAGTGCTGATGTTTTTCAATAATGCTCAAAAAATCATAATGAAATATAGCTGCAAGCAGCGATGAGGGGGTGTAAGTAATCCAGCTGGGCAGAGTCGCCATGACAACTTGATCTGATCCTGTTAAAAACGTGGCTGTAAGCACTGATAAGAAGTTTTATGTCAGTTGACCGAAGTCATTTTTGTTTAGGGTAAACACATGAAGAGTTACTAGGCAAAAACACATTTTTACCTATTGCAGCGCTGCCCAGAGGTCAAATGACACAACATTTGTTGGACATCCTCAGAATAGGGTTCCAAGACCATACACCAAGTTTGGTGTCAATGTATCAAAGAGTTGCTGAGATATTTCCTCTCTTCCTGTTTAGCAGCTTCACTGCTGATTTTGATTGGCTATAACGGACTAACGGTTTCGAAAATCAAAAATCCATCTGATGACTTTTGTGAGGATTGGTCTGAAGATCATCAATTTTGGGGAAGATGGACAAAATTTGTGGGCTGTGAAAAATTGTTAAACTTTTTCATAAATCTAATATGACAGAGACCGATAAAAGGAATCTAATGGTACCTCACTTTTGAAAATCGGGCATACGGTTCAAAAGTTACATGCTTAAAGGCACCACCATCCTTTGGTGGCGCTAGAGTGCTTGAGGCACAGACATGAAACTTGGTGAAAAGAATCAGGGGACTGTCCCCAATCAGTGTGCCAAATTTCAAAACTTTCAACTTATCATACGGTTCTAGGGGCTACCATAGACTTCAATGGCAGAAGAACATGATTATGCATAATAATAAGAAGAAAAGGTAGAAACTCAATGTGTACCTGTGCAGTTTTGCTGGTTGGCCCCAATTTCAAGAGACATGTACTCCATTTGGTTTTAGAATGAATTATAAGTGTTTATTTGGCACATTTTTCCTTGTTTTCTAAGTATTAACAGAATATCTCATATCTTCAGTCCAAATAACATGTAGATTACTTACATATATATTTTGGCAAAATTTGGGGCCGAGCTGAGAAGCTGCATAGGCACCCATTGAGTTATTACCTTTTTTTATTATTATTACACATAATCATCTTCTTCTGCCATTGAAGTCTATGGCAGTCCCTTGAACTGTATGGTGAAAAGTTTTGAAATTTGGCACACTGATTGGGGACAGTCCGAGTTCAACACACCCCATGATGTCAATTTCCACCATATTGGATTTTCTGCCATGTTTGATTTTATAAAAAAGTAAAGAGCTCATATCTCTGTTACACCCAATCCTTGGCCAACTGACAAGAAACTTCCTTTCAGTGCTTACAGCCACACTTTTAACAAGATCAGATCAAGTTGCCATGATGACTCTGCCCTGCTTCACTGCTTGGCTCCGTCATTGCTGCTTGCAGCTATGAAGTAAATTCCTTCCTCCGATCTTTGCCATGATTTATGAGCACAGGAGCATCATGTGGAAAAGTAAGTCGATGTCTAATTGTCACATTATGGATATAGTTGTGTGGTTATTAAATGACTGATGGAATAAATATAACACAAACAAAAGAAAAAATAAACAGACATGTTTGTTCTCTTTGTCAGTGTGGTGGAAAGACTTTGCTGGAAACAAACATCCCAAACTGCAATTTTCCTGAAATACGTACCTGCTCATGTAAACAGCTATGGACAGAATAATACATTTTGCATGCTTGTAAACAGCTTATTTAGAATATCAATTTCAACATTGTGAATGCTTCAGGATTCGGAAAACATTTTGCAAAGTAATTGTGAGTTGGGACACACTGTTGCCAAATCTGAGAGTAATTTCTTCCAGCAGATTTAATTGGTAGTTGGCTGGGACTCAATCAAACCCACTTAGTATCTTTAAGGGAATAAGCAATTCAATCAAAACAGAATTTACATTGCAACACAAATTTCTTTGACTATTTTCTATTTTAAACAAGCAAATGTATCGTTTGGATTGATTTATTTTTATTTCAAAATGTATGATCACTTAAAAACTGAATTGCATCTGCCCTCAAAGAAGCTCAGTTTGTTTGACTGTTGAGACATTATCTGAAGACGGAAAACTGCAGAATGAGAGAATGAGGTATTATGACACCATAAATGGGTGGAGTTACAATATGTTAGCAACAACTCACTGATTTGACTCAATCACTGTGTTTTGTTGGAACGGAACAAAACCTTTTCATTGTTAGAAACAAGTCAGTGGTTGACATCTAATTGTAGATCCACCCTTTATTGGAGTTATGACACCTCATTCAAAGTAGAGGAAAGCCTCACCTCCACTCGACAGGGGGACCATTCCCCCAGCAGCCATCTGTAGCAGGGCATTATGGGGCAGGGCTTGGTCTGGGAGAGATGTTGAGGGCAAGGACGTCCCTCCTCATGAGCTTGTTGCATCACGCTTCTTGAACGTGTCATGTGACCTGCCAGACAACCAACCCAAGTTCTGAGCATTTTTTCATCCTGATCGATCTCTCAGCTAACCGCCAAAATATTTCACGTCATAATTAGTGTCTGACCAGTTGCCTATTTCCTTGTTATTTCATTTTGTGGTCAACCAATGGACAATTCCATAGCTCACCAGTAGAGGGCATATTTATTTCACAGGTACTCAAATGTGTTACAAAGGAATGTTGCATGTTTTGTGTTGAACTTGTAAAACAGCTACAGGCTGTCACCATCTACAGTATGTCAGTATAAAACTTTGGTATATCTTTTTGCACTAAATAATAGTTCTGAATTTGACACATTTTTGAAGCTAGGAGAACCTCTTTGCAGCTGCATGTGATTTGTGGAGATGATTATAACATTAAATTCAATGAGAGTGGCTATTCCATTGGGGTCCATGGAACTATTTAAGGACTTAGTTACAGAGAGTCTCTGCTTTAAAAACAAGAGAGCGCAACGCTCTTCTGGGTAGAAAATCATGTTGAATCATTTTAATTGGAGCCTCTGGTTTCCAGTCTCACTGTAAAAAGCGTGCAGCTCTCTTTGCAGACCACAGTGACTCAGATGTCAGAGCCTGTTGCCTGCATTATCATTCAGGGCATAATGACACACTATTTCACTTTCAATAACAATTTTCATGTTTGCCAGAGCAGCCATTCAGAGGAGCAGTGAAGTATTAGAGCTCAGCTGTCCCTCCCATCTGAAATCCTGAACTTTTGCATGGAAGCTCTGCCTTAGGCAGAGCCCTTTGCTGTGTTCAAGTCCAGACTTGTTGCAGTTTTGGATACTCTTTAAATTGTAATGGCGAGCTTAGTTGGGCCGAATGGCCTGTTCTCGTCATAATATGTTCTTATGTTCAGTACTGCAGCCCCTGGATGTGGTACCAGCATCCCCCAGATCTACCCCCCTCTGGTGCCAATAAGGCTATCTCTGCGCAGAGTGTAATATATACAGAGAGCAGCATCAGCAAACTGAAGAGGGCAGATGAGAAGGTGCATAACATAAGCACCTCCTCTTCAACAGATATCCTTCAAATATTGATCTGAAAAAGCCGGAGTGAGAGGTGTCCTGCTGGAGCAGAGACCAGTGTCCTGAGACTGAGACAGCACAGCTTTGATTTGATCTGATGGATGTTTTCAGCCACATTCTACTTCTGAGGGTTAATTTGCTCTCATATGTCTTGAAACGTATTGTTCAGTGTATGTAATTAACCTACACATGACAGCCTCAGTCACACGTTGAGAAACCATCATTCCTCTTTTGAACTGAAAGCCCTTATGAATGTTGAATGATTATATTTAGATATGTCAGTTTTATTTTTTTAATTTATGGCTTAACAGCCTAACTTTGACACCACTCAGCTTCTTTTATATTGACATATTGGTGAGGATTTCAGATGGAAAGGAAACCGGTCGTTGCCAAATTAGGATTAATGAAGATGTTTCTAATTAACTCTGGATCTCCCTGGGACACGGGTCTGGGAGACGAGAGACAACATATTTGCTAAGGTGGGATAATTAGCTCTTTTATTATGCATGAGGTAATGAAATTCTTCAACCTGAGTTATTGAAAACAACCCAAAGACCCCTACTTTATCAATGAAGGTAACATTTTCATTTTGTTTGATGAAACATTATGAACAATAACAACCTATTCATTATGTCTACAATTTTGTGTAAAAAAAATGAACCAAGTATAATAAAACCTCTTTCAGGTAACTGTGTATCCTGGGTTCTCACATTTATACAGTCAGCCTATATCATCCCTAAATGTTCTCATAGTTTCAAGGCACATTTGGGTATTCACTGTGGTGTTCAAATCATCATTCTCCTGTTTAAATATTTTGCTGGACTGTCCCTGTTAGCATACCAACGTTAGCATACCTACGTCAGGTGGCAACTATTAAATTACAGGTGAAGTCTTGAATCATATGCCTAAGCACATGGATGGGATGTATGTTATATATTTAGATTGTGTTTATTTGACAGTTGATACCTTGGTTGCCACAAGTGTGTGAGCATTCAGTCCATGGTGACCATTCTGATAGAAGACAGCTGACAGGACAGGTCACCTGGCAATGTGCAGTCAGCTTCCATTCTTTCTCCAAGCCCAGCTGCAAAACAGGGGCAAAGACCACAGAACTGTAAGCTGGCATTGGTTCACTTGGGCTATTAACAAGCAAAACAGTTGCCAGCTTAATAGGCTGCAATGTAGAGACGTGGTTAGGGAAATTGACTTGTTATCAGAAGGCTGCAGGTTTGAATCCTGAGGGGGATTTTTCAAATGAATTGTGTGTGTGGTGTACACTGCACAGCATGACACATTTTCTTTAATGTTGGAAAGCCAATTAGAG